>CM075853.1:98380066-98820066 GCA_037975125.1 Latrodectus hesperus | reverse complement strand
AAAATCATTGATTAAGGAGCTAAAGCGAAAACTTTACAAGTATTGAGGTGAGAAACTAGTCATCAATTCATTTGAATAAAAGAATTTTATTCTTTAATTAATCAATCCATGATATAAATCGCGTGTTTCATGATTATAAAAAAATATGTATAAGGAAAAGAAGCAAGTTATGACAAATTATAATATCTTGGTACCGAATGTCCCAGTAAATAACATTTCATGGCTACTAATAGATTATGTAGCGTGGCCACGGGTTACCATTTCTGATTCCCTTGTGTGCTAGTGTGGTAATGAACTAGTGTAAAACTGGGGAGGAGAGCGAAGGAAACTAAATTAATCTTAATGTACTTATGATTACTCACCTTGGGTAATTATACTCCGCAACCCCTCGAAACGAGTGGCGTTGTATTTTGTAGTTTTGTGCTCGCTCGAAGGCCGTCAGCCAGAGAAGATACGAAATACATATAATTTTAAACTCATGCCGCATATTGCAAATGTCTGCTTTTACACGTCGTTTGCTTCCAACGCCCTGCTATGACACTGGACGCAAATGAGTTGTGGGGAAAATAAATTCTGCTGCGTTTTATGACTTTTCTTGAAGTTCTGAGACTCTATAAAGTTTAAAAAAATATTTTTTGACAACTTTGCTGATTTATTTATATAAAAAACATTTAAAAACTCTAATTTATTTATATCATATATGTTACATACATTGTGAATTCCTTACTACCTAAAATTTAAATAAGAGTTTTGAAATTTTAAAACATAATTTATTAATATATAGTCAAGAAAAAGTTTCTCTCTGTTTCATAAGTTCAAAAGCTTGATTTTTCTATTATATATATATATATATATGTATATATATATATATATATATATATATATATATATATATATATATATATATATATATATATATATATATATATATATATATATATATATATATATATATATATATATATATATATATATATATATATATATATATATATATATATATATATATATACAGATTAAAAGTATTTGAACTTTCAAAATATAAAATGACAAAATCAAGAATGCTAGTAAATACCATTTATTACAGTCATGAAATTCATTCTGAAAAAATAACAGATTTTATGACTCTTCTTATAATACAGGAAATATTATAAATCCCAAACTTAAATGTTTATAAAATTATTGCGAATTTGTTTCGAGTTAGAGTTATTTAATACCATTCATTTTTATAAATATTGTAGAGATTTTTGAATGTACTCTAATAGCAAATCAATAACGATTAGATCTCTAATGTTTGACAAAATGATGGTGGCCAAGTTTGTGTTAAATAAACAATAAATTCCTTTCACACAATGTCATATTTTTAGACCGTAAGCTCTACACCAGAAGCAAACTCATCCATCAATTTTATCCTCGAACCAACTGATATGTTTAGTAAATAGAATGATGCTTTTCTCCTTACTTTACTTTACTTCATTCTATTTATTATATTCTTATAGTAACTTTACTATTGATCCAAATAATATTTATATCATCCTCATAAAATTATCACATCAAGAAAATCACGTTAAAAGATAAATTTTATGAAAATGATCTCATATATATTAACAAAAGATGCATGAAGCATATATTTCTTCAGACATAATTATCAGGGTTTAATAGAAAGTGTACTCATAAAATCTGAATGTAAGACATTATTTTGCTTTGAAATTTTTTATAATATTTTTTGAATGTGTTGAATCTTTAAATTTTGAAAAGTAAAATTAAATGAAAGAAATATATTGTAGGAATTTTCTAAGATTTTTGAAAAATAAGTAATTTTAATTTATAAATTCATTTTCAATTAATGTATTACATATTATATTAATAAATTTCTCAGTAATTTTTGTGAAATCTGTTCTATTAAGTTTCTTATTAAGGAAACTATAAAAGGAAAAAAAGTTAATAAAACTTCTGCTGCTCCTTAATATTACCAAATATCTTAAAATATTTCCAATGTCATCAAATTATTGCAAAAAGTATTGAAATATTATATTCCTTTAAGTTTCAAAAATATTAAATTACTCTACATATTCAGAAATTTTATTAAAAATATATTTAAACAATTCTAGTAAAATTTCCTAGCCAAAAAAATTATGACAAAAATATTTTTTACTTACCAAATTCCCCTTTACCTTTCATATTTTTAATGCAAATAAATCAGGAAATAGGATATTTGAAACTTTTTATTCATAAGAATTTGAATTTTCAGGTTAAGGAGTAATAATAAGTTCTGGTTAAGGAATAAAATTTTTGTTGGTTTTTAAACATATATTTTTTCTTCACTTAAATTACGCGTTCAGATATACTGGGATAGTAACAATATTTTTTCATAAAATCAATTAATAAATTATATTTATTAAGTATTGTTTTATTTACGTTAGATATTTACTTTTATGAAATAAACTCTCGTTAAAAAATAAAACTGAAATCTAATTAAATAATCGATATTTTTAAAATCAACTGAATGGATTGAATTAAATTTCAATCTTCCAACATAAAATTGAAGTTATGAATAATTTTTACTTTATTCTCCAAGTTCTATTAAAAAAATATTTATAATATTTCAGTGAATACTTTGAAACTATAATACTTTTAATATATCAAAATTAATTTCTACTGCTAAGAGGAAAATATTATTACTAATTAATCATTAAATATAATAACATTTCTATGAAATTAAAACATTAATTAGTGAAATTAAATATGCTTTTTAGATTCAAACAATAAAATTTAAAATACTTAAATTGATTTTTTTTCCAGTCTCATATTTTTGAAAATATTTAGTATCAATGAAATACATTCTGTTGTTTCTCAAAGACATTGATCTCTCCAGTTTTTATTTTTATACTTTGTTTTTCAAGATCATTTTAGAAATATAAAAATGTTTTCCCCTTTTATTACAAAAGTTACTTATATTTTCGTTTCAAAGCTAATATCTGCCTTACATCTATGCATAAATTACGAATCTAATGCTCTTTAAATTCACAAGGTATACGAAATCATTGAAACATAGTGGTGGTCTCTCATTACCTCTTCATAAAAATTCATAAATATATGGCTTATATTACCTCTTCATAAACATATGGCTTGATATAATTTTAATTTTCATGTCTATGTCCCATTTTAAATAATGTTTTAAGTTTGATTTTGTTCAAATTATCACTATTTATGGTATACTTTTTAATTTCACTAAACATTTTGTTTCCAAATTAAAGTATTGATTAAAATAGGTACATAATTTTTTCATCCTTTTGATGTAGGTTAGTGTTAAATTACTATTTCTGCATAATTTTTGACAATACTTCTGTTTATTTTATTTCTAGTGTTTTATTGTTTCTATTTTATTATTACTGGCATCATTTTGTACGAAATCTTGCATCATCACTTTTTGATTTCTATTTTATCAAGTATTTTATAAAATAATAATAATTAAATGTTGATAAAAATATTCTTCCGAGATGCAAATTAATTTAAAATTATAATGTCATTTTCCAATGAGGAACTTTACTACAATACAAATTCGTGTACTCATTATTTCGATTATTTTTTTAATATAAGGATTATTTACTTATTCTTTGCTTTTGACATTTTCTTACTCTTTGAACTCCTTATATTCTTTGAATGCGTTTTATTATATCATTTTATCACTTTAAAATATTGTTGGATTAAAATGTAGTCAGATCATAATGGTTGCTAATAAACTATTTAACAGAATCTTATAAGTTGTTGATATAAATTGTCCTGAAATTTTCCTCTCATCGTCAAAAATAAATCATCCATACTATTAATAATTATCAATAACTGACTAATACTTTTATATTAGGTCATAGATTTATTTTTCATCTGTAAATTAATATTTCTTAACTCCTTCAATCCTTTGAAAGCATTTTACTTTAAGCTCCAAATCATTCCCATGATGCCACAGTTCCGAGGACATTTATTTTTGACAATTATCTACAATAGATCAAGAAAGATGGGTTTGAGATCGCTAAGGGGGACAAAAGTTGAAAGCCTAATGGTATATTACGGTTCTTTGTCTTTTTTCCTTCTATTCTAACAAATAGCTCTCATCAAAGAAATGTTTTTAGAAAAAATATATTGTTTGTATGCGACAGGAAATGTCACAAATGCCAAAAAAAAATTAAACAAAAATCAATTTATCCATTTAAAAATTATGTTATTTAAAAAAAAATTATTTACAATTTTCAAATTTTATAGCACAATGGTTGCTTTAAGTGGACAAAAAATTAAAAATAATTTTAAAAAAATAATGATAACATTTGGTTATATTTTTTTATTCTTAATCGATTTTGAATATAGTTCAATAAACAATTCAGTTCATTAAAATGATTGGCTGGATGGTAGAGGGGATATCTGTGGATCTTTATGCTAAGTGTTTATAAAATTTAACAAATTTATTGTATCAAAGGTAATATTTGAATATGTTTTTTGTTGTTGTTGTCGTGTGCCAGCTAGGCTGTCAATATAAGTTGCTCTGCTCTACTTTTCCAACTGAACCCTATTTAGGTGTGGAGTCCAACTTCCTCAATACACACATACCATAGGTACCCGTTTATAGGGTAGGCAACCATTCACAACACATTCATACAAGAAAAGGACAAAGACAGGATAGATAGAGAGAGAAAGTACATCCATGCCCGAACCGGGATTTTAACCCAGGACCTCCCTATCCGCAGTCAGACACGCTGGCCACAAGACTTGAAGATGGTTAAGTCATAGTAATATAGAAATAAGGATCAAGCAGAAAACTCCCTAATACGTAGTTTAAAAGTATCACTTCATTTAGAAGGAAGTGAGACCATTACCTATTTAACATGTCCAGCAACCTCTAGCGAACGCTACGAATCTTTGGTTAAGTAGGGAATAGAACTCATTATCTCTCGATGATGAGAACGAATCTTTCTTCCAACCAGACCGCCACAGCCCTTTCACAAAGTTAAGTATACCAAAAATTCCTTTAACTCAATTTAAAACATATTGCTTAATATTTGTGAATAACGCTAAAATTTATAACTAAATTAATTGGCATTTATTCCTTAAGCAAACGACATTAAATTCTAAGTGATACAGTGCATGATGATAAAGTGTTAAATATCGAAGAATATATAATCCTAAAATATAAAAACAAATTGTGTTGTTATTTAACTTTGAAAACCATAAAGTGCTAAATATTCAAAAAGTTGATAAGAAAATCAACGAGGAAGTATATAAATATTTAAAAATAACTGTTTGTGTAATAAGAATATATATTAATTTCTGATTCCATTAAAATATCAAAATTTATTGTTATTTTGTATTATTAATATTATTAAATGTTTTATGTATGGGTAAAAATTCCTCTTATTAATAATTTTGATTTATTGTCTGCATTTTAATGCATTAGTATACTTTATCAAAATTAAAAACATATTGTTTTAAAAAATTTCCAGTTGTCTTACATTCGGTTTGCATTAATATTTTTGTGTGCTTCAAAATACAAATTGTGTCACGAATAACTAATGTTAGTATTTAAGAAACAATTTCTTCCGTTTAACTGAAATAAAAGCATTGTTTGCCATAGTTTATGCCCAATTATTGAGTATCTAAAAATAAACGTAAATTTTCCGAAGAACTTTTCTCTGGGGTATAATAGAATTAAAAGGATGGCATGTAATCGATAGAATAATAGAACAAGTGAGAAATTTTAAGAAGGGAAATACTTTTCAAAAAAAAAAATAAGCAAATATATCATAAAAATGAAAAATATTAAAGGAAATATTACAAAATTGTTTTCGCATAGCCATTTCTTACAAGTGGTCTTTTCTCCTTCCCTTTTTGAACAGTTTCTCCAATTGTCAATCTATACAAAAACAGAGCCACGATATTGAATGAAGACAAATTGCGTATTGGGTAGAGACAACAACGACAAGAATAACACTGAGGAAATAAATTTGGAGTGAAAGAAGAGACCGAAAGAAACAAAAAAAAATTATCGAACTGAAAGAAGAAATAAGTAAGCAAGCAAAGAGCTGGCGCGCGGCGAATAAAAATAAAAGTAAAAACTTTCTGGATTTTTAAAGAAAGAAGTAATAACTGATATAAAGGAGAAATAGAACAAAACAAAACTTCGATGGAAAAGGATTGGTGGGCACTCTTCGTGGTGCTCATTACGACTCAACGAGGCCTGTTAATAGTCTTCGCTGCTGAGATCATTGTTTGAAGGAGAAAAAAAAACGTTCTTTCTTCATTCCGTGTATTAAAGAGTTCCCATGAAATACTAATATATCTCTCTATAAACAATCTTTTAAAGAATGTTATCAGAGAAGTTTGTTATTATTTCTCTTCTCTAGAACGTGACAGAAATGAAAAAACCCAATGTATTTCATAGCTGGAATTCATAAGTATCATAATTAAAATGGAAGTCCATAAAAGCATTAAAGACTTATTTGAGCAATAATTCGGATTAAAAAAGTCTATTATTTTCAGACAATCTATTATGTTGGATAATGAGTATAGACAAGCATTGCATTATATACATATCTCTCTCTCTATATGTGTGTGTGTGTGTGTGTGTGTGTGTGTGTGTGTGTGTGTGTGTGTGTGTGTGTGTGTGTGTGTGTGTGTGTGTGTGTGTGTGTGTGTGTGTGTGTGTGTGTGTGTGTGTGTGTGTGTGTGTGTGTGTGTGTGTGTGTGTGTGTGTGTGTGTGTGTGTGTGTGTGTGTGTGTGTGTGTGTGTGTGTGTGTGTGTGTGTGTGTGTGTGTGTGTGTGTGAAAACAAGCATAAGATTAATCATTTCCTTATGAAATATTTAATGCATGTAACTTATATAAAAATTTGATTACTACCATTTAAAAATAACCTTGTATAGAAAAACATATGACAGCATAAAATCATATTGATTATTACAAAATTCCATAGTCATTTTTTAAAATTTCGTTCCTTATCTCATAGAATATGCTTTATACGAATGCAAATCTATTTCGTGTTCAAAATATTTTTAAAAAAAAATGTTTTCTTAATATTTTGAAAAAATATGAATATTCTTTATGAGAATTATCATTTTGAGAATTATTATCTTTATGAGAATTATTTCAAACTCCAGATACTAAGTTCTGCAAACAGACCACTCTTTTGCTTATAATATACAAAGATAAACAATTCCAAAGGCTTTTTTATTTTTACCTTTTTATGGATAGAAGAATGATTAGGAGGCTGTATAGATTTTTAAAAAAGAAATTAATAATTAGGATCCTTGATTCCGAAATACATTTTTTATCTTTATACCACACACTACTTTCATTGTTAAGTTATTTAAAGTTTGTAAACTGATTTATCTGTTTAATTTTTTAATATATTTGAAGTACTAAGCAAATTGTTTATTTTAATACTACTTGATGAAAAACCTAACAGCTGAAAACTGCTGCAAGATATTTAAACTTCATCGTTTGTTGAGTCTCGAAAAGCATCTTTAGAAGCAGTTGACCTTTTTCAGAAATCATTAATTAAAAAAATGTTTTAAAAACTTGCTTAGACATGGACCTGTAGATAGCAATCATGTAGTACCCAACTCTTGATATCTTTAGAATCAAACTGATCCAAAATCTCAGATTACAATAATGAACCCAATTATATAATTGCATACATATACAGAATATATATTGAGATATTTATAATCAAAATTGTTATCTTTTATAAACTATAAATGATAATCGTGAGCAAAAAATCTAGGAAACTATTAAATTTCACATTTGTTCTGATATATCCTAATAATTTAAAATATACAACAAATTATTACATAATTAGAGATGCAAATAAAACAATTTCAATTTTTAAGACTTTAGTAGAAATTTAATAAATTAGTCATAACTAATATTTACTTCAATAATAAATTTTTGGTCTTTCAAGAACATTAAAATCTATCCGAGATTAAAAAGTATTTAAGTCTTCGTGAATGAATTACGGTTATTAACAGTTTAAACACTACTTAGAGACTATAATCCTTAAAACTATTTGAAAAATGCCTATTGGGAAGGGAAGCATTTACGGACGGACATTTGTAATGTCTATTTCATTTTTTAAAATAGAGAAAAAAAAATTATTATTACTACATTTCAATTGGTATCCCATAAAATTAATAAAAACAATACAATTACATAAATTTGCTCTATTTTAAGACTAATGCAGCATCTTTCATTAGGAATTCACGATCCAAGTTTTAGGAGCCTCGCAAATTGTTTTAATGGCCACTTGAACTCTTAAACTTCTATTAGCTGAATCGGAAGCAATTACGAATTTTTTTTAAATTTCCATCGCCAAAATCACGTTGTTACAGTAAATTTCACTTTTAAAGTGGATAATTGAGTGTTCCTCCTTAGTCTCTTCTCTTTGAAAGACCCTATGTCTAATAATACCTTATTTAAATGCAGAAATAACGCTGACTACTTAATTACAAAGAATGTGAGCTCTAAACTTAATTATTCATAATTTTACATTTGAATAATATAAGGTCATTTATATTTTTTATCTTCATATTATTACTTTCAAATTTAGGATGTAGTAAATGCGCTTAAACTTTATTCCTGAATAAAAATATCTAAAATTATTTATTGAATTACTATGCGAATGAATTTATAATAAAACTAAATCGCAATTACTCTTAAAATGCTGTTCATTCATTTTAATGAAATTCATCTGTTTTTATTATTTAAAGATTTTTGTGCATTCAATTCAAAAGTTATAATAAAACGTTGTAGTTACTAAATAATTACTTATTTTCATACACTTATTTCGATAATAAAATGATATTATTTACGTTTCAAAGTATTTTTATTAGTTTTTGTACATTTTATAAAGGATTTTGTTGATTTGCAATTTTATAACTAGATGAGATCTTTTTATCATATTTTATTTATTTATTTGTAATTACACAATAGACCAAATAAAGACTCAGTAATTAAAATAAAATCTTTTACAAAATATAAATAAAGTGCAAAAACACATTTTAAAAATTTAATTTTTATAATTTAAAATTAGTTAAGAGCATATGCATTTATTTACTTTGCCTTTTAAATTGATAAAACAATTTTTGCGAAACACGGCTTTTATGTTTTTCGTTGAATTCTGGGTAAAAAATAGATCAATAATTAAAATGCAATATTAAAACCATGATAATGGGTAAATATTACAATGCAATATTTTGATAAATGTGTTGAAGAATCTTACACAAAGCAATAATCATCTATTGTAAGTATATAATATATTTAAAATTTATTGATTGTGTTTATTTATAAATAGTTTTGTTTTATTCATATATTTGTGTTTATTTATAAATAAAAATAAACTTTTAAACCGATATTTCTTAAAGATTTTATTAAATTTCACTAAGGCATTTATTTCAAATTTATTTTGATGTTTATTTACTTAAGGCGTTTATTTTAAGGTAAAAATAAGTTTTAAAGCAGATTCAGAAGCTATACAAAAATAACTTATTTTATGCGAAACACTTGTTACCAATTTTTAAAAGAAATTTCATCTCTTCCTACTTCACCTAAAACATTTATAAATAATAAATAAATAAAACCCACAAAAAATAATTTGTGGGTTTTATTTATTTATTATAAAAAATAATTTAAGATTATTTTTATTTGGGATTAACATAATATTAAAGGAATAAATGCAGCATATTTACATTGAAATGTTGTAACATTTCAGCACTACATTACAGTGAAAAATATTTTGTTCAGTATTTTTCTTTAATTTATGTTAAGATAAATTACTGATTTCAATAGTATTATTTTCTATTAAAAATTTTTAATGTTATTCGTTCATTATTTTTATTTTTTATAATGCAACTTCAGAAATATTAGCATTAGCTTGGTAACGAAACTAAACCTGAACACAATATTTAGTACAATGAAAGAAGAACACGTGCTAAAACCATTAAATTAGGGATCTGAAAATTCGCACTACATAAATATCCATCTTTCATATAATATTTTTCAATAAACAATAAAATTATAAAAATGAAAACAAAATTTCTGAACTTTTGTTGAATTCAATGTTTTAGAATTTTATAATTAGTCATGATTGTGTTTTGTTTCTTGTTGTGTATCTTGATGATGATATTAATAATACGTGGATTTCACAATAAATAACAAAACAGTTATATTTGATGACATAATTCAATATTAGGTAAGAAATTATATAATTTTATTAATATTGAAATTAAGATTTTAGAATAGGCTGGTAAGCATAAAATGTACAAAACAAAAGAGAACAGTATTACAAAAAAATCTAACAACTAAAATGTCACATTTATGAAAGAAAATATTAATGTCAAAGGATTTGCACTACCTCAGATGAGTAAAGCTTTGCACTAGTTCAACAGATATAATTGACTGAATCTTGATCTGAATTCCACAACATGATTACATGCATTACACCGTGTAACATACTACTGAAACTATCTAAGAAATTACATAATAAAAAGTATTGTTCAAGATATAATTATTCTGTAACAAGGTTTAAGTATAGCAACATTTGATATTGAATTAAACAAAAAAGACTATGATCATTTGCCTAGTGCAAATCCAATTTGTCTAGTTTGTCTAGTGTAATGCTATCATTTGTCTAGTGCAAATTGTCTAATGAAATCTACTTGATTAAACTGTGTTTCGACCTGTTTATTACAGACCAATCAAATCAATTTTAAAAAAATCAATAATTCAAACAATTTTTTCTTTAATAATTTGGCAGGAATATGCTAGGATAGTTTATATTAAAGAAAACGTCAACTTAAGCATTCGAATTTATGAGCAGAAACTTTTTCCCACTTCAAAGGATATAGCGTGATACTTTTGCCGCATTGATATATTATCTGGAAGTGAAATCTTCTCATAATATTGATTCTTCTGGAAAAAAACAGTGTCTTTTGGGAAGCTCTATTGCTCTCTTTAAGCAACTTACGTTGCTTAAATAGAGCAACAAATCGTGAGCAGAAATCTTGACTTAATAATTCTTCGAGGGTATTAATTTAATAATTTGTCATCAATCAATGGCATCACTTTGGCTCACACATTTTTGTTCCTTAAAAAGATCAAACACTCAACTTCTTATCAGTTGTTTTAGATATCGATGGTAAGTTCTAATCTTTTGAAAATTCTGGTCCAACCTTACTATTTCAACAAAAAATTTATGGGCATGAAAAATTCAGTGTCCATGAATCTACATTACGTTAATAATATTACCATTAATTAAATACATTCCATTCTTGAATAAAGTCTAAGATAGAAGACTTCTGCGGAGCAATAGATATATCAATGACAAAAAAACAATTTCGCTTCTTTTGCATTTAATGTAATTTACTAAGCTTTATTGCTTATAAGAGAGGAAATTTTTTTAAAGAAAAAAATTTTTTTACAATCTAAAAATAAAATTAAGATTGTTTTCTCTTTTGGACACCCTAAAAACCTATTCCAAAATTTGAAAACTATTTTCTAATATTTTATATAAAATAAATAAATACAATTTTTAATGCTAAAAAACTTATTTCAGTCTTCTAGTAAGAGTCATTCGGAAATTTCAAAAGCAATTCTATGCTATTACAAGGATTATTAAAAAGAATGTTATCTTATATCATCAATTAAAATTCTTCAATATTAAATTTTAAATTTTTTTAGGAAATCCTATTAAAATTTTGAAAAAGCTGAATTTTAAATTAACTCTCTACTAAAATTGTATTCCAAAAAATCCCCTCAAATGTACATCTAATTTTAAATTTATATTTTTAAATAAAAAAATTTTCAGTTTATAAAATAATAACATCACAGATAATAAACTAAATTATGTTACAAAACTAATAAAGAAAATGAAACAATAAATAAGTATTTTTAGGAAACAAGTGCTACAGAAATCTTATCTTCCAATCAGTTTTTCAAAATGATGAAGTTAATAAAACAAAAAGCTTTTTTGCCTAGTTTAATTCCAAAGAAAATTGTGAATCATGGTCATCTCCAATATTCGTACAATGTTCATTTAACTTTACTGGTACAATCTTAATTAAGTTGTTTTACAGAAAAAGCACTATCATACTACAAAATATGTAAAATAGCTCTATAAAATGGCTTTTCATGAATTTAAGGTTTCTCTAACCATGTGTAATACCAATTAGTTAACGAAGATTACTCTTTCATTATTTAATTATGAATAATGTAAAACACAACCCTATTTAACGAGAGAGATATTTTCATTTTCAAATAAAATGCAATATCATATATTTGGATAAAAGTATATCCCCCATACTGCATACAGACATTTCTTGAAATGTTTCTATTTTATGCTCAGAAAACAATTGACGGTGGATTGCTCTATAATCACTTATGATTCTTGATTGCATTTTAAGCTTTTTTACATGATATGTAACATGTTTCGCTGTTTAGGAACACATATTCATATGGAAATAGACTATGTCATTTTGTCAGAAGATATAGCCAAAAGTTAACATTTCTTACAGAATGCAAATTATAAAACAAATTTACGGCTTTCGTTCCTAACTAAGAATAACATCCAAATTTTTGCTTGGTGACTCTTTTTTTACACCGGTAACATTGGTTGAATTTTAAAAAAATCAACATCATTTTATTATTAACATTTAAAAAATAATTTATTCTTTGTTTATTAAAAGCTTTTTTTGAAATACATTGCTATTATAAACAACATGACATTTTCCAACAATTATTTAACATTGGCGTTTTGCAAATATTTTAATATTTAACATAATGTGTTTTTACATTGGAGAAAAAATTTTGTCATTATTGCTTTACAAATCAATTTATCTTCAAATTATTTACTTTAATTAACTTCAACTACATGTAATTTTATGTATTTTACTTCATATATATATATATATATATATATATATATATATATATATATATATATATATATATATATATATATATATATATATATATATATATATATATATATATATATATATATATATATATATATATATATATATATATATATATATATATATATATATATAAACAACTATTTGAAGAAATAAATCAAAATATATAATAAATGATAAAATAAGCCAGATTAATTTCAGAAACCAAATTTATCTTAATTAACTTCAGCTACATGCAGTTTATATATATTTTTATAAGAATTCGGAAACATACAAGAGTTTTTATAATGAATCAACTAACTTCGGCGAACTAGTATAAAATCTATAATAAATGATAAAAAGAAACTAGAGATATGTTTACTTGCTAGGCTACAAGCAGTCTTATTCAGATACTTGGAAATCGATTTTATATATTGATAAACAACGATATACTGAACTATAGTTACGCTTTGGGACACGAGACATCGGCTATCAATACAAAAGGGGTTCCTTTCTCTTTAAAAACTCCTTATAAGGATATCAAAAGTGACTCAAGATGCCAATCGAGCACAACATATATGTGACACTTCCACCAATTCAGAAGAAAATTGTTAAAATGATAAGTTAAAAACAACTTTTTCTCAAAAAGAAAATAAGAGAAACTTTCTCATGGAGCATATTAACGTCTTAATGAATTAATGTTTTCAATATACATTTTCTTGCAAACAATTGATTTGAAACTCTACTGATAGTACTGATAGTAACATACATCACATTCACAATATTGTTCCCAGTAAATATACATTATATTAAGGTAATATAAACATGCAAAAAATTTAAGAATGTTCTTAGTATATTTCTAGTTTTGATGTGTATATGTTTTATACATGTACTTTCTAAAAGTATCATTATATAAGCGATTTTAAAGATTATAAGATTTCAGTAAAGCTATCGAATAACTATTGAAGTTCTGCAAATAATTCAGATATTTTTCATTTAATTAAAAAAGTATGAATATTTCTGTTCAAATTATTTGTACGTTATGTGAAAGCATGCATTCAAGATTTTTAACCTTATCAGTCACAACGAAAAAATTTTTTGTAAAGGAAAATTACTTTCATTTTAATTATTGAGTTAAGTTTTGTTGTGATATTATTTCTCTGATGTTAAGAATAGATGCATTTTTTCTTGTCTGTTATAGCTAATTGATAAGTGATTTTGTGCTATTGTTTACTTTAATTAATTTTTTTACTTAAAGTTAGTTCTCTAATCCTCGGTTCAACACATCATGTATTCAATTCCCTCATCAGTTGGGTATATTTGACGTGATCTGGAATTCTTTCTAAACATCAAGTCTCGCATTAATTAAATTCACATATCCAAAAAAATAACTATTGAGCCAAGATCAAACCAACCAAACACTTAAATTGATGCGATTAACTTCTTTCAATATTTTACAGTTATGTTTTTATAAGATAAATCGATATTTCTATGAAGCAAGCCATTGCTGTACCATTATAGCCTATTTGCAAACAAGAAAAATTAATAGTATGTAATATTGTTTGTTAGAAAGGTATGTGATATGAGGTTATTAAAATCCATACAGAAAACACTTTCTTCAAATATGATGGCATTTATAATAACGAAGGCATCCTCTGTGACTGTAAAATGATATCATGATAAGTCTACAATAATGGGATACCATTTAAATGTATATTGTTCATAAAATTTGCAGTTCAAAATGTTACTGCTGAACACTTTCAGAGCATTTATCACCCACGCTCATTAGTGAAAATCATCATCAAAGACGTGGTTTCATCCTTCTATCTCTCAGTGCTTCAATGTAATAAATTAAACCCAACTCCCTCAATTTAGGCGACTCTCGAAATTATGTTGAGAAAATGATGATTACCATAATAATTTGTCGCTGTACATCAAAGTTCACTATCTATTTCAACACTTATCTTCAAGTATTTTATAAATTTTGATACTTTATTGAGAGCATTGTAATAGGAATGAAGAATGAAGAGCCAATTTGTCATATTTCAATGGAAATCATTTCTGTTTCTGTGTAATTAATAACGCGAATAATTCAACAAGTTTGAAATCTATATGTAATTAGCATGTCGCTCAATGTTGTAAAATAAGAACAGTAATTTCAAATTTTATGAATGAGTTTATGAAAATAGAAACAAAACTGAGAATAAAATTTAATATTTTAATAAATTATCCATCAATAATTCAAGCAATAGCATACCACATTATACTTTAAAAGTCTGGTAGTGTTTTAGGGACTTCTTTTTTCATATTGAAGACAATTTCCAAAAATTTCCAACAAAATGTTTTTTTTTATTTATTTTTTTTAATTTTTTTTAAATCATTTATTGGTAGAGTACTTTTTAAAACATTTTTGTGTATTTATTTCAATATTGTAGTTCAGGTAATAAAAGATGCAAAAATATCTCAGTATTGTTTTGCTCATTTTTTTTATTCTGTTGAGAATGATTGTAGAACAATCTTAAATTTTTAAGTAAAGAATCTTGAAAATAGGCTTAAGCATTCTAAGCATAAGCAGAATTAAAATAGAAACCTTTCAGAATTTTATATCATGTTCCTTTCAGTTATTTCAGTATATTAACGACATAAAATTTATAATCATTGTTTTATGATAAACTTTGAATTTTCAGTTTCATGTTTTTTTAATCTGACTACCAAACAAATAATTCAAAATGCAAACAACAGATATCACTTGCATGAAAAACACAATAAACTAGCTTATGTGTTTTATCAAACACAACTCTTGTAAGACTTCTGCAAACTTTTTTCAATATGATTAAATTAATAAATATATATATTAATTATTTAAGTGAAAATAAATCTTGACATTTATAGTATTATATCTGAAACTAAACAGCATTGTTTACTTTTTAATAAGCATGAAATTGATAACCATTTTTCATTTTTTGCTAAAATATCCTCATACATTTATATAAGTCAACCATTTTGATTCATTTATGCATAATAATCCTGTTTATATATTAGTAAATCAATGATTCCTTGCATTCCTAATACAAATGAGGTATTATTAAAAGTCTAAAATTCGTATTCTAGAAATTGCACATATGATAAATATTCATTATAAATACTACTTTTTTTCATAATTAGTAAATATTTAATGCCTTATTTGAAACTGTTGTAAGAAAGTGTTGCATATAAATAACCATTTTTTTGCGTGATTGATTATTTCTTAAAATAAGAAAAACAATCTGTCACATTAATTAAAAATTCATTAATATACGCCCCATTAATTAATTTAAAGATTCAATATTCGTCATTATAATTAATAAATAATTAATGTCGTATAAACTGATTTAAATAATAAATGTACAAATTAGTGTGAATTATAAATTATTTATAATATTATAAAGGATTATTTTGATAAATGATGTCTTAAACAATCAAAAACTCTATTTTAACATATGAATGATTTCCTCTTTTTTTTTAGATTGGGAAAAGCTCTTAATATAAAAGTAAATAATTCTTCATTTACTTTTATTTTTCCGTTTAAATATTACAGTAAAAACATGATACTTTTCTTATAATAAGTTTTCCTTCATAACCGAATAACAAATGTTAACCATAAATAATTCTCTGTACTAAAAATAACCTTTTACATCAATCCCTTAAGACTGACTTCCCTTGAACTATAGTAAAAATTATAAAAGTAAGAACATTTCTAAATGAAAGAGAGAACGAAACGTTTCCATTTATTTCATTCCATAAAAGTAAACAGAAATAATTGCATAGCCTCAAAACAAATGTTACGTGTAGAGACTGATTTATGTATCATAGGAGAGCTCCGCAAAATAGAAAAATTCATTGCAAGTATAAAAATATTTGACACAGTTTGTGCTTCAGCGCCATCTAGGGGCCTAAAAGTTTATTACTTTCAAACATTCAATTAAAAAAATTAATTTTTACATTTTCTTAAATTTCTCCTTCGCATATTTTGCATTTTTTATGTATTTTTAACTTTTTATATTGCTATGTTTCAAAGTTGTTTACTTCTTATGATTTCGTTTTAAATCGTTATCTTTTAGTTTTACTTTCGATCAATAATATTCTGAATTTGAATAAATGGAATGCAATGTTACATGGTGAAATGGGATTCGATTTCTCTATTCGTAAAAATATTCTTTGACTTCATATGCAACAAATAAAATAAGATCTAAATAAATATTATTTTTTATCGTTATACTAGGACTGTAATAAAAAAATCATTATTATGTTACTTTTAAAATACTGGTATAATTTTAAACGTTCGCAATATATATACTTTTGATAACAAGTTAACAGTAATTGAATGGATTTTAATGCTATATTAAATACAAAAAATTAATTTGAGTTAACACTTTTGAATTCCTTTTTTTGTATTTTCATAGTAATATATTATATAATAATTTATAGTATATCTTATATTTTTCAATTTTGAACCCACCAACTATTAAGTAAAATGTTATCGACAATTCAACTTAAGAAAATGAATTTACTCTAAATTGAATATAATTTACATGAGAATGATTATTTATTAAATAATTCAAAAAGAAAATAATTGGTTATTGTCCTTGATTGTCTTAAATTAAAATTTTTTCATTAAAATGAAAAAGTCTAAAAATTACGTTAATTAAAATTACATTTTTGAAAAAATTAAAATTATTTAAATTTCCGTGATGAACATGTAAAATGATTTTGAATTTTTGTTACAAATTTCCTATTATTTTACAAAAAATAATTTCATATTCTTTTCACTTTCAGAGAAATGCTTAAAATGATTTAACCACTCGGCATGACTAGATAGTGTCATATCTGCATGATTCATAACTGTTTCAATGGTAACATTAATTATTTTAATTTACGAGAAGTAAATACAAATGTAAAAAAATCATTTAACGCATCTCTAAATTTTGGTCAAAAAATATCCTCAATTTATAATCGATTTTTAAATTCTCGTATTATATTCCCAAAATAAAAAAAGGAAAAAAAACTCTCTCTCTAGTATAGGTTTTTTAAGTAGATTAAATATTATTATTTACTTTTTAACTCTGTGCAATGTTAAATTATACTATGTTTTGAAATATACTTGAAAATTTGTGCCACATGATTAATTCGTTTAGTGTTAAAACACTAAAATTAACCATAAGATTAGTTATTAATATTCTATAAAACTACTTCTTTTTAATCAAATTTTGTCCTTTTATATCAAAAAGAAAATAGTAGAAATAGTATATAAAATCTTATGAGATAAGAAGTTTGTGAAAAATATGCATCTTACTTAATTAGATTTTACATTTATATAATCTAAAACGCTTTAAATTCTTATGATATAAATATGCATAATAAACCTTCATAATTAAATAAATATTGAAAGCTTATGTTTAATAAATTTTGAAATAAATATAAATAATTTTATAAGTTACTTTGACTTTGTATCATATTTGTATTTAAACATCTGATTCATTAATTAATATCAAATGATAAACATGTATCAAATCATTTAAATGTGAAATGTATAGTCTTCAGTTTAAAAATTATTATCTATATTTTAAGGTACAATGCAGAGAAAGTGGTGTTAAATATAAAATAGAAGAACTATTATAGAATGTCACACTTCCTAGTTACACGGGTTGTGTTCAAATATAGACAAAATAATCAAACGAGTATTATCTATTTTTTATGCTTAGGTATGTAAAATTTAATAAAGCGAATATATATATATTAAAATCGTTTTTATTTTGCTTAAAGTGAGGAAGGAAATCTATTAGCTAGAATTTTTGGCTATACATTTACTTTAAAATAAATATTAATTATGGAACTTATCTCAAGGAACAATCCACAAGTTTAAATAGTTATGTTAAATTTATGCAATAGACTTTATAAAACTCCATTATAAATAATTGGAGATAGTTATTTAAAAGAGAATCTAGATAATTAGTGTTTCCCTTTAATTAAATGTACTTCAATTAACCACTTAACCAGGTAGATTTGCATCAGATGATGCCAATTTGAGTTTCGAGAAAATTAGTAAGGTCTGACTTTTGTAGCTTACTTTCCTCTTATAATTGAAGCAGTGATATTTTATGACATTATGCAAATATTCAAAAATATGTAATCAACAATTTTGTATTCATTATTAGAATTATTGTAATGAATTTTGAAGTCATTTGCAGGAAAGTGAATAATCTATTTGAGGAATTTGCTTATTTTACAGAATATATTAATCATTTATCTGAAAATTCATTCATTCGAGATGACTGTATTCTATTAATTTAGACTGTTAGAATTCTACTAGATTTAAAAATTCACGTAATGAACTTCTATCAAGAGCACATTATTGATGTAGAGTGCTATTATTAACATGTACTGCAATTTAAATTTTGAAATATTTATATCAGTATACCTTGATAATGCCAAATGTATGTTGCTTAAATACGTTTTCTTTTTATGACACAGTTGAACTTCAATTAATTGGAGGACATGGACATTTTTAAACTTGGAGCAATTTTTTGCATTTATATTGCTGATATGCTCTAAGTTAATTTTTTATAGTTCACACAACTTTTTTAATATATTTATTTTCATGAAATATTTGATTGAATAATTTCAAATTTTTTATTCCGTAGATCAGTTTACAATTTATAAAAAGAACCCTAGAAAATAATGATGATCAAAACATTAATTTCACTATTGATAATGCTAGTTCTTATATTTTTGTTGGAAAATAAAAATATGTATTGCTACTCATAACACATGGACAAGCCATGCTTGCTATGCTGTTGGTTATGGGAATTAAAGTCGG
Organism: Latrodectus hesperus; assembly: GCA_037975125.1. Taxonomy (NCBI): domain Eukaryota; kingdom Metazoa; phylum Arthropoda; class Arachnida; order Araneae; family Theridiidae; genus Latrodectus; species Latrodectus hesperus. The sequence goes on along the minus strand of CM075853.1, from coordinate 98,800,275 downwards.
TAGGGTGCTTTTATCGTTTAACCAGAGCACCACGAAGGTGAAATTTCGACTTTGCTCTAAACTCCTCCTATAGATGCCACCACCAGAGGATCCACTCCCTCAATTTTGACATTGGTATGAAGAGAGATAAAAAATGTGTAATTTTTATGACCAAATTAAGAGGTATCTAAAACTGTTATTACGGCACCCTTTAATAAAATTAGTCTTCAAAATATTGACAGTATGTATATTACCTTAAAAGATTTTCTTTCAAAATCATTCTTTAATATAAATTTTTTATTATATTTATCGTAAAACTTTAGAATAAATTTACTTCATTAGAAAAGATATCAAAAGATTCAATAAATAAAGGAATGATGAATGAAATTTAAATATATATTAAACTCAGAATATTAAATCCCTTAAAATTTCTTGGAAATTCAACAGTTGCTACACGAAAATATTAATTCAAATGCAAAGTTACATTTGAAATGAATTAAGACTTAATGTTTACTTAAAACCCACCATTACAATTTGGTCTAAATATTATAAATATAAAATAATACTCTCTTTTATCAGTAATATTTAATTAAAATCGCAAAGATGGAAAATAAATAATAGAATTAAACTATATTGCAATCTTCATTAATTTACAATAAACAGTGAGATAAAACGCAAATGGGTTTCACTGAAATCTTCAAATATGCTATTTTCATTATGCATTAAAGGAAAATCATTTTGAATTCTATTAGCAAATTTTAGAGAAACATTAATTCCTATTTATCCTACTTAATTTAAATGAAATGAGAAAATGCATTCTGTTATATTTAATATTTTTCATAGTACTTAGAACAAATACAGGAAAAATACTTGCTAATAGGGATTCACGAAAACTAAATTTAATATAAATAAACATTATTCACATGCGGAAAATATTTTTAATAAGAATATGCATATATTTTCATTTATATATTTCTAAAATTTTGTTCGATATTTTATTTTATAAAACAAATCTTACATTCAGTTTAAATTGCAATTGATATTGTTTCCTAGACATCCTTATTTATTTAATGAATAGAATATTCCTGAATTTCTCACGATGTACTTTCTGAATTGAAATACTAAAAGATATTTGCTCAGCTAAAATGAATGCCTATTGTTAAATTCTTGTCATAATTGATAAGTTTTACTCATTAAATAACGAGCAGCATAAAAGCGTATCACAGATAAACATATCATATTTAGAAAAGTTTAAATTCCAATGACCTCAATACTCATTATTCAAGATTTATACTCATCGGTGAGTGAATAAGCTGCAATGAACAAGCGAAAGTTTGCAATATCTCTCTTTATTGATGTTGAGAATTTTTCAACAAAAAATTCGAACAAATTGGCCCTAAATTAGACATTTAACTGACAGGTACCGACGCCCAAATGTTAATTTCCGATAAACTAAAACGACAGAATAAAAAAAAAGTTTTAAAATCTAACAAAAGTTCCATTTATTACCACTTCGTCATTCACCTCAGTATTAAGTTATCTTTTAAACTGGTGTACTTTGAAGCACCAGGTCAATACTCAAATCGGTGTTTATTTTAACGAAATCCGATAAGAACTGACTGTAATTTTGAAAATTTTCTGTTAAACGCTAATTTATGGTTAAGCATGTAATTTTGTCGATTAAAACATTCTTTAAAATTAATAATTATTGTGACTTATATTTTGGAAGTTTAAGCTTAAAAATTGGTTGCTTTTTAGTAAAGTGAAATACATTTGAAAAGAGAAATATTTCTGAAAATAATAATTCAAAAATACTTTAAAACATGTTCATTAAGAAATTTCAAAAGTTTGAATTTTTTGAAGTCAATTAATCGATTGTAATGAATGATCAGTTTATTTTATTTTTTATTTTTACATTCTAGATAATTTATGTACTTAAGAATAGCATATTTATTTTATGTATTTAAGAACCGAATATTTTATGTATTTAGGAGATGAATAATTTTTGTATTATCTAAACAATTAATTTATGTACTTTAGAACTATATTTAAGATGGATGCTTTCTATGTAGTAATGTTTCAGATTCTCCACATAATTGTGCGTGTGTAAGCAAACCAAAATATAACCACTAGATTTCATTAATAACCTGTGAGATGATCCTTTGTTGTGTCAAGGGATTATTTGTCATGCAGCAAGGATCATCATCATGACGAAATTATGACATGTTTTGTTTTACTAATAGAAGTTCTTTTTATAAGTAAATAATAGTTTTTACTTTAAAAGTCATTTATTGATACTGACTTTTTTATCTGCTATTACATTTTCTTTCAGCAAAGCATAGCGCTTTTAAAACATTTTAATCCATACTAAATTTTATTTTTAATTTAGTCTGAAACAATTATTTCACAACACATTTATTTTCTAGAAAGAGAATTACAAATGAAAATATTAATCATATGATATAACATGCATAATTAAATATATGATATTACATGCACAAATGTTCGAAACACAATCTGATATTTCATCCAAAGTTAAAACCATATAGACTCTTTAAATTAATTTTATAAATCAAATTTTTATTGGTATAAATTGAATATAATGATTGTTTGCGTTGCTTAAACGATAATATTGATTATTAAATCTATACATTTCTTCATAATACTTTTATTATGCTGTAGCAACTATTTTATACTTTTGCTACCAAAATAGTACTTATGAATATAAAAATTGAGATCTTAGACTAGTTGAACTCCAAAATGAAATTTTCTGCAAATGTTAAAAATCATGAGCATATCTAAATGATTTTACAAGAAATGTTAGTTGAACTAAACTTATGTTTAATTCACACAGTTACATACATATATTTAACAATTCAAAAAAAAAACGAAGTGACTGCTTCCTTTCATTGTCTTCAAGATGTTTAGTGGGAAAATAATGATTAGCAGATTATGTGAAATTTCCAGATGCATGAAATTACCTTGTCTAAGAAATTAATTATTCATTTTTATTCGTTGATCAAACTGAATTAATGAGTTTATCCAAATAAAAAAAATCACCAAACGCAAGCAGATGTGCCAAAGAAAAAGGAAGGAACCATTGTTCTCAACTCTCACGCATATTTGCCACACCCACTCATCACAGATTGGTAAACAAAACATAGCACTGCATTCAATGCCATGGTATAGAATTTCAATATCTTCGATATAAGGCAGATAACTCACATTTTAAAAAATAAATTTAGGTATGTAATTTAAAAATTTGTTTTCTACTTTATTTTCGTCACTGAATTATAATTGCGCTATATCAATAAATGTCATTCATTCAATAAAAATAATTGAGATTACATGATATAACTATAATGAAATTTTAAATATCAAAACTAGCTTACAATTGCTACATTGGTTGTTTTGTTTTACATTCGAAAATATTGCTTCACATTCTGTGTATTTCTCGTATTGTATCTTTTTCTCTAAAGCATAATTATAATTATATTAAATATAAATAACGTAATTTTCGATAAATATAAAAATAAATTTTCGAGAATACAAACTCTAGAATGAAAATATATTAGAATAAGCTATTAAAGTTTTCAAGAAAAATGTATATTTTAATGTTTAAAAATAGTTTTAGCCATAAACAAAACACAATTTAATATTATTATGTTGTTAATTATAACTGCTCAGTATGTATTTAACATTTTTCTGTTTCTTCAATTAAAGTACTTTCTGCCCTTTGAAAAATGCCTTCAAATGCAAAAAAATATTTATAAAAATGTGTATACTAAGTTTCCCAAAGCATTAAATAAACGTTAATGTTAATATATCATGTGTTTTCAACATATGTTTCCTTTGATATAACTGATTGTATATACATATACTTAGATATATTAAGATATTTTCATTTCCTAATTTAAGGTATACTAAAAGAAATTTCAACCGAATTCTATTTTGATATCAATATAAATAACGTAAGGAGATTTTTCTATAATTTAAATTTAAAATTTCTGAAATATTCTAATTAATGTAAAAAAGTGCTATATTTAGAAATATTTAAAAAAAAATGGTTATAGATAAGATTCTTTTTAATATAACATTTTAAAATACCAACTTATATGTTTTTTATGTTTCAATTTTTTCTATTGATATCAAATTTTTATATCAAAATGAAATGCATTTGTTGCTGAAAAATTGACCGGATAAAAAAATATAAAATGTTATTAAGAATCAATAAACGTGAATGATATGATTTAATATCTTATTAAATTATATATTTATGTAATAATGGGTTAGGAGCAAAAAGGATGGTACATATAAAAATAATGAAATAAAAGTGGTATAATCCATTACATCTAATATTGATTCATAAACTTGTTTCATTCTTATGATCACGTGTTTTTAACATTTTATAAGAGAATATATTTTTTTTTTTTTATGATTTCGTAATGGCAATTTTCCTGAGAATAGTAATTTTCAACACTTTATTACTGTCAATAAAGTTGTGTTGAATCATGTTTGATTTAAATTTAATATTGAATATTAAATATCAAGAAATTTGAGTTTTTGAAGAAAATCTTTAATATGAAGAGAAATACTTCATTTTAAACAATTTTACTTGTGAAATACGATATATATACATATATGTGTGTGTATGTATGTATGTGTGAAACTTATCCACATAATATGGTTCGACGTAAGTGGATTTCATTTAATTATACATATTTTAAATGTATATTTTGAAATTTATTCAATTGCGAAAATTCAAAGCTTTTCTAGAAATCCGTTTCATTTTAGCTTGATTTCTCAACCTTTTAAAAATTACCCCTCGTTGAAATTACAGCATTTTTCTGAATTTACCTCAAACAATTTTAAGAATTGAAACATTAGTGACAGAAATATCTATAAAAATATATAACATTATTTCCATAGAAATGGAAATTACAATTTTTTAATCATTTTAATTGCATTACGTTGTTAAATTTGTAATACGTTTCAAATATTTTTAAAATTTGTTGTGAATTTTACTAGCTAGATTTCGTACCTGCTTAAACTTTGAAGTAAGTAGCATATTTGTAAATTTATGAAAAAAGTTTGAGTTTTAAACTAATAGAAGGTAAAAAATATATAAATTATGTATAGAATCAATAATCCGTCAAATAACTTAAGGGCTCATAAAAATCATTTGATAATAATTTTACATATGTTACGAAAATAATATTAATTTCTTTACATTAGTTCAGGGAAAATATTTAAATAAGATTATCTGAATAATGCGAGAAAAATTAGGAAGAAAAAGAAATATTCTTTAAAGATAATTAAATATTCTGTAAAAATTATGAATAATTCTTTAAGTAAATAATTTTATTCAACAAACTCAAGATAATTAAATAAATTTTACAATTTTCTTTATGAAAAAATAGAGAATGTAATTTTTAACTTATTTTAACTTGAAGCTGTAATCTTTATGTAATGCCGCTAAGAAAAATTATTTGAATAATATTCGATACGAAATTAAAGCTCATTGTCCAATTTCGTTTTCTTTTTGAAATTTGGAAGAAAGATTTTATTAAATAAAAGAACATACGTTATTAGATAAAAGAACTTATTATTTGTTTGACAGAAAATATGCATTCGTTATCTAAGCATTTTGTGCAAACTTTTTCTAAAATTTAACAAGCTTACGTCAAAATTCTCGACAAAATACATAAAATAATATGTTAAATCTGTTTTTATCAGTATATCAAAGAAGTTTATGGAAAGCTTTGTTTTATTATTAAATCAAATCAAAATATTTATATTAAAGTAAGAATAATACGAACACAACTTTTGTAAAAATACATAAAAACAATTCAATGTTTGCAAACGTATTCAAATCAAAATTTAATGTCATCATAAAAATTTTTATGTATTTTTAGAGTTATTTTTAATTTTCTAGCAAATTATTGCATTAAAATATTCAGTTTAAATGGAATTGTTTTTGAGACAAATGTGAATGTACAGTAAATAATATCATGTTATTACAAAATTTTAAAATACAAAATTTAAAAATATTGATTATTATAAAAGAAATAGTGAAAAAACAATTAGTAAATTATCATAATGAAAAACTAGCTTAATTTCGCATGATTTCTATATTGTTATTGCATCAGTATGATTCGCTGTACCTAGCCCTGAGGTGGGCTCTATCAGTTAGATAGAAGCAGTCGGGTGGACTTTTCATGATTTTGAAGCAAGAACTAAACAGAAGATCCTTATACTTGGCTTGCCTCTCGCAGAGGTATCATTTCTCTTGGAGGACATGGCGACTACAACATATTTAATTTGCCCAGCCGCCTTTAGCAAAGGGTCATTGGTTTAGCCGAAATTCAAACTCACTACCTTCTGATAATGAGTAAGACGCCCTAACAAACCAGGATATGAAGATATGTTATTGGAGCCAATGTGCATCTAAAATTTGAGGCTTATTTGTTCTTGATTAGCATAATACTGTTGATGGATAGAGCGTCTAGTTTATGATTAAGATCTGCTGATCATGGAGTTGCTGCAAACTAGAAAGAAATGGAAAGACACTCAGCCGAATATGAAAATTGGAGACATTGTACTACTACTGGATGATCATCTTCCAGGTTCTTGGTCAATAGGACAAGTGATCGAACTTCATCCTGGTACAGAGGGACTGGTTCGCGTAGCCACGGTTAAAACAAAAAAATCAACTTTTAAAAGAAACATTAACAAGTTAGCACCATTGCCCATATATCAGGACTAATGCCTGATAGGGTGGGAGTATGATCCTTGATCCTTAGTCAACTCTTATTTAAAAGTTTTAATGTAATTTAAAGATAAAAACATAACAAGTATTTTTAAAAAATGATTCCTTTAGTGATTTGATTATAAGTTGCAATTACTTAAAATAGCACTGTAATATATGATTCAAAATGGGAGGGGATCAATTTTTGATTCATAAAAGGTAAAGTCTTAGTAAAATAGACATTCAGATAATTACATTTTTTTATTGCTATTACTAAGAGAATCTTAAGATTTTAAACTTAAGATTTTAAAAATCATTAATAGGCAAGTATTATTTTGCAAGATTTTTGTTTCTTTTAAATGAAAAGAATTGCGTAAATTGTTGAAAAAATTAAGAGTTTTTTACTGAAAGGTATTCATGAAAACAGGGATGCGATTTAAAATTCCATTAGTAGTATTGAAAATCCATTATCTATAAATTTCTAAGCTATTTTTAAAAAATGTTTTAAATATTCTTTTTGGTACAAACTTTGTTATGACATGGTTTCAAAAATCTTGAAGAGTTTTTGCCTTTTTTATCCTGCGAAATAAAATATATTTCCAAAACTGAAAGCCAAACTTGTAAGGACTAAGGAAAACCTATGCTGTATTAACAAGAAGTATATGGAACAGTTTTTTTTTTTTTTTTTTTTCAATTTTCAAAAAAGGTTCTAAAAAGGTTAATAAGTTTCAATAAGGTGTAATTGAAAGAATACGAAATACGATACCATTTCTTAAAAAATTTAAGAAACATGTATTAAATATAGACTATAAAGAGAAAAGGAAATCATTTGCAAAAAGGGATACATTGCCACCGACCAGTTTATGATTAATAGCCAAAAGAAGTTGAGCAAATCACGTATTTTAGTTTTAAAAGATGTGCACTTATAAAAATAGGTTTTTCAACTCTTGTGACTTATATCTTGGAATGCATTTCTGGAAACTGTGCTTGTGCATTGAATACCACTTGAGAATTAAACGACTTTTCCTTACATTCCTACAACTGAGAATTTTTTTCCTATAAGTTCGGTTATCATTCGATACGTCCCTGTCTCAAAAATACATTAATATGCAGATCCTATTTTTTTGTCATATATATCTATCTCTATATGAAAGACCTAGAAGAATTTCCATTTCAGCTGATAGCCGCATTATAAGTGCCCTCACCCCCAAGTATCGGAATTTCGTTGATCCCGAAGAGAACGCGACTCGAATTTATTCCAGCCTAGTCCCCCCACACCATGACTACACCACCGCCCTCGTAAATTCCCCCTGTATGGCGCTCTTTTCCATCCATCCTCTTATTCGAAAAAGAGCTTCTTGGCTTGAATCTTAAAGAAAAGGGCATCTTTCTGGTCTTCATATGTATGCAGCGGCATCGTGCTGTCCTCGAAAGAGAGCGTGGGAAAGTGAGGGGTGGCAAAAATCTGCTTTGGTGGCTTAAGTTGAAGAAATGAAGGGGGTTTCGAGACTTACGAATTATCCGTGTGAGTGGTTCCATTTTCAGACGAAAAGCGCTCTGTTGAGATATGCGACTGAAGGGGTTGGGGTGATCTCTATCTTTCAGGGTGTAAAAAGCTTACTTCTCCCAACTGCTATCGGCCCATACTTCTGGAACTATTGAATTTCACGAGATATGTTCCTCTTCGTATATTAAATACTACCATTTCTCTCTAACTTCAATTGATTTCTCATAGCCTTTTTTCCACTCAAACAAATTTCGCAAGCTGCGATTTACTGAATTTGATTAGTTTTGATGTTAAATTCTGATGAGAGTGACGAAAAAAATAGAATACACATGATAAAGGGAATTCGTATTTTCTTCTTTCTTCCTTTTTTATTTGAAAGCGTGTGAATTCTTGAAGCTACAGGTTTTAAAATAAACTATAATAAAAAATATTTTATATATATATATATATATATATATATATATATATATATATATATATATATATATATATATATATATATATATATATATATATATATATATATATATATATCTTAATGTAAATTCTTGTTTATGATTGATTTTAATATCGACTGTATTACAAATATTTGATGTTTTTTATAAGCTTCTAGCACATGAAAGTTATTTTAAATCTTATTTAACACCCATATGAAGGACATTCCGTGCATATACGTAGCGGTGCAAATGAAATCCAGAATTAAGGTTAACGGGTTTGGAATACTCACCCGTCACAAGTCACCTTACAATGGTTTAAAATTATAGTATCTTATAATTTTGAACCATAGTCAGGTGATGAGATCACATCTGAGTTAGGACCCTCCTCTTTACATCCAGCAGCTGAAGGACTTTGGACGTAACTGATTAACGTGGGCAGTTTCCAAACCCATAGATCTCCCCCACCCTAGTAAGGGTGAATGTGGGCACTTTTCCCTTTCCCATTGCTAATCTTAATGGGAAGAAGTGTAAGACTACTGAACCATTGGATCTCTGTCATTTAAGGGACCGTGAGCAGCGTCCACTGTTCAAAATGGAGGAAATCCAGAAATCCCATAATCACTTACTTCGACAAATGTCACATAGAAAGCAATAATGCAATATTCATTCCTATTCTCCAATAATGACTGGGATCGAACTCTAAGCATTCCACTCTGGAGAATACTGTCACAGTACTTACATACAATGTCCTCCATGCCACAAAAGTTACAACCTCAAATAATATAATTGTATGATTGTGAAAAGAAATTGAGTCATTTAAGGATTTAAGCCTTTTCTATGAATCTTACTGCCAAAATTCTTAGCATAAAAGATATAGATAGTTACAAACGGCTAAATTCAATATTTTTCTCTGAATTGTTAAAGTAAACATAAAAAAATAATAGAAAATTGTATTTTTAGATCATATTGTAAAAAATTATAATTACAGACATTTTTTTAAAAATATTTCCTTTTTTTATAATTTTGTATGAAAATATGTTAATTTAATATACTAATTTCTAAATATTTTCTAGTATAATTATTTCCAGAAAAAAAATTCTGCTGTAAAGAATAAGTATATGATTTTAATTCTTGAAATTTATTTCATTTACAGCAATTAATATGCATAGTTAATATCTATTTACTTAATATATATAATAATACGTTGTTAAAGAAAGTCCCATTTCAGTAAATAAATATTTCTTGTTGTATAAGCAATACGTATAAAGCAACCATTAGGATTGAAAATATGTTGCTCTCTATCTTAAAAATAATTTTAATAATTCTTAAATCCCTTTATATATATATATATATATATATATATATATATATATATATATATATATATATATATATATATATATATATATATATATATATATATATATATATATATATATATATATATATATATATATATATATATATATATATGTATGTATGTATATATGTATGTATGTATATATACATAACTTCATAAGTATAATAAGTTATTAAATATTTAAGAGAATTTCCCATTAAAACTTTGGTTCAGTAATTACATAAGGGATAGAAATGAAAAATTTCTGCCACAAAAATTAAGCCCTTAAATAAAGCCTCGTTTGTATTAAATTTGAGAGCCGACACGTTGCCCTTACCCTCATCGTTTTCTGCAGTGATCAAACATAACATATTGCAGGAAAGCTTCAATTAAACTAATCAATCATGACTAGAACGACATCACAGCTTACTACGTGGAGTAAATGCTGCTGCTTGATTTTGTGTAATGGTACGGGCGGCTTGCAACAGTGCAATTCGAAATTTTACTGGTGCATTCTTTTCTTCTCAGGCGTACTTATTGATCAGCTTTCTGGTGATCAATCATGCGCCTGGTGGGCCGACCCCCTTTGCCAGGAACAAGGCACCACGCAGCCCCGCAGCCAGTAAATTGGACCCATGTAATACCGCTCATTAAAGACCCGCGTCCGTTTCAAGAAAGCAGGGGGAAAAGGAGTAAGAACAAAAACGAGAGTTGCTAATTGGTGGCAGATGATCCTTTTTTCTTTGTTTCTTTCACTTACTGGGATTTTAGTGAAGTAGAAAATGATGAATTTATTTTGATTGATGCTCCAATCATTTTGTTTAATGGTGGTCATTGTATTCTTTCCTCAATCACATTTCAATTAAGTTCTCTAGAAGCATTATTTCGTAGAACTAAGTAACAATCTACCGAAATTGTAAATGGTTCTGCATTAATTGAAGTCCTAAATTGATATTTTTAAGTTAACTTTCGTTTATTCATTTATCTTGAGTAATCAGTTGAGTACTATGTGTATATATATATATATATATATATATATATATATATATATATATATATATATATATATATATATATATATATATATATATACATTCAACTCTATAAAAATGCTTGGTAATAAAAGGATACAAGATTTTCAATCATTTTATTACAAACTATCGTAAATCTCGTATGTCTCCTATGTCTCCCATGTTGAACGTTGATAAGTACTGTGCTTTTCCCACAAAGAGTTTTGTACTCTTCTCGTATACAGCTTACGAATGTAATTCTGTTACAATGGTCTCCCATCTTAATTTAAATGTTTTTAACTTAACTTCTTAGAATTCAAACCTAGAGCGTCACAAACACCCCATTAAGCTTTTATAACATGGAAATGTGTGGTGTGCAAATTAAAAATTGTAAGATAATTTGAAAACAAATAAAATTATGTCAATATAAAAGAAAATAATCATTTGTATTTAATTTTAAATCAATTTGCACAATTTATTTAATTACACAATTTTATAATTTTAATTTAATCTATGCATAAAGATGTTAATTTTCCTGGGTCATATTAAATTATTCTAATTCCAATGGAATAAATCACTGAATTTGAGTACCTGTTAGAACACGTTTGCTTTTTGAGCTATATAAAACATGGTATATTATCTTAAAAAGGCATCATTACATCCATAACAGAAAATATTTTAATTTCTTAATATACCCTTATGGTCTAATAAAAAAATTACGATATCGCTGCATATTAAAACCACAATCTATAATAAAAGCATATAGCATTTTCGAAAATTTAATCTGGGGTAATATAGACTTCGTACATATGGTAATAAAGTTTTCTCTTGTTAGAATATCAACAGTAAAAAAAAAAAAAAAAAAAAAAAAAAACATTTATTAGTTTTCAGTTTTCTACATTTTCTTTAATCAGACATTATTATAAACAGTATCATGTATAACATTTTTCTCATATCTTCCCTAGTTCAATTAACAGTGATTTATTGAGTTCTGTGTTTGATAAATGATTTAAAATAAAACAATTTAAAGCAGTCTGAGTTATGAAAATTTTAACACTATTTTTCGAAAATGTTGCATTACTTAAAAAATGTTATACCATTTATTTAATATGAACAAACTTTATAAATGAATGCACAAAATTTCCCTTGTAATGTTAAAAGACATCTTTAGAATTAATTTGATATATAAAATGTAAAATAATCCACGTAAGTCTTAATTCTCAACTTTGATTCTCAAAATATTTTTTCCTCAAGCACTTTTTCATTCATTTATTCATTAAATATGTGCAAAATAAAAACCTCTATAAATTTAACATAAGTTTAGTGAGTAAACTTGATGAAAACTTGAGAGTTTCTTCCAAGATTTTCTTTCAATATGTCAGGCACAATTGATTTTTTTAATATTTTTTAATAATGATAATAATTTTTTAATATTTTCCCATACCTGCCTTATTTTAACAATTTACCATACCTATCTAATTAAACTTTTAAAAGAAATGGAGCAATTTATTTATGAATACCATCAGTATTTTTTTCTGTAAATGGAAATACATTGCCTGACATTGAAAATGCAACACCAAGAAGGAGTTGCCAGAAAGAGACGAAACTCGGCAAAAAGAGAGAAACAAGTTATGAACAATAAATGATCTGTATTTCGAAATGATACAGAGCGAGAACAGAGTCCGATCAGTAGGTTACAGGACCACCGTGGACGGTGATACATGAAGCAACAACTCTAGACACAGTCATAAGGAATATGGATGGTGTCCTGAAGAATGGCTCTCCATTCCCTGTCAACCATTGCCAAAATGGGTTTCCTGAAGGAGGCAGTGGCAGAGTCTGAAAATGGAATTCAATCATATACCAAAAGTGTTCGATTGGCGAGATGTCTGGTGAGCATCGTGGCCAGAGGGTAGCAGCTGCACACTTTGCACGAAATGTTGGCTGATGTGATTAAAGTGTATTCGGGCGTTATTGATAAAAGGCATTCTGTACCCCCTAAATGTCGACGGAGTGTCACCTGTCGCAGCACATAATCCACGTAACGTAGGGTTGTCAAAGTGTCATGAATAAGAGCTAGATGTGATCTGGAATCATACGCAATGACACCCCAAACCATGACGCCGCTTTGTTGAGCTGTGGGGTGTTCAACAAGTGATGCAGGGTTGGACCTGTCATCACGTCAAAGCCCCAAATCTACGGGGCGACTATTACTGAAGAAACTGAAGCGTGACTCATTTGATAAGACGATCATGTGCCAATCCGGCGTCTACGCATCTCTAATTCGACACATTCCAGAAGTTGGCTTCTATGCTGTAGGGTCAATGGCAGCTTTCTTAAGTGACGCCATGAGAGTTGGCCACTAGCAATTAATTGATGGGAAATGGTTCTGCTCATTATGGGAGCATTCATGGTGTCTTGCACATGCTGCAGATTTTCAGTGGACGTGCTTTGCGGGGACGACATCACATTCCGTCGAACTCATCTATCCACGTGTGTCAATGTCACTGTGGCTACACTAGCACCATGCAAACGTTCCATGGTTTTGTTCAAACCATCTTCGCCACAACCAGTGTATTGTGGAAGCTTCCAGGTCTCTGTTAGTTACGATTTTCTGTAAAAACCAACCTGTCCTTCTCAGTCTGATCACCATGCCCCTGATAAACTCATTTGTCTGCTAGAACTGACGATTGTCTGGCATTCTCTGCAATCACAGGCGTCCTTTACAAAAGGAACAAACTTTCAACGATAATTTTTCAAGCAGTAATAACGGCTCAAATATTGCCCATTCTGCCAGTTCCTCCTGTGCTGCAGAGCTGCGGCAACTGAGGAGGAAATAAGTATTCTGAATCAAAAAAACTTCATTTTGAATACTAGCTAGCCATGTTTTGTGGATGGAGAGCCAATCCTTTCTGAAATGGAGAATATAAGCCTTTCCTCTGCTCTACAGCTGACAGGGGAATTGGGAGAAAGGAACGGGAAAGGAAAGGAACCGTCATTTGTATAATTCGGTAAGGTACGTCTCCCCTGAAATTTTGCATAATTTTTTGGTCACTCTTTTTTGTTGTTGCATTTTCAATGTCGAACAATGTATACATTCAATATAATAACATTCGCATATCACATTTGAGAGCATTTAAAAAACTGAAATGTTTTGCTATGATAACTCGTTATTTAAGTAGGTCGGAACTGATTTATCAGTAATCAGTATGGTGAACTGTTTTAAATATGTTTCAATTGATTTAGTACTGTCTTGTTTTCTGAAACATTTTTTATCAGTTTTTGCTGAAATATCTGAAACTGATCAAAATAAACATATAAGTATCAAAATTTGAAAAAAGATGATGAAACTGAATTATTCATAAAGATATTAAGAAAACATCAAAAAATTATGTTAGTTTTGAGGTGAAAGAGATATGTCTATGACATTCTTTGGTTCATAATTTATCATTGGAAATATAAAACTAAAGTATATTTGGGCTGTAAATGCTTTTTAGAAAACCAGCTCATCAAGGAAATTTTCAGAAATATCATTTAATTTATAACATTAACAAACAGTAAATGAGGTTTTTCGGACAAAACATATATTTCTTAAATCAGTTTCGAACATAAAAAAACTACCAACGCTGTTTTCAATTTGTTGTTAAAATTAAATAAAATTTAATTTCAAATTAATTTAAAAAGTGCAGTGTGAACCTGGTTTAATAGACAATTCTTATTTTATACTTTAAAAAATCTGATAGTTTTAATTGTAATGCGCTCAAAAGTTACCTGCTTCAATAGAATTCAGCATAAAAATATTTCTCTACACATGAAAGAAACCTGTTCACATTTAGAGACTACATTTTCATATTTGATCCTTTTTTATCAATAATTATACTTTAATTTAAAATTTATAGTTTAAAGCATTTAATTTATAAATTATCTACTATAATAATGTGTGACTCAGCATTTTTTACCTTTTCTTATTTACTTCTATTCATTTCTAATAGACGGAACTGGAAACTTCAAGTCGAAAACAATTAAAATGTTCGATTCTAATGAATAGTAAAATTTTTATACTCTAAAGAAATCTAAATAAAGTAATGAAAGAAATACCAGTAATACAACATCATTGCTATTTCCATTGTTTTATTATCTCATTTCAATATTGGAAATAATTTATTGATATTCAAAATGTTACTAAAAATGTATAATAGCATATAAAAATGCAATTCATGTAATTTTTATGGTATTGTAACGTATGCAAAAAGACATCATCTTTATACGCTTACTTCGATGTGCAAATGTAAAAAAGAAAAACTATATTTACCGAATACAATTAATATATTTCAAAAAGTTAACTACCAAGTACAGATAATATATTTTTTATTATTTTTTTATTTCCTTGTGCAATAGGGAATTTTACATTTCGCTATATGAAAACTTATTTCCTGTCGTACAGAGGCATTTTTATGAAAATTATATCATTTTCCATTAATTGTATATACTTGGAACTCCAGTTACACAAATCATTGATTATCCAAATCCCTTTCAAAGTTTCAGAAAAATTAATTAGACTGAATAAAAGTCAGAAAATGAAGAAAAGGAAAAATCTCAAGATAAAGGAAAGGTAAGAAAAGGCAAAAGATGAAAAGGAGGCGTGTTACTTGAGAAATTCAAAAATATTCTTTTGAAAATTCCAGAATGTTCAATTATAAGTGCTAGAGCTATAGGTGAAAATATTATGAGTGAGATCGTAAATTTTAAATTGCAAATGATGGTAAACTTATTTAAAGTGGTGATTAAGAATGACCTTAATGTCCAAGTTAAAGCAGACACAGAACCATCACTTAGTGAAGCATTTGCAGGTGTTTTGCAGTGGATAGAGCATCAGCCCAAGTTTGGCCACATGAAAATTCTCACTTTCAAGCGGATGCACGACTTGGTTGCTCGAAAACGATTTAAGGAAGTGAAATAGCTTACTCTGACCAAAATGTTCAGCAAACAATGACTTTTATTTACATCGTTTTGTATTAATGTACATCGGTTATAAGTACTTTTACATGTAAAAGTTTTCATTTATATGTAATTCATTAAAAGCTCTTTTTCTTTAAATCCCATTTCAACTTACAATAATTAATTTAAGACGAGCCTTTTCTTTAAAAAAAAATCAATTATTCAAATATTTGATTATCCGAATGGAATACGGTCTTATTTGAATTGGAAATCTGCTGTTTGTATTATCATTTATTATAAAATTCTATGTTTATTTATTTGGATTATGCTGTATTTTACTTGTAAAATATTTTTATTTTAAATATATATCTAGTTGATATTAAAAATTCCCTAATAAAATCCAAATATTTCGTATTTTTTAAAGCAATAAGCATTTCATTCCATATTTAGTTGTGAAATTAAAATTTAAATTTTATTTAAAAAAAATACTGCTTTTTATGCAAATAATTCTTTTTACCTGTTAAATAACATCAGCGAATAATTCTACGTTTTATATCAAATACATAAACATATCTGAAATTTAATATTATGCATGTTCATTATTGAAAAAAATCACAAAATAAGCGAGTTCTTAATAACTAATATTCTTGATTCTTTCCAAACTGAATATATTTTATTTTCTAAAGTAAGACAAATTTTTGTAATAACGGTAAAACCATTAACATATGCGGTATTGATACAAACAATCCCTTTTACTTCATCCAAATTATTTAACACCAATTATAATAAAATTATTAGAGAAATTTTATCATTTCTCTAATGTACATTTTATGTATAATAATTATATTCCCTTAACGTGTATATTTACTTAATTGTAATAAATAACAATATTTACAAAATTTAGAATCGACTTAAATTTATTGCTAGCGGTTTATTATCAAACACTCTAAACAATAATTTGATTTAATTTTAAAAAATGTTTCGTTGCAGTAAGTACATATTTATTACCGATGTATTTAAATTACTTTTAAACTTAAAATTTTAACAATTTTCTTAATTTTAATTCATAACTATATACTACTAAAATGTCTTAAATAGTTTGAGATACTTTTTTCTTTGCTCTCTGCAATGTAAAATATATACTGAAGCGATATACATTTATGGTCAACATTCAAATAGGTGACAAAGTTCTAAAATTTTAGTAGCTTTTTAGGCTAAACGTTAGGTCATTTTTTAGAGCATTAAAATTTTCCATACCTCGTAAAAAAAGTTTGATTAAAATAAAAAAATATATTGACTCTTTTTAAGTATGTAATAAAAGTTTAAAGTTTCAGTTTTTATACAACACCTTATATATATATATATATATATATATATATATATATATATATATATATATATATATATATATATATATATATATATATAAGGCGTGAAACTTCGCTTAATAGATATTTTTGTTTCTGTCATTCACTGAAAGTAAAGTTACTAAGAAAATAAGAAGTTTTCTTAAAATATTACACAAAAAAATTTAAAAAAAGTTCCTTTTAAATTATCCATAATAAATTTTAAGTTCATTAGAAAATGTTGAAAAAGTTTTGGGTAAAATTCTTAAAATTTGAATATTTTATTCAATTATCTTAATATTTATAACTGAGAAATTATAAAATTTTCGACATAAAATTATTATTCGAAAAAAAATAGATGAATAATTTTATAAAATACTTTGTAATACTTAAAGAGAAGGATAGTAATTTAGTTTTATGTACAGAAATTTTTTTTTCGAAGTGTAAATTTATGAAAGTTTCTTTATCTCACTTTAGAAGGTTACAGTTAAGATTGAAATACTTTCCCAATTTTATAATCACGTTACAAAAGGTCATTAATTATATACAATTAAGGATTATATACAACAAATCATTAATTTTATCCGATTTCTTCAGTTACATTTTTTTAACATTCTGATATAAACTGGCATTGCATTTATTGCATCTAAATATGTAGTACATTTGAAGATGCATGCGAAGATAGTTTATCAAACATTTAGAAGATAATTGAATGATAATATCACTATTTCAATAGATAAATCTCTCATGAAATTCTTCTTATCAACAGGTATTTAGAATGGCATTAATTGAATACTCGATGTTATCTTTTGTTCTAGGCCAAATATTTAAGCACTGGCAATTTCACCTTTATTAAGTAATTAGCAATAGTATTTAGAAGTTTTTGTATATGTAATACCACCACATTTTCCCATTCTAATTTTCATAATATATTATTATATATTTTTTATGAATGATGCCTGAATAAAATATGAAATATTTACTTAGATTTCATACTTAACGAAATTATTGTTTTGATCAATTTTTTATGATCAATAAATCAATTGCAAAATAAATCAAATAAGGAATTTTAAAATCATTATCTTGTCTCTGAAAATACCAAAAATATTTAATATTAAAAGCTTTTTTTTTTTTTTACTTAAACTAAAAACTTGAAATTGACAGGACAAAAGCTTTTTAATTATTATTTTTATTGTAATTTTCAAACACATAAATATATCTTGAACACTTAGGAATATTAAAATATTATGTCAAATTATTTTGTTTTAGAGAAAAGCTCTTACTCGTCACTAATTCTTTATTATGCACTTTCATATACTTACACTAACACACAAAAACATATATTTTTAATTGATTCCATATTAATTGCATTAATATCTAAATATAATACTAAAATTTCATTAGATACGTATTATTGAAACTAAATGTATTAATATAGATTAAATGAAATGCGTCTTGTCTTTGTTCATATAGATAATTACGTTTTTGTTATGTCATAGTTTAAAAAAGAGTGAATTTCCTCTGTTATGAAGAACTTATGAAAGATTTTCTTACCCAAAGTTAGAGTTATCAAATCGTTGTGGGTTTATTTATATAAATAATATTTTTATGAACCTTGTACATCTCTAAAATTGTTTTTAAGATATAAGTTTTCATATTTATTCATTATAAAATCAAGACTTTGCTTAATTTGTTCAAAAAATATAAATGATTCCACGAAAATTAAGATGTGGAATATGGTAGTGAAAGTATACATAGTTATAAACTGAGAATACGTTTCCCAAAAATGAAAAAAATTTAAAGAAATTGAAAAGTATTTAAAAATTGTAGCTTATTTTCTTAGATATAAAGATTCAAAATTAACATATGAAATTATTTATTTTATTAACATACGAAATTATTATTTCTCTGTTAGCTTATTACAATAAAGTTCAATTGATTTGTCAAATTCTCATAAATCATTGTCAAAACTAATTCGAAATTTTTTAATTCATTATGTGCTCTTATTATATATAACGTACTACATTTTTTACATTTTTTATTTAATTTTTAAGCAAGTAGATATTACGAAATTTTAATTCATAAAATTGTATTAAAATGTAAAGATATTAAATACTATGTGATAAATTGATTGAATTTTATGAAAAAACTCTGCAATGAAAGAGAGATTATTTTACATAAATGCATAAATAAATTTTTTACATACATATATATGCATATATATTTTACATCTCTTATAATGTTGTATGCATATCAATCATTTATTTTTTAAACTTTTCAATAACATGTTGATATAAAATTATGAATGACATGAATTTTATTTTAAAATAAGCGTCAATTGTAAAGATAATTAATTAATGAGTGTTTTAAAATCTACTGTGCAATATTGGAGCAAAAAGTCTTATAAATTATTGTTATTATTATTTTTTTACAGAAATAATTATGAAATATGAAAAATTATGATTTCTTAAATTAAAACTTAAGATGGAAAGTAATACATTCAAAACACTTGTCTCATATGCAATTTCATTAATATCTCATTACCTTTTATAAGTTATTTAATTTGCATTGATCATGAAAATAACAAGCTACATTGCTTAAATATAATGCATCTTAAAAGAAATGCTTAGTTTTTTGTTTTTTTTCTAATTTTTGTAATTCATCAAGATGTAGCCAGTCTTAAAACCATTCAGCATGATCTCAAAGCAATCATTAAAAACATCTATTTTTAAGTCTTCAATGAATACCCCGAACAAGAATAATTGTCAAAAAGAATTTACTGTAAATTTCTTTAAGAAAAAACATGCTCTACTATGCAACCAAAGTCTCTGAATCATGCATCAACGATGCAAGCCTCCAGCGAAATAGTTTCCGAAAACCAATTATCGTTGGAAGGATGTGGTTCCACCGGCAAACAAAGAATGATTGAAAGAAGGATATTCAGAAGCTGCAAGCACACTTCCACGCTCAAAATATAATGAAAGATTTTTCGTAATAAGAAATTCAAAGTTTTGCTTGGGAATTTTATACTGCTTTCCCACTTTGGGTTCCTGGAACACAGAAAAGTTTCACCATCTATTTTTCTTGGGAGTGGAAGGGTCTTAAAGAGATCGGAGTGCGGGGGCGTACTTCCTTAAGCTGTTCTCGCAACACAAACAAGTTGCACTTAGGATTTATTTCCTATATTACTATTCGTAAGGAAGAAGGTAAAAGAGAAAATTTCCAAGCGGCAGCTGCTGCGGACAACGTCATTTTTAAGGGTTTTCCTCTGTTCCCTCTATTGATCAAGGCAAAACGTGGAAATGAAAACTTCGTTTCGACAAGGGTTAGTTATTCGGATCCCAATTTACGATGTGTCGAACAAAGCCCTCAGAGACAGTAATTTCTCATTTCCCGAAGTGTGCTCGAAGTAAGTGAGAAGCAAGAGGTTTCAGAAGAATTAGGTCATGCTTATGAATTTATGTAATATATAAAAAGAAGGATTATATAATACGAGTAAATAATATTAGATTAGGAAGCTAAAATGTTGAATATATTGGAAGAAAGAAAAAAAGGAATAGAAATATTTAAAATCATACCAACTTTTTAATATTCTGTCAACTGTGATCAATATACATTTTGATGAAAATTCTATTTTTATAAAAACGATTTTTTTTCAAAGATTAGTTCATACTTCTGAAAATTGCATTGATCATAAGAAGTTGATACTATTTATTAAGAGCACAATGCAACAACAAAAATCGCAACAAATATTTATTCAATGAATGAATAATAACTCATTTTATTACTTTTGTTAAATCTGCAACTCGCATATATATAACATACATATTTACGAATTATAATTATTTACCTATCACAAATAATAATAATTTTGCCACCATAAACAATCGATACAAATTTTTTTTATAATTACTAAAAACAGATAAAGTTTAATGAAATTTTTTAATTAATAAAATTCTAACACACACATAAAATTTGTAGATTTATAAGAATACCTACCATACTAGTTGATAGTTACAAATTATGTAATAATTTTGCATTGTCGATTATACTTTTAGGATTTATATCAACGATAGGAATCACTTTATTTTAAAGTTATAAAATGAATGCTATTTTTGTGTTGCTTTTAAGTACATCGCTGTTATATTAAATTAAATTTAACAGTAAAAAAACATTTGAAAGTAGTATGATTTAAATATTCCTAAAACTAATAATTTCAGTTGACGTTATAATTTCCAATTACATAATGTAATAATTTAGAATTATCGATAATGCTTTTATGATTTGTATCAATGAAATGAATCACGTTATTTTAAAGTTATAAAAGGAATGCTATTTTTGTGTTGCGTTTAAGTACATTGCTCTTATATTAAATTATAAATTTAACAATAAAAAACATTTGAAAGTAGTATGATTCAAATATATCCTAAAACTAATAATTTCAGTTGACAATATAATTTCCAATTAAGTAAAATAGTGTGAGAATACTTTCATATTTAGCTGTGATTCAATTTATTTTCTTTAATTGTTGCATTTACTTAGAAACGTTTGCCTTTACAGTTTGGGTATAAAAATATTTTGCATCAAAAAAAACTGAAATTAACTTTAAAATGTTCCTGTGTATTAATTTTATATAAAATGTACACAGCATTATTAAACTTTATTAGAGAGTATTATTAAACTTTAATTCCATAATAGTTTTATATACAGCGGTTAAAATTAATTATACATATTATCATAGTTTTTCTCTCTTATTATCAACATTTAAATAATTTCTTCTATAGTAAAAAAGATTATCCTAAGTTATTTTTCTCTTGCTTTGAATAATTTATTAAAATTTTGAAGACATAATTTGTTTAATTTTGTATTTAAAACTACATTTAATTGGTTGAGTAACAGGAAACATCACTATTTGACCATTTTGATTCTTTATTTTTTAAACAGTTTTCTTCCTAAAATGTTCTTGTTCTATGTTTTAACTTTAAAGTAAGCAATAATCTGCCCTTTTGAAATAATTGTTAACTTGACAGGATTTTTTTAGCTTTCTCGGGAGAAGACATAAATGCTCTAAAAAGGTTTTCATTGTAAAGAAATTCAAATTAAAATTAATTAAGAAACGCCCCAAATATATATTTTTTAATATTTCTGGAACAAAAAAAACATAAAGATATAAAGAAGCAAAAATAAGTCGCAACATTGAATTATATTCTTTAAATACCAATTGACACAAATTTTAAGGTAACGTATTTATTGAAGCAACACTTTCTCTAATTCACAACAAGGTACAATAAAATAAAACCATATAGAAACGGCTATAATCCCAAGAAAAATAACCACTCCTTTTTCTGCCTTTCCTAATAAGATCGTTAAAATCACCTCTTATGGTTAGATACTCAACCGGTAAACGGCATTGCAAAATGCCGTTCATTATGTATATAATATTTATATTAATTTTACGCCAAAAAAATGATATTTGGCAACAATGGGAATAATTTAGGAAAATTGACTATTTTAGTTGAATTAATCGCTTGTAACTGCTATTAAGGCTGAAGTTATCACTTTAACTTTTTAGAAACATAATCTCAATTTATTTTGATAAAGATAACCTTACAATTAGCAGAATTACAAAAAAGTCACTATTTTTTCAATAAATTAAACAAAACGTACTAATACTATTCTTTATACGATACCTAATATGTACTTTTTTATCTACATTTCTAGCCGAAAATTTTCACACTTATTAAGAATGGAAATGATATTCGTAAAATTGTCTATTTTGAATGCACTGCATCCAATTATGATTTAAGCTAAAGTTATTATCTACTTATTTTGCTGAAAACTGAATTTGCAATACATTGTATTCTCTATTGAGGACTAATGTTATGTTTCTTCAGACTAAGTAGTAATAAA
Source organism: Latrodectus hesperus (assembly GCA_037975125.1). Lineage (NCBI taxonomy): Eukaryota > Metazoa > Arthropoda > Arachnida > Araneae > Theridiidae > Latrodectus > Latrodectus hesperus. Next base: position 98,777,061 of record CM075853.1, on the reverse strand, counting down.
TTGTACAGAAATCATATAAATTTTAAAAACAACATATCTGATTTATTATATAATTTCTAATTTATCAAGCAGTGTGTACATACCTTGACAAATATTCCTAAGAGCATTAAAATCTATTCCATGTGCCTAAAATGTACTTTAGAAAGTTTAACAATAAGTAAGAATATGCATCCTTTTGTATATACGAGCTAAAATCTATGTAAAGAATATTTTATTAGACATTATTCAGAATGAATAAGAACTTTTAGGGTCTTGACATAAATCCTATATCGCTGATTCCTTCATGCTAAATTATTGCAAAATAAGTCATTCAAATTAATAACAACAGTATATATTTCGATTTTTTGGTTAATTTCAAAATTTAACTATAAATTTAGTCATTATATACAGCACTGATTGTAAAAATGAAAGAATTATAGCAATGAACATTGAAAAGCATAATAGAAAAATTAATGTGCTGTAACAATAATAACAGAAATCTTACTAAAAATAAGAATCATTAACATATAAATGAAGTAATTATATTTACAGGGAAAAATCGCTTTAGGGTGAGTAATGTCAAAAATAAAATAATTGATAAACAAAGTGTATTTCAAAATGAGAAATTGCCTCGGTACTTCTAATTTTAGTGGAAAATGCCTTCTCTGATATTAAAGATTTTTAATTTATTTTTAAAATTAACTTCCTAAATATTGTAAGGAAATAACTATTTTAAAGTTAATTAAAGAAAATTACTTATTAATTTTGTCCACAATTAGTGAGAAATCATTCTAATCTCATTTACTATTACAAAACAACCGCAATTTATTTCATAATAATGGAAATTAAATAAATGCCAATCTTTAATAATGAGGCATTTAATTTTTAATCGCTTACATTTGCATATTAAAGTGATTTAATTTAATCAGTGATATTACATTTTTTTATTTGTGATCCTTTTATTACTGAACCACATTTAATGACGAATATTTATTATGCCATGTATGTAAATGCCTTGATAAGCCTTCTTATCTTTTTCCATTATCCAATTTTTGTTACGCTATTTAAATCATTATTCTAATAAGAAAATAAACTAAATTAAAAAAAGGAAGCTTTCTGTGGCAGAATTGTTTCAAACTAATTTCGGAGATCTTTTTTTTTTCATATTTACTCTTTTCCTTTCTTTCTTTCTTTGAGATATTAAGTTTAAAACAAGTCCCAGCTAATGCAAAATATGGAAGCATGCAGAATACACTGAATTCCGCATGCAAATTGAAGCGCACCGCTACTCGTCAGGAGCGCTTACGCCCAATTAAATCGGATCGCGGTTTTTGCTCTTTTCCTGCAAGAAGAAATTTGAATTAAGAAACATTGATTATGCTAATCAAGCCATTTACTCCCGACTGAAAAATGCCGCCTTTCTTCATTCGTCATCTAAGAAGTGTTGTGCAGAAAGGCACCACTTTTTACTCCTCCAATCTTAGACCTGGCAGGAAAAACATCACCTATAGCAGAAAAACGATATTCAAGTCATTAAAATGATAGTATTAGTCCGAAAAATAGTAACTTTATCATGTATAAAGAAGACATAACTATCAATGATTAAGCACATTTATTGGAAATTGATACCTATTTGAAGCTATTTTCACATTATCCATAATCTTCATATAATTCATATGGATATTAATAGATATATTATGTAATTCATAATCTATTTAATTTATAACAATTCAAGTGAAAATTTTGGACTTTAAGAGCTTATGCCTTATGTTTAAAACAAATTTAATTAGGGTTAGGCAATAACCCTAATTAATCAACTTAAATCTTTACTTTGCTTTCTATTCTATACCTTTATGCAGAAGTGTAATACTAAATGGATCATTATGGATTATATACATCTTCTACAGTTACCTTCATCAGCACGATCTGATAGAATGCCTATTTATCTTGAGATGATTATGATTAAGGCTTTTAACTTTTATTATGTTGATTTAAATAAATATAAAATCGACGTAACTTAAAAAGGTCAAAGAATAGTTTAATACCATGGTAACAGCTGTTTTTGTCATAAAAAATACATGTTAATCAATGATGGAGAAAGAAAACATTTTTCTTGACTACTTAATTGGGAAGAGAAAAAGAAAAACTCAAAATACTTAATTTAAAATAAAAATTTGATCTTACGGCCGTGATTAGACTTTTAACTTTGGAACTTAACATGATATCTTCAATTTATTTGCACAATTTATTAAAGAAAGTATTTTTCAAGTATAAATGTGTTTCATACTAAAAAAACTGACAAATTAAAAATTTATTATAATTTCTATAATCTTGAATGAATAATAAATGGCCGAAATTATTTCAATTTTTTGTCATTTAAAAACATAAATTTTTTCTTATTTAACATTTTTCATTCTGGGGTTGTCCTGTGAAGAAATTGCTTTTTCTACAGCATGGGAAAAGGATATTTTTTATAAAAAGGATAGAGTTATGTTTTTTTTAACTCAGAAATGTAAACATAATAAATATTTGTCTACGTCTAATGAATTCCTCTTTTTATATATATATATATATATATATATATATATATATATATATATATATATATATATATATAGTGTTTAGTTTTAATTACTTAAGAATAATTGTTTCGTAAACTCATTCAGATTTCAAAAATAACGTCCATTTGCTTTTTACGTTTCAATAACTAAGAAAACAAAAATTATTTGCCCATATTTGAAGATAGTTATACGAATCAATCCTAAACTCTTTCTGAGTCTATCACCCCTACATTGATAAATATTAAACATGTTAACTATTTAGGGCGTCATTTATACTGCGCAGAAAATAGAAAAATTCTGTTCCTTCTCGGTCACAATGACTTCGAATATAGGTCATTCAAAATTAGCATTGTCCGAGTACACTTCATCTCCTTCAGCACACAAGATTTTCTCCAAATACACTATAAAATGCGTTTATGGCATATTAATTTTAGATAATATAAGACTTTCATCTCTGGAAAGGAGAAGAAAGTGTTGAAATGACAGTAAATATGAACTTTTATATAGTGTATTACTAAGTTCAAATAAAGTGAGAAAAATATTAAATAAACTATATATATATATATATATATATATATATATATATATATATATATATATATATATATATATATATATATATATATATATATATATATATATATATATATATATATATATATATATATATATATATATATATATATATATATATATATATATATATATATATATATACACCAAATCTCAAACGTGTTTATTCTAGTTATGTAGGAGCATTTTGAACTGCGTAATTATTTTCAAACTTGAAAATTAATAGTTTAACAGGGGTGAGGAACAGATAATATTTTCGCAGTCTGTCCCTTTAAGATCGAGAAAATCCATTTTAACTTTTACATTGCATCCATTTAATACTTGTTCTTGTTTGCAAGGGATCAAAGGGAATGATTGCCATTCAGGAAGACATTTAATGAATATTGAGTGTTATTCACAGGTCACAAGAGATAAAATATGAAAAAATAACGAGCATGAATCTCGAAAGATGCATGCGACATAAACAGAAGCGTAACACTAATCTCCTGTTGTTCAACATCGGTTGGGAGGACCTTCTTTATTGAAGAGCGTTCCTAACAAGGTCAAGGTGATCTCTCTATGAAGACATATAGTTCTTTTTGTTGGCGTAAAGAGCAAATTTGTGTGAATGCCATCATATAATAACGAGATTAGTTATTTGATGAAAATAAATAGAGAGAAAAAGGAAAAAATTAATATAAAAACTTTAAAAATAATTACTTTAACCAGTAGATATGCAGTTCAAAATTTTTATTATTTTAATACTTAATTTGGATCAAGATTCATCAAACAAAAAACTGATCAATTTTTATTTAGTGATCTGTTTTTATTTATATACTTAAATCATATATTAATTTAAATCAATATAAAAGAATAAAATAACGTACGAATAAGACAGATTTTATATCGGATTTCTGAACATTTAAATCATGATATTTTTCAGCCTTTACTTTTTTATAAATGGTCATTTTTATAATTTGTTTACTATTTCTTACGAGTTCTAATTATTTATGGGTAAAATCATCGCTTTTGAAATTGAAACATGAGATTTTGTTTACAATTGATCAAAAGTTAATCAAAGTATTAAGGGTTGTATATATTGAATATAATGAAGCTGATGTTTCTCTCTACAAATCCTATCTCAGCAAAGATTCTTTAGTCTCAAGAATATAAACAATATTTGCAGTATAAAAATAAGAAAATTGTAATACAATGAATCCCTTCGCATAGTAATATCTTTGAAAAGGAATAGATAGACTCCCTCGCTCGAAAAGCCACAACGCTGGCACAACCAAGATATTCAAATATGTCATACCACACCATAAAACTAAACATCTGTTAAATAAAGACAAAAATTGAAAATAATAAGGTTCAGTTAAAGTATTGGAAAATCGAGGACCTCACGCAAGTTTATCACGTTATCCACGTCATGATGGAGGGTCCTCTTTTATAGGTTGCTCAACGATCATGATTGCTCAGACGAGCATTTTCACCACAAGGTAATTTTTGTCAAACTTTTTTGGTCACTTTGTGATGTTAAAGAAAATATGAACAGAACCTATCTTCGATACTGTAGGTCACTTCATGGGAATGATTTCGAAATCTCCCGATATTTGTTGTATTTTATCATTTTCTAGGATTTTACCAGCAGTTTTGGAAATTTAATGCATTATTTGGAGAATTGCATTTTACTATTATGTATAATTTATAGTATTATGTATATATAATTTGGAAAATTGTATTTTGCTAACTTTGTATTTTGCTTGTCATTAGAAATAAAAAATAAATAATGTTTCTCCCCCTTAAATTATTATAAAATTTGAAAAAATTCACCCATACAGGTATAAACTTTTCAATGTATTTCAAAAATTTCGAAATACTTGATGTCTAATTTAAATCATGCAATGCGTTATTTGTAGGATTTGTAACAATTTTCAAGATCCTACAAATAACGCATTGCATGATTTAAATAAGACTTCAAAGAAAATTTTAGCTGTTGAAAATGCAAAAGTCTGTTGAAATGAGGAAGATTTTTTTCGAAGAAAAACGTCATCACATACTTTTTTCTTTTAAATCATTGTGCTGATTTTTAGTCTTCAAACACAAAAAGTTAGCAATTTAATTTTCCATAATCTTCTGGAGGATTATATATCTGTCGAAATTTGAGCATTTGAAAGGTGAAAAAACCTAACTACTAAAACTACCATAAACTTGTTATGAGAAATTCAGAGTTTCATGGTACAACAGTTATACCACCAAGAGGAAAAAGTTAAAATTTTGATATTAATCAAAAATAAAAATAAAAAAAATCTTTAATAACATTTAATTTTTTATCACTAAACATATCCTATTATATATAATTAATGTATGAAATATGTATCTCATATGAGTTATAATTACATTGCTGAAAATTTTCTTGAATATTGAAGAAAGTGCATATTACCATAATTTTGGTACGTAATTGTAAATTTCAATAACAGGAGAACCTAATACATCAACAATAGCTTATAATACCTGAAAAAGAATTACTTGCACATAAGCACATTTCAGTACATAGAATTACTCATCAGCTTCAACTCTCATTATGTAATAATTTCTTTTCAACACCCCAACTGCATTATAATACCTGAAAGTAATAAATTATTTTACAATGATGGTATAAGCAAGCAAATGGATGGTATAAGCAAGCAAAATAATATTTAAAAGTATTAATATTTGTAAATTTATGATAAAATTTTACGATTTCCTGTAAGATAATAGGGAAAAGTCTTAATGGCGATTTGTGTTAAAATTCTAAACTGCGTAAATCGATATTATAAAGTGGTTTCGATGTGAAAGATAATGCATCCTGTTTAAGCTTCTAAAGCGCTGATACAGATCACTGTCACTTCGTAATTGATACTTCTTGCTACAGCAGATTCATTTAAGGTTCTCTGGGCGAAACAGTTTCACCAAGCTTAATAGGAATTTGAGCCGCTTTGAAACAATTCCATCTGATGTGCTCATTAGGAGGAGTTCGAATTAAAGTGTTTTATGACAATTTTGGCTTAAGTCAGAGTCATATGGTAACACACTCAGGTTCAGGAGAATGCTGTGATTTTAATTTAACTAACAAAGGAAATGCATGATAATAGGTGCATCGCAATATATTTGCAATTCCATTCAAGCCATGTTTTTCGCATTTAAATTGCATTCATTCACTATGAAAGAACTTTTTCATCTAAACTTATCAATTTGCTGTTAGATTTAAATTTTTTAATATGTTTTTAAATCATGAATAATGATTGCATATTACATACCAGCAATTCTGCTTGTTTTATCTTTACATCCGTATCTTCATGGAAAATTAAAATGATATACATTTAATGGTTATTTAAATATGAAGAAAGAAATAACATTTAAAAGTTATATGTCCTTCGAAACGGTTGTACTAATTTATCTTTTCCTATTTTTAAAAATACTTCTTTATTTCTGTTTTAAAATTTTTCAATATTTTATGATAATTTTCTTTATAATTTACCATTTTATTAGCTTCTAAGCTGAATTTTTAGAAGTGTGTAAAAGCTTGAATAATATCCGTTTTCATTCTGAAAATATTGATTGAATTTAATATAAAAAGTAAATAAAATAATGCTTATTATTAGTCTGCATTCCCTATCATTCATAGTACACTATTCTTCTAATGGAATTTATATAATGCATATAATGCATATAACACATTCATATAATGGAATTTAAAATGTGATAACTAACTCGAATTTAAGATATCATAAGAAAGTAACGATAGTTTGGTTTGCCAACTCTACAATCACTATTGAGAAAAGCTGATTTAAATGGAGTATGCGGCTTAAAATGAATTCAAAATCATAAAAATATTTCCTACCGGAGATGAAAAGTGAATCGTAAAAGGGATCAATAGATAGTTTACTAGCTGACTTTTTGTTCATTAAATAGCTTACTAGCTGAATGATGGCGGGTTCATCATTCATCTATAAGGTCATCTAAGGAAAGTTTAGAAAAACCACTTTGCTTCTGAATATTGTCAGTTACTGATAACTTAGGGAAGGATTCTGATTCGCATACCTCAATTGATAACATTAACTATTGCAAAGTTCCTCATATTGATAAGTGCATATTTAACAAAAATGGATAATTTTTGACTTGAGGAACACTGAAATCTTATATTCATTACCAAAGATTGATTTGAAAATTCTGTGTTAGAACAGCATGCGTATCCAAATTCTTATTTCTAAGAAATAAAAAAAGAAATCTAAGAAAAGAAATAAAATCTAAAGGAAATGCTTAAAAGTGAGCAGGTATATGTGAATAATTATTAAATAATATTAGATAATTTCCCTATTGGCCGTAAATTAGAAGTTTAATGATTAATAAAATTATTTCCATCATTGAAAAAATTAATTTTACAACAACTGATCCTATAATGATATACAAAATGTTTTTAACAAAATCAATTCCTGTCTATAGCTAAGCTAAGCCATACCAAACTGGTAGGCACCTTTTACATAAATTTATCTTAAAACAATTTCTATATTGATCAATATAGTAACTAAATATATAGTTACCAGTAACAATAAAAAAGCCTTAGTGATGACTTCCGGGAAATTTTTTGTGATAATATGAAATATTACTCACTTTATTAAAGCAATAAACTGGCTACAAATATCGATAGTAAAACTACTATTAAGTGCACAAAACAATGAAATTCTTTTAGTTCACTTTTTCGAGCTAAAAATAAAACATTTCTCTGAAAGACTAATGTGATAATAAAATAAATTATATGAACATGTTTATTATCAAGAACTTTTTGACGTGTCCAACTTCCACCTCTGGTGTAAAAATAAATTTTGTTCTTTAATAAAATATTTATTAAGTGCGAATTTATTAAAAATTATCTTAATTTTAGTTTCAAATTTAGATAAATTTTCTACCATTAAACTTGACATAATCACTTATGAAGATAAAATATTTTTTAATTTTCTCTCTTAAATTGGCAGGAATTCAGATAAAAAATCTTCAATTTAACAAAGGTATATTTAACATACGCAATATTATTAAAATGAACTATTTCTAATGAAAATTTAAATTCATTTTAAGTTAGTCGAATTAGTTTTATGTTAATCAAAATATTTCAACAAATTCATTTTAGTTTAAAAAATGTTTCATTTAATGCGTGGATTTTTTATTATATATTATATTTTTAGTTTATCAGATTTTATTATTTATTAGATATTTTCTACTGTGAGATCACACATTTATCTGTAAAATGTATTGTTCACTTTCTGGGTGCATGTCTATAAAAAAGATAAATTTTAAGTGAACATAATTTTATTTATTCATCATGTACATCCTATTCCCAAATTTATACTCTTGTGATTGAATTTCAACAAGGAGAAGTGGTAAAAGTAAAATTCTATTCTTAGAAAATTAATATTAAATTATATACAATTTTATCAAATTACATACTAATGTCAAAAGCTTGTCCAAAGCCCCTTTAATTACTTAAGTTTTATTAGATTTGTATTAAACATTTAAAAATGAATGTTTTGTATGTCTTTCCTTGATTAAATTTTAAGACGATATATTAAATTATCACTTTACATCCTGTTAAAATTTATTTCGTTTCATATCACTATTTAATATTTTCTATAATAAATGGCGATCTACAACAAATACATTATATATATTACGATAAAATTGTGTTAAACTTTCGATTTAAAGATTTTACTAAATTCAAATGAAGTTCGAATTTATGTTCTATTTCAAGCTCTATTAATTTAAGAAAATATAACATCATTCTACATTCATGTGACCACCTTTAGATAATTATTTGCTGGTGGCTTTTTTGCATTCAAAATTCAACAGCAAATATAGTTGTTGTTGTTGCACTAGCATCCTTTCTTGTACCTGAATAACAAATATGGTGATGTAAGTAATTTCAGCACATTAAGCCCATATCTGAAATATATATCATACTTTGTTATAATATACATCATAAATTAATGACCAAACTCAGCAAGTTTGAAAAATGTTTCATTCTACAATGTAATTTCAATTCTTTTTTTTTACAATAAAACGAACTGTTATAAAACATAGCTAATTCAAAATTAATTTTTTCTCTTATAGGAGAAAAGCGAAACTCAACCTTATTACCTTATTACAAAAATTACAATATTTGAATCTTTTTTTTGTTCACCTCTGCAATTATATTTACTTTTTAAAGTTAAATTTGAAAAAAGGTCTAAAAAAGGCGCTGAAACACGGTATACGCTGAAAACTTATGCTCCACGGGAAACAGGAAAATGTCGACGTCAGCAAAATTTTGCAGCCTTCTTAATTCGCTGAGTTTTAGGAAGTAGTTTCGCTTAGGGAGTGTTTTCCAGTGGAAAAAGAAAGAAAGAAATTGTTAACCATGCCTCGCAAAGCCAGTGACTATTTCAAGCTCAAGTTTTAGTTAAAGGAGCCACACCGTCCTCATTAAGTACATTTCAAATGAAGTAAGTAATAAAAATTACATTTAACTCTAAATTGCTGATAAAAGTGAAGTTTTTCACAAAGCGAACCCATTAAGCGCTTTCAGTTTGTTAATATATAATTCTTCTTTTCTTGTTATAGTAAAGTATCACGATTAAGAGATCTTGTTTTGTATTTTCTCTTCCACATCAATAATCCATAAATTCAAAATTTTACAATTATTATAAATTGAGAATTTACAAGATTATTTTAAGGATGAACACAAATGAAAAATGTATTGGACGAATAAAGACGTTTATTTATTTACAATAACTATAGCAAAAAATAATATTTTAAAGTTAAGGTGATTTCAATCATTCTTTCTATATTAATCTAATTTAAGCAAAATAAAAAATCATACAACTAAGCTTTTTTTCAGAAAGAAGAAAATGTAACATATATTGATTTAATTTATTAATTTAGACTAAGAAAATCTTTTCAGTATCACTTTTATATTTGGAGTAAAATATTTATTGTGCAAAATACCTATTACAATATTTTTACTTTTGGAAAGCCTAGTAATTAATTGTTCCATATTACTCTAATTACAAATTTTTTTAAAAATATTTAACTGTCAAAGTATTATGTAATTAATTTTAAAAAAATAATGCCGGAAAAAAAATTAAAAATTGAAACAGTGATTATAAAATGGCTATTAAAAATCTTATAAATCAATATATTTTGATAAAACATAAAAAATACTTGTTTCTTTAAATTTAAAAATAATAAATGATAAGCGAATTTACATTAATAGGAATGAATAGTTTAAAAAACGAATAATTATAAAAGAAACATTCTCCTTTTGGTTCCTTCAATCACATTTCCTTGAGTATGTGTTTATGAGTTTTCTAGGTTTTCACCTTTTTGATGCTTATTTTATCCTATATTTCAAATCTTCTTTTTGACAAAGAAATGGCTATTATCCATGAATCTCCTACTCTAGAAAGTTACATACGCTGTATGTTAAATTCTGTACAGCAAAACCTTCAATTGTTCGTTATACGTTATTAATATAATCAAATTCATAAGATATACAATCCCTTTCAAAAACAAGTCATATGAAAACAAAAGCAAAATATAACAAATGTTAACTTCCTTAAAATATCATACATTAGTTTCTCTTTTGAAAGTTTTGAAATGTTTTATACCCCTATTTAAGTTTCCATTACCTATACTAACATAATACCGAACTGGTAATCGATTGATTAACGTTTCAATCTTTGCTCAACAATTCGATACTCACTTTGAGTGTAGACATCTACAGTGATTCATAGTCCCCTTCCAATTTTAGATCATAGTCTGATTAGACCTCGTGCGCAAAAAATTATCGTTAAATGATAAAAAAAAAACTCACTCAACTGATGAAATATTGTTAAAAATTCAATTGAAAAATAATTGGTTAAAAAACATTTAATTGATTGTTAGTACCAATTAGAATTTTCACATTATATTTTGAATTGCCCAATGGTCAAAGTTCTTTTGTACATTTTAAGGTACAATGCGTAATTACCTTCGAGGAGGTCTTTTCATAAATAATAGATCGGATATAATTCTGGAACACTTCCGGCCAACAATCCAACAGACGTACATGTAACATCACAACACATCTCTCGTTACTCAACAGTGTCTGGGATAGAACTCGGTACCTCATCCACACAGAACAATGCTGTCTTAAAATTAGACCATGTTGAGCCTTTCAATTAAAACTGGGTGAAATTTGCCAAAATATACTTCAATCATTAGAGATGCGTTCTTTGTACAAAAATTAACGCGCGCGCGAGAGAGTCTACATATTCGATCCATATCCACTTTCACGCTTGGTAAAATCAAGAATAATTCAAATGTTAGAACTAAACAGATCTTAGCGGGATACGTTTTAAAATAATTAGAGACACTTTTAAAGGGATCTGACGAATTAGAATGTAGGCCAGAATTTAAATTTTCTTTATAATTCCAAATTAATTTCCTGTCAGACCAGGAATCGTACAGTGAACTCAAGAACACTTAGTTTAAGAACATTGAAGAATGTTTATTTAGAGAATAACTCTTTATAATACTGATATTTGTGCAAACATTTTGTCGCTTCTTATAATTAAATTAAATATTCCTCATTACATCAAAAATATCATAAAAATACACATGAATACACAAAAATACACACGAAAATATCATATTATACAACGAAAATATCATAAAAATACACAACACTATCCCCATGGTTATAACAGAGTCCAGCCCATTGTTTCTGACCTAGAGTTCATACTTACAAGATATGAGGTTCAATGTGATAGGTAACTGCCAACGAAAAATTCCAAAAATATAATGAGTAATTTGTGGATCAAAATGTTTTCATATCTCAAAGGTATAAAGAATTAAAGTATTTCATCGGTTGTTCATCGGTTCACATGACAATTAATTTAATTGAACATTTCCTTCTATAAAAAATCTAGCTTTAAAAAAATAATGTAATTCATTGTCATTCAAATGGATGTTTGAAGAAAATTTGTCCAAAAGTGAACTATTTGTACAAATTTTCTGACAAAAATAAAAAAATAATAATAAATTTTTACACCCAGAAAACAGTTTCCGATGTCGTTACTTTCATTTAGAAAATTACTTTCGTGGAAAAAGAGTTATGAAAAATATCCAACTTTGCTGTTTATGTCACTAAATAAATTATATATTCATAACATATATGCATTCAATACATACTTATATGCAGAATAGAGGGAAATAGAGTAGTGCAAAAAAACAGAGCAATAACTTAAATAATATATTGTGCAACTCTTCCATCAAAATCTAAAAATGCTACAGTAGAAGTTGTATTGGGATTTCAACGTATCATTCACTCGTAAATATTTCTTATCAAAAAGTTGGGAAATATTTATTCTTTTTTCAAAATATGTATTTTCAAAAGAAATAAAAATGAGATTTGATAAATTGTGAATTCAAACTTGATTCGCCAAACAACGAATTTTCTTTCGGAAAGAAATAGATGACGGAAAAAATATATACGATATTTTAAAATGCTTTTTTGACTTGATATATCTGAGTAAGAAATTTTATTTAATACAAGGCTTATACGATAAAACGCATTATTTGACTTTTACAATAAATTGATTGTTCAGCATGAAAAATTGTTGATTGTTGTTACTATCGATTAGTAATTTTAATTATGTATATTTTAGATCCAAACATATTCAAATTTGACACATATGCCTATATTAAGGATTCATTTAAAAATAAATGCATATAATTTGAAAAACATTTCAGAATAAATATCAAAATTAAATATTTAACTTAACCTGAATTTGAAGAATACATTGATTTATCTGATGTTATTTTAAATTCAAATAAGAATAGTAATTGCTATTTAAAAAATTTAAAAATGTCACTGCAGTTGATGCTATTTAATATTTACAATAGATTCACATACTTATCCATTTTTATTAATTTTTCTTCAGATATATTATAAACTTAAAAATAAATCTTGTCTCACTTTAATAATAAGCATATATAACAGAGAGATCACTTATATTTAATCTTAAGATTTGTATGTGGAACTTTTTAAAATACTTAAAGGAGTAATTGTGTAATTGTTTTTTTTCCAATGGCGAGCACACTTGGGTGACGAACCCTATGACACAACAAGGCCAGAAGCTGCTACTCATTTGTCGTTATCCAGCGGGCACCTGTGAGACAAGTCACGGAGGCGAGTAGTGTTACTCGCGCCATAACCACCACATCCCCGTTTATAGGTTGGGCCATATTCATACCACATCACAGAAGAAAAGACAGAGAAACAGAAAGAGAACAGAGAAAGAAGGCAACATCCGGGATTCGAACCCAGGACCCATAGCTCAGGAGTCAGGAACGCTAACCACTCAGCCATCGGTCGGCAATTGTGTAATTGTAGCCAGCCAGAATCTTCTACAAACAACAACGGAAATAAATGTAAAGAAATTCTTAAGAGTTTTGAAAAATGTACTTGTGCTTACCTATAGAAACCCCTGATGATGAAATGAGCTTCAAAGCCTTGATTTTTGTATAACTCTGCTCACTATATGCATATAAATAATTTTTTTCTGTAAAATTTGTTTCGAAATTCAAAATATTATAGTCATCTCATTTCTAAAAATATTAGTGATTGCTTACCTGGAACCAGGGGATACGCGTACCTTCCTGGGGCTTGAGCAGCCACCAGGTGCGTCGGCAGGTGGTGGATAGCTGAATGTCCTGTAGGAATGACAGGATAGCCTTGAATATAGAATCAGAGGCCGTGAACCAGCTCCCGTAAACCCTGGTGTTATGCGATCCGTGCCTAGGGTTATTTGGCACCGCGGTAATGGTGTCTTAACGGAGCCTCTAGTTACCTGGCGAACTTCTAGAGTAATTTGCCTTGCCCAGTAACTCAGGCAATGCTGGGTGGACTTATATTACCTGAGCTTATTAATTGTTATCTTGTGGCTGAAAAGACACAAGAAATAACAAACCTTTCTGCATTTGCAGGTGAAGTCTCTGAAGTAGACCTTGCTGAAAAAGACAAGGGAACTCAGAGGCAATCTAGTAAAGGGGCAGCATTGAATCCTTCACTTGAGATAGAAATGACCTCCAAACCATCTTCTTCTGGTGAAAGTCAGGAAGCTATCCCTAGCATGACTGACTTTCTGACCAGATGGGACTGTTTCAGCAAGACCCTATCTGCTGGAAATATCATACGCAAGAGGAAACGGCAGAGCATATCATTTACGAATGCGAGGCTCTTGCCCTCCCTAGATTAACTTCTTTAGGCATCATCCATACTAGAGAGTTACACCTAGACTCCATTGAAGGGTTATCGGACTTTATTAATAAAGTGGGTGACCCGAGCAACTTTAACTAGGAAACATTGGGTTTGGAGTTAATGGTACAAAATGCTGATAAAAGCAGAGGTGCCCAATGACATACAAACCCAACTCTAAGAAGAAGAAGAAGAAGAAGCGGTTGCTTATATTTCTTCTGAGTGTGCGTGTGCATGTGTGTGTGTTTTCGCGTGTGCGTGTGTGTGTGTTCTCGCGTGTGCGTGTGTGTGTGTTCTCGCGTGTGCGTGTGTGTGTGTTCTCGCGTGTGCGTGTGTGTGTGTTCTCGCGTGTGCGTGTGTGTGTTCTCGCGTGTGCGTGTGTGTGTTCTCGCGTGTGATTGTGTGTGTGTTCTCGCGTGTGCATGTGTGTGTGTTCTCGCGTGTGCGTGTGTGTGTTCTCGCGTGTGCGTGTGTGCCCTCGTGCTCTTGTGCGTGTGTGTGTGTCATAAAATTTTACATTCGATTTAAAGTTGAAAGACTTAAAATTTCAAACTGCAAAATAATTAAAAAACATTTTATGACACAATTAACTTAGAATTTTTCAATCAAATTGATTATTTATTACTGAAATAAATTTGTATAAATTATAATTTATAATTTAATTATGTATATTTGTAACATAAACTCTCTCTTGCTTTATTTTCATGGGTGTCCAAATACATGAAGATGTTAAAAAAATTAATTTACATTTATATTTTTTCGATAATGTAAATTCATAAGCATATGTTACTGAACTGAATATTTAGCAATAATCATTAATTCTAAGATGCACCCAGAAATAATATTTTGAAGTTTTGAATAATCTTCAAGTAAAGATTTAAAACTCTGAACTAGTACTGAAATTTATCATCCACGCTACAAAAAAAAAGAAAATTTGCATTTAATATTAAAATTTAATGGATAACATGAATAAGAAACAGTACTTTAGCTCTTAATTTACAATTGTTTACAAAGAAATAATTTTAAATTTATTTGTAATAATCATTAATAGAGAATGAGTAAGTTTAAATTCCGGACAAATATGCATGTATGTCTTGCATGCTACACATAATCAGTCATTTTTACTAATCTAAGAAATATTATAGTGCAGATACTAGTATTTATATTAAATAAAGGTATATTCTGAATATATATTTTTGTTTAATCCAAAATACTTTCAAATCGCCAAAGTTGAAGAAAAGCAAGAAATTCCGCAAGCTGAGCATTAGGGAATATCTGTTTGAATGGCTGGAAAAGTTCTGAAAGAATTCAAATATTTATCTATACTTATTCATTCTGCACATGGAAGCTATCCCCAAAATAACTTTAACTTTAAGATCCATGAAACCACATCAGAAGTATAGTAAAGCTGCTCCCCCAAATTCCCGTTTCAGTATTCCCAACATAAAAAAGTTACCAAAGTATTTTGGCTCTTTTATCACTGCCTGTGGTGCACATAACTCTCTCGTCCCGTTTTTCGGATATATATTTGACGAACGCAGGCTCTTCTTCTTTATTACTTTTTCACATCACTCAAGTAAGAATATTCATTCATGGTATCGGCAGAAAAAATAAGATAAAATTCAGTGTTAGATTTAGTGTTAACTTCTCATTCAGAATTATAAATTTTCACTTTTAAACGACTGACTGCAACATTAACTTGATATATTATCCTAACTACCCAATATAATATACCGTGAAAGAATTTTAATACAAAAATTAGCATTTTAGTCATTTCATTATTTATTGGCAAAGAGTTGTAAGAAAAAATTTCTTTCGTACTCCAATAGAGAAATGCTGATAAAAATTCTGATTATTAAAATCAGCTATACTCTTTTTGGATCCACTGCAAAATCCGGCTGTGTCACAAATCAGTCTATATCTGATAATTGATGAAATTTTTAATTAATATTTTAATGATATTCATTTATTAATATATCATGAAAATTTGGAGATAATTAATATTTTTATTATATCGCTTGATAAAAGATACACTATTTGACAAAATGTGTATGTGTAAGATTGTTTTATAAATTTTATCCATAAAATGTAATGAATGTTTTTCATCCAAATTTTTACAACCCCAGACTTAAGATATATAAATTTTTTATATATTTTTATATTCTTAAATGAAATATAAGCTTGCTTTTTTAAATAATATGAAATAAATTGCGCGTAATATTTTTTCACTCTTGTTAATAATATATGACTTTATTCAAAAAAATAAGAAAAATAATGAATTAAACGAAATCAAAATCAAAGTGATTAAGTTTTATAAACTCACGGCATTGTTTAATTCACTCAAATATCTTGTACTGATTCAACACTTATAAAGATTTTTACTCTTTACATTGAAAAATTTTGAAATTTAGATTCTACTGTAAACTAAATAAACAAACTATTTCATTCAATATTTAACGGATTTTATTTTACATTGTGTCATAAATTATGTGAATAAGTTTTCTCATGAATGAAATCACTTTATACATTTCTAAAATTATTAAAATCTATTTTATTATAAGCAAATTATGAAAATATTATTTTACGGGGAAAAATAATAATTTAAAATTTTGTTTCCAGTACAATGACATATATTATGAGACATCAGAATTTCTTAAATGTTTGATTTAAATTTCTGCAAAGAAGAACTGATGATGCTAATTATTTATAAATTAATGTTTAGAATGAAATTCACTTTATATATACTAATAGATAAAATCATACTTTGATATTATGTAGACTAGTGATCACTTATAAAATTGAATTCAAAAATAAACTATTATCGAGTACTTCAATTGATCGATTTTTCCATATCTCGTGAACAGAGATTATTGTACATTAATGTTCTCAAATAACATATATTTATGTGCATATTAAGAAACATTATAAAATGCTCGTAATATTTCTGCAGGAACTTTACCAATTCTCTTTTTCACTTTTATCAATATCAATTAGCTATTAATTTAAACTTAAAAAACCAAAATCAGTTATAAATTAAGCGAGAATTTAATTTCGAATTAAAATTAATTTCTTTGTTTAAAAATGTGAAAAATTGAAATAAAATGCACGTTTCTTTTTTTTAAGTGCTTATAAAATGTGCATATAAGTTTCCGAAACATCATAAAAATTCTAAATGAAACAATTTCATGCAAAATCAGCATAAACCGTAGTAAAATTACAATATCATTATTTGGTAATTTTGCAATGACATACCCACATACAGAGTTCCACTAAAATTAATTACTTAAGCTGAAATAGACTGAAAATGGGGGAGAATGAGGAAACATATATCAGTTTAGTATGAGCCATTAACAAATATTAGAAAAAGAAAATGCAAAGAAGCAATTATGTTTGTTGAAACAAGTGTAGGAAAAATATTTAGAGGATTAAGAAATTTCCAATTCTTATTCACAAAGACCTTTTTTGGTAAAAAAAACCTGCAGCAATGTCTGTGATATTATTCTTTTGTCATTTTATCAGAATGTAATGAGAATAGATTTCTTTACCTTAAAATCTTAACTGTGCAAAATAAGTTTAATTGTTGTATTGTTAAGAAAAGAATTCCCCTTACTGCTTAAAAGTATTAAATTGTTTTTAATCTTTCATGTATAAAAATAAAATGTACTCTAAAAGACTTTTTATTTATTTTATAACCACTGATCACTTCAGATGAATTCTATACCTCATTATCTGGCATACTTGTAAAAATCTTGTATCCAACATTTTTTCCAGTGTTCCCTCAAAAAATATGGAAGAGAAGAACAAAACAATTTATAAGAAATTAGCATTTTAACAAAATAATGTTTTCAGTGATCTTGCTATTTATCTGCTTTAACAATCTTCACAATGATATGTAAGTTTTTTTTGTTTGTTACAAAGGGATTCTTGCAAAGATTTAAATCTATTTTTCAATACAATTTAGAACTATAAAAGGATCTTATTTTTGCAAGCTTTACATTTGAAATTCATTATTTGGGAAATTGAGGAAGATTACAAATATTTCTTATAAGAAAAATATTATTTAAAATAATTTATAGAGAAAAATATTTTTGTCATACTCAAGTAGATATTTAGAAATTCTAGTATTTTTCATTTAAAATAATTGTAAGACTAAAATACAACTTTCCACTGTAAAAGATATTTTGCTCCTTCTAATATAAACATATAGCATTAAAATTATAAAACTATTAATTCTAAATTATAATAAACTTTGAAATATCTCTTTTGTTTAATTCATAATTTCTTATTTACACACAAGCACTAGACATAAGAATTCAGTGTAATGGTTTTTTAATTAAAATTTACAATTGCATAGCGTAATACTCTTGTAAGTGAATCTAAATTACCCCTTAGATGAAGGAAGTAATCCCCCATGATTAATTAAGTCAAAATTTAAAATTGGTTTAAAACTTAATGATATGTATCATCTACTTTTTCATTTAACAGAATAAGTTGAATGTGAATTCTTAAGTTGTCATTACTGATTATTCAGTACGTATTTTAAAACTTATCATAAGTGAGATACATATTCGTAAATTATAAAGAGTTTATGAAATCTAGCTTTTTTATACAATTTTAGTAAAACGCTTATTAATGTCTTAAGATAATTATTTGTTATTATAATTCAACATTTAGAGGAATATAAGTAAAATTTCTATAAATTTATAGTTAAAAATTATAATAATTCTGGAAATATTTAGTGTGCTCCCTTAATGTAGTTTGTATACAGTAAACCTATGAATGTGACGACTAATAGATCAGGTTAAATATCATAATTTTTAATGTTTTATTTTTAACTATAAAATTGTGTTTATTATTATTTACATGCAATAATCTTATTTTTAATTATGTAACTCAGAATTTGAAATAGAATCAGTATTTAAAAATTTAAATTTTTAATGTTGTGCCTCTATTTTTAATTTCATGTGCAGTATTGTGGTTAGCTTTTACTTTTTCCACTTATAAAACCTGTTTTAAAATTTCATAATGATAAAATTTCATAATTTTAATATGCACAGTTTTTAATCATATCTATTAACTTGTATATTTTTGTTCGTTTTACCATTTTGCTTCATAAGAGAATAGCACTTGCTCAAATATGGAACCAAAAATAATAATTTATAAGTAAATGAATTATTTGTATTTCTATTTACCAACAAATTAATATTTAAAAGTAAAACAAAAATGCATTTTACAATCCATTATAACATATATAAACTGTAGTCTAAACTCTGTTAATAATTCTTTCATAATATAAGAATAAATTGAAAGAATGCCAGGCATCTACAACAGCAATTTATGACTCCTTTTTTCCGCACTTTGTCCACATTTAATTCATTGCTCTTTTCTTTCCTTCTTTTCTTTTTTGCTTTAGTTTTCAGATAATATACCTATCTATCAACTCCTGATAACTTTTTTCACTCATTTACTTTTTCTGCTAAAACCTCAAGAGAAAATGGGAGAAAATAATTCCACGCCAAAATACAACAGCTCCATTGCTGATTATGAAAGTCAATCTTTTTTCCTTATTGGCCGTTTTCTTGAAAACCCACCCGATTCCATTTCCCCTCTTAATTTTTTTTCTTCCAAAAATGAGAGATTGCTGATATGCTTTGTGAATATAAACAACCTCTAGCAAATCGAAGAATAGATGGATTATTCTGTCCAAATAAATCGATTTGGATTTTCTTATTTATTTGAAATATCATTTGCCTTTTACATATTCTCTCAGCACCCATAATACAAGTTTCTTTTTTATCTCATATAAGATTTTTCAGTTGTTTTATAATCGCAAAGGTGAAAAATCATAATTTTGCGTGGAATTTAAAAAAAAATTATGCGAAATCACATTGTTAAATATGTACTTTCAATCCCACTAAAATCTAACGTACCTAAGCTACGAGTGATGGCTTAAGATAAATTCTTCAGAAGTCATTTGGATTCATATCTAAAAGATATAGTTATTCAAAGTGCAATGCACAAATCAATCTTGGGACTCAAACTTCAGTTGCTCCGAACTTAAAGCAAGAAAACAAAAGTTATGTGAATAGTTTAAACTTTTATTATTTTTTTTTATTATTGTTTGAGCTTTGTGAAACATACGCGTAAAGTTTACATGTTAAGACATATTTTTCATAAACCTTTAGTGTGATTCAAAATCCTTTGTTAATTTCAAATATTTATAATTAATTATTTAAATTTTAAATGATTTTTTAAAATACAAAAAGTATACATATATTTATAAAAATTTGTATATTCCGCATAACAAAAATTTAAGAGTATTTTACTATTGTTATTGTATTGATAAACTATTATATTTTTACTATTGTATAAAATTTGTAAGTATTATTTACATTTAATATACAGTGATCGAAACAATTAGACATAGGGAATTTGATGTAGAACAACCATGAAATCAACAGCTTTTGTTACAAAAAATGTAATAAAAGAGGTCAAAATGGCTATAACATTTCCAAAATATAAATTTTGTCTAAGACCTAGAAAACAAGAAATATTAGATACGTGGTGGAAATGTATCTTCTGCGTTACCTCTGCTGATGTTAAATGTTTTGTAATAGTAAATGCAAAGTCTCGGCAACATATCTTATCATAGTTAACAGCTTAGAAGGCCACTGGCTGCTTAAAGGCATGTCAAGAGCAATCTATTGTGAAAGAATCTTTCGGATTTTTTAAAATGTCATTTCTGGACTAAGTTGCTAGAGTTTGGAAATCAGAAATGTCTGCCTATAAGTAGGACAAATAAATGCTCTTTCAACAACAATAAAAAATGAAAATAGGTTTTGAAAACTAAAGGTCAAAAGAAAATGCATCATCCATGCCTCTTTATTACGACAGCACATTCAGGAGGCAAATGGTATCAAAATTGCAAACTATTCAATACGTAGGTTTCCAATGCGTAGGTTTGTAGGTTCATAGATCTATGTCTTATGATTCCCTAGCAGGGTAAAATTGTGATTTTAGAAAAAGATGAGTAGCAGAGCATCTCAGATAGGAATGACATGAATGAAGTAACAAACTCTTTACTGTCGAGTGCTCCAGATGGCTATTGCGGGGAATATTCTGACAATAGCCAAATTCCCATTTGGAGGGAATTCAGGATTCGGTAAAATCTTACAACTCTACAGGTAAATCTTGCAATTGAAATTAAAGTTCGGTAAATCTTACAACTGTAAATGAAAGTCTGTGATTTGAGTAAGGCGGGATGATAGTCTAAGCTATAAATTACTTCGTCATATATGCCAACTTGTGCATAATCAGGAACGTAGTACTAATGTCTCAAAGCTATAAAACATTATATCCTCAAATTTAGTGTGGTCCTGTCCGCAAAAAAAGTCGAGAATAATTTTATTCTCATAGATGATAATACAACTCAAATTGTGCTCAGATGTGAAGAATTTTCTTTTTGAAAAAGGAATATTTCAAATGGATTGACCAGCATGTTTTCCAGACAGGAATTTAATGGAACATATTTGGTACATTCTATGAAGAAATATTCTCATTTACTTATCACTCTCAATAACAATTTAACATTTGTAAGGCTCTTTTTTACTTTAAAGGAAGAGAATACTTCAGATTTTCATTTATAACATCATTGGTTCTATTTCTTTTAAATGAGAGATTGCACTTGGTCAGAGGGAACCATACTCCTTATCAAGACTCCTTTTTTACTCGGCAAACATTTTTTGTTTATTTGTTTAAAATATATGAATTGCACTTTTTATTTACCATCAAATATCGTCAATAAATGTAAATACACTATTTTTTCTCGTTTTTCTTCTCTCATTCCTCGCAACGCACATACATAGTATATATCTACCTCCAAAATATTTTTCTTTATCTTTAGTACAGAGGATATTAACACATTTTTAGTACGATTTCGGGGCCGTTTAATTTATATTTAAAACTTAAAGACTATTTTTTTAAATGTTCGATCTAATATCCTTTTTTCTGGACTATAAGTCTGCATCGTGATTTCAATGATAGAAGAGCTTCTCGTAAAATTTCCAGGGGTATTGCTTTCCATTCCTCTTCCACTAATTTCCAGAGTCCATCCATCGTGGTGGGTTTGCGTTCAGAAAGAACTCCTTTTAAATGACCAAAGGCACAATAGTCCATGGATGAAACGTCAGGGGACTTCACAGGAATATGTTGAAAAGGTATATATGCAATACCTGTATCAGTCTTCATTTTTTCAAGGAATGCAGTGGTAGTTTTTGAAGTATGACTTGTAGCTTTGTCTTGATGAAGTTTCACTCTTTCAAAGTCTTTGGGATAAAGAAGTGGAATTTCTCCTGTAAATATTGGACGTAAAATCTTCTCCTGATAGTATGATGAGTTGATTTTAACATTTTTTCTACTCTTTTTATTTTTAATGTCCCATTGTAGGAGAAACCTGCGACTATCATAAACCCCTTACTGAAACCTTCTTTACATTGATGGAACCAAGTTTGTACATTTTTTTCTCCTCGTTTTCTATAGTAAATAGACCTTTTTTGTTGCACTCATTTAGGTAAACCCATGCTTCATCCAGGGTCACAATGTATTTAAATTTATCTCCTGCTAAATGATTTTCATACAGGATTCTACAAAATGTTTTGTGTTGAGTCACATGCTTCGATATAAACTGGTGAACATTATGTTTTTTAGCTTTTTTAAGTTGTAAATCTTGATTTATTATGTTATTTATTGTTGCTACAAATGTATCTAAAGACTTTGCAATTGATTTCTGTGTTAGCGGATTTTCTCTTATTACCAGGGATTTCACTTTAGAAACATTTGAAACAGTATGTACTTTCTTCGGATATTTTTTTGGAGTCTTCTTTCCATGTAAAAATAATGATTGACGGTTTTTACCTGTCCGATTAATAATGTTGCTTATTTTGCACTTAGAAATTTTAATACCATGCATTTCACAATGTTTTTGAATCCTGGAATAAGAATATTTCTCTTCAGAAAGCGCAAAAACATATCCATCAATCCACAGCTTGTTTACATGCGACATTTTGAAAGAAGAATGAATTTAAAAGTAGTAGACGATATTTCTCATTTCAAATAAGAAGCTGTTGAAAAACATTTTTGTTCTAAAACAATTACTTTTTTTAATTTCTTAATCGAAATCGTTCTAAAAATGTGTTAATACCCTCTGTATATATTTAAAATCATATTATTTCCTATTTTGAACAATGTATTCAATAAATATCATGCTTTTAATAATAAAATAATCTTATTGTAGGACCCATATAGATGGTTTTTACTTGAGACTTGGCATTCAATTGAAAAGGCTTCGTAAATAATTAGTAATAGGTAATATATTTATCACACAGAAAAAAAGTAAAGTGATTAAATAAAATCATTATGTGAATTATATTTGATAATTTTAAATATTAATTCATAAAAATTATGTACTTTGTCATAAATTATATAGAATTTCAATATTCTTTCTAATACATCTATATATAATATTTTCTTGTTAATAATGATGAATATATGATTACCATATTCTTAAAATTTATAATTTATATAAATTTATATAAAATTTATAATTCAATTATTTAAAAAGAGAGAGTAACGTTTATAAATAATGCACTATATGCTGATGTATAAAATATTTAGAAGCTAATGTATTCAAAATATTGCTATTAAATTAAGATATTTTAACCAATAAAAAAATCGGCGTAATTGTACTTTATAAAAAAGGTTTGACTATTTAAACTAACTAAAAGCAAAAACTTCTCTTTCACTATTTGTTTATTAAAGTATACATTACGACACGACAATAATATGCTTTTTACTTGATCGCCCATTATTAATTGAATAAAATAATTATGAATATCCCTGAGGAGTTTCCTAATCAATGTCTGCGAATATATTTGTTAAATTTATTATTAATAAAATTAAAAAATTCAATTAATAAACATTTTGTAAAAAATGTTGACAGAGCTTTTATTACTGTAATGAGTGAACATGGAAAAAATAGTGTTAATAATAAAGTATGATCGAAAAAATCATTTAAATATTTAGTAATAGTTTTGCATAATTAATTTCAAATTTAACTCTAATATCTAAATAATATTTCAGAAATATATCGAATTTAAATCATTATAAGTACCCAAATCATAAAAGGTTTTTGAATTTCTTTAAATAAACAGTTTCTTAAGTTAGCGTTATTTTTAAAAAAGCAGATTTTTATTCGATATAAATATATCTTTAAAAATATTTAGTCTATGTTGTGTTGCAAATTCTTCTTAAATTTATTGATAAAAAGTTTCAAAGCAAAAATAAAAATACGTATGAGTTTTTCCACTCAACAAATAAATGCTTAAAGCCTAAAATAAAGCTAAAATTTTATAATTGATATTTTATTTATTATTAATATTATAATAATTAAAATTATATTCAATAATTTATATAAAATAACATTTCTAAAAAAATCAAATTGTATTGATTAATAAAAAAATTTATTAGATTAGTTTGTGTCCATTGTAGTTTTTGTCCAATTAATTTATATTCTTGATGAATTTTCATCATTTGGATTTATACTCGTAAAACAAAATCAAAATAATATTAGAAATTAACAAAGTACATTCAGGTAAAAAAAATAATAAAACATAATGTTCTTATAAATGTTTGAGAATTTCAAATAGTTTGTTAAACTTTTAGATTTATAATAAATTAAAAAAGTTGACCAAGTTGAATAAAAATTACTTTACAATATTCTAAGTACAAAAATATGAAAGTTTTGGGACTATGAAAAATATAATTGTTTGCTTCCAGACTTTAAATTGTTTGGAAAAAGATTTTGAAAGTTTGCCAAAATTACTGAAAGGGCTTTTTCACCATTATAAAAGGAAAACTATACCTTTTTGTTGGAATGAATTTCAATTTATGAATCAGTCTCTATCTAATCATTATGCCTAATCATTGTGTAAAATTGTATGAAAAAATATATAGAAGGCATTTATAGATCCACATAGATGTATTTGAAATATTTTGCCAGAATTAAAAATATATTCACAATCATCAAGAACAGTGAACATTTATTCTTTCTATACCTAATTTCCCCAACGATGGTGGTCTTTGGCGATGTATAAAATTCCATCATTAGATCTCTGAATCTAAATAGTTGAAGGAAATAGAATCTTCTGATTAAAATTTTTCCAATGCATTTTACATAACACTTAATCTCACATAAATAATTTCTGCCCTTGAAATATCAAATGAAAATTATTAGGTTCAGTCATTCATTGTCGTGTGCCAGCTAGACTGGCAACATGGGGTGCGCTGCTCCACTTTTCCAACTGAACCATATCTTGGTATGGAATCCGACTTCCTCAGTACACACATGTCATAGGGACCCGTTTATAGGGTAGGCAATCATTCACACCTCATTCATACAAGGAAAGGACAAAGACAGGATAAATAGAGAGAGTACATCCATGCCCGAACCGGGATTCGAACCCAGGACCTCCTTATCTGTAATCAGGCACGCTGACCACTAGACAAGTTGGGCGGCGAAAATTATTAGGTATGATTGTCATATTAAAGTCTATTTTTCAATAATTTTGAAACTTTATTTTGCCCGAAGTTTTGCATAATTGAGGAGTTGAGAGATAACGTGTTTTAGAATTCATAACAATTTAAGGTTATCATTTGGATATTTTTCTCTTATTACCTTTTCAAAGGAATCCTAGTCAATGTGCAATTTCCTGAATCATAAGGATAGAATCCTTGAAAACTGCCTAACTAAAATAGATATGCATAAAGAAAGCACAAAACGCAACGTCCTCCTAAACAGGTTCTGTAGTAAATGAAACTAAGTCAAGAATTATCCTGGACTTAGTAGTGACCAGAGAGTTTAATCTCTCTGGAGTGCAGAGTCAAACCATTCGATCATGAATAAAACTTCTTTATCAATTTTAACTTTATGAAGGAATTTCTTCATTTATTATTTTTTTAAAAACCGCAAAATGTGTAAGAAAATACAATATGTTTAACAATGTGCTCTGCAAACATTGTTAAAAATTCTAATAAAGGAAGCATTATTCACTTCATTTTATTTTAAAATATTTATATAAAAAATTTTCTAAATGTAGAGATAATTATTGTTAAAAATTTGATTTTTAAAAGGGAATTTTGAAAATTGAAGTTTATTGTCAATCAAATAACAAGTGTTTTAATGCATAGAAAAGAGAATTTCATGTCATGTAAGGATTTAAAATAAATAATTCCACTTACTGTGAAGTTGATAAATCACTTCATGGTCATTTTTCTCATAACAGGATTCGACTAAAGCCTATAACTTAAAGTGGTTCCGAACTGTTGCAAACATCTATTCCCGAAGAGAAAATCAAATTCACGAACTGTTGAAGTGATAATCAGAGCGCTAACTTTTCCTCTGTCAGTTCGAACACTCTTTAAGTCTAAATTCATTTAAAATATTTAATTAAAATAGACGTTTTTAATGTTTTTTAAGGAAATCCTATTTTGTAATGTAAATTATACCCACAGAATGAACTTCGTAGATCATCAGTAAGATTCCAGGAAATCCAAAACAACTTTTGTAAAATACGAAGTAATGGTATAGTATTTTTTCAAAAAATTATTTGCTTCAAAAATCAAAATATTTTAAAAAAATAAAATATTTACTTCAAAAAACAAAACTTTCTTTATCATGGGTAGAAATATGTTAGGTACTTCTTTATTTTTATACCTCAAAATCTGATTTATATAGTGATTGAAAAATTTTAATGTAAATTATTGTATTAAAAATGTTTGTAATTTTTAATAGTAAAGGTAAATATCTTTATAAATTGTAATCATATGGCTAATGGTGAGTTATTGTTAAATTCTCATAAAATTCCCATTTCTCCATCAAACTTGTATTAATTGCCATAATTAAATTGTAAAATTGAAAATTTCTATATTGTTCTTCTGTAAAAAAAAACTGTAAAACTGTGATATTATGATAGCATTTTCCATAATTGAACTATGTACGTTATTGAATAACCATTTCTTACTTTGCAGATGCAAAAATAATGTCTGCCAATGAACAAAAAGAAATAATAGAATATGAGCAGCTTTTGAGTGTTTTGCATGAGTATTTCTTTCGCTTTGATCCATGACACATCTTTTGAATTTCCCTAGCGAGCACTAGATTTTTATGTCAAATGTAAATCCACTCAGAAAAGAGTAAAGAACAGGAATTTTTTTAGAAAAGAGCGTGAAAATTTAGCCTATACTTATAAAAAAGACGATGTAAAATGTAGCTTTTATAATACAAGATTATTAAAAATATTTAACTCTCAAACGAGATTATTTGCTATTTGTGATTATATTTTCTTACACAACAAACGAGTAATTTTCAGTATCCGAAAAATTGCAACTGAAAATAAATCTATATTATTAACTTGTTAACATTTTTGAAGCTGAACCAAAATTCCAGCTAAATGCTTAATATTTTAATCAAGGGTTTGAATTTTTCTACCGGTTTGCATATTTGGTGGTGTTCGAAATCTCCTTAAAACTGTAGTTCCCATTAGTCTTATATATTAACTGGATTGGTTTGGTTCCTTTGTCGTTGGTAACTAGTTTATTAATTCAATAAATTGTTGGTTTGGTAACTAGTTTATTAATTTCAATGATATTTCACTTGGACTTCTAGTCAAAATAATGTCTTGTTCAAAATATGTCATTTTCAGTAGGTTTCTGTAATTTTCGGTAGTCTCTGTTGTGTTTTTTATATTTTAAATTTAAAAATAATTGTTCAATTTTATTTATACAAGCCTGTTAATTTCAGATGTGTGATTGCCACGCTACCGCCATATTTGGAGCTTAACTGCCTAATCCATCAGGATCTATATCTTACAGTGTATCCCTCAGAAACTGAATTCAAACGTATGATTTCAAAGGATACTCCAGCCTATGCCAATTTTTGCCTACAAAAAAAGAATAAAAATTAAAAATCTGTCTATGTAATACGCAATCTATTACTATTCTGCAAACAATTTATGAATTTATAACTGAAAAGGAAAATTCTGGAGGATATTTTTAAATGGTAAATAGAAAACAGCATTTAAATAAGCATAAGCCAATGTTATTGTATTTGATAAAGAGATTTAGGGAAGAAACAAAATCTTATAGTCTAGTAATGCAAGTTTCATTTGCTATAAAATAATTTATGTGTTACGGATATTTAATTTGTTTATTTAACAAATTTTCAACAAATATAAACATATCTCAAAATAATTTCTTTCTATTACGAATAACTTCATGTAATTAAAATATTTCCCAATGAAATACGATGCTCTTAAGTACAGATTTACTCCAATGGAACAATTATAAAAATGCATAATTGAAGTTGTCTTTTCACACATGCACCATCAAAGGAAATGTAATTAAATATCAGCTTCCCATCGCAGAGGAAGCTTTCATAAGTTCGTCTTTAAAATTTAATTAAGCTTAAAGTCTCTTAATAACGCGAGAGCCACATTTGTGCAACACACTTCGACAGCGCGAATGGGTGTCGGAATCTCATAAGCTGTCAATGGATGCTCACAAAAATATTCAAAAACAACACGAGTCCGTTGTTCACAAAACAGCAACAGCCCCTTTCAGGATTCAATTAATTGAGGGGTACACAATGCGATGAGGGCAAAACGTTCACAGTAACAATTCTGTAAACAGGATGAGGAAGTGAAAAAAGAAGGAAAGAACCGGTAAAATATATGTAAGCAATCAAGTACTGAGCATCTTTGCGGAACGGATTTCTGCAACTGACACGGAAAATGAGTAATGCATTATTAATGGAGCGAGAAATGCGGCTTAGAACCTGCGCTGAATAATGGGATAGGAAGGGGGGATTCTCAACTGTTCGGATGCGAAAACTCCACTGCAGCATCGAATATTCGGGCGTTTATTTGCAAGGGGAGTGTGATGGTGTGGGGGCGGCGAAGAGAGAAGGAACGTGGCAGTTGCAAACGAGACTAATCAAGTCCCCCGGTGCTGTTAGCAAACTGGAACACGGCGTTATAATGATTAATACTTTCTTCATCTTAATTCCTTTGAGGTAGCGACTCGAAGTGAGAAGAAGTTGTAGAATTGGCAAATTGTTCACTTAGTGCTTTTTTTAAAGGAATAAAGAAGCCTCTAGCAATTGCTACTCAGAATTCATATTTATGTTAGAGTAAAAATGTTTCTGTCACTATCTATTTTCTGCAGTCACTACTTACTTTTAAAAGCAATGTGATTATTTTGAATTTTTCAGTCTGGAGATTATTTTGAAGTACAGAAAGTTATCTTTTCTTTCATGATCACAGCTTTCCTTTCCTTCCCAATTTATGGTAGTTTGAATAAAATAATATCTTGTTTACCCAGTAAGGGAATTATTAACTCCTCTTCGCCTAAAAATGTAACAAATAAGCTTCAATTCGATATTATGAGATCTATTTATTTCACAGTACTTTTTTGAAAGTACAGCAATATCCTTATCTCGATATTTTTAAATGATGATTTTATATCTATGAAAAAAGCAAGTATCTTTAAGCAAATGTAGATTTTTCTTGAAATTATTCCTATATTCTTTTTGCAACTTATTTAAAAATAGTAATGTTGTTCACTTTAATTTAAACAGTAAATTGTGTATAAAATTCCATTAAAATATTTGAAGTAAGATTTTAAACTAAGTGCGAATCATTATTAAATTTTTCAATGTGATCAAAATTACTTGAATTTGGGAGACATTTTACTCACTTGTAAGAGTTGAGGATTTTTTTTTTTTAATAGGCTATAAGTAAGAAAGAAAGTTTTAGTTATTAACTAATCCCAATTCTTATTTTTTGTTTAATATAGTCACCTTAATTTTTTCTGACGTAGTGTTATAGGATTTTGCATTATTCACAGGCATTATAGGATCGATGTAGTATTATAGGCTTGATTTCCAGAAAGTTATTTATTTCAATTGCCCGAAAAATATAATTTCAGTAATTTATGTAAATACCAGTTATTAAGTTTTAAATTATATTAATGTAATGAACTAAAAACAAATATAAATAGCTACACTTTTAATTAATATTTATGTTAATTGCATTACCTTTTTTCATTACAATACATTTTACAAGACATTTATAAAGAAAATTATATTTGTTGTGTTATAGAGAACTATATAAAAATAACTTAGTAAATACTTACCTCAATAACTATTTACCATTTTTATTATATTTTAAAAGTTTACAAAAAATAAAATATAAGACTTGAAATTTATGAATATAATCCTCATACACGTTAAGATTACTTGGAAATTCAAATGGATAAAGTAAACTAAATGAACTCCCAGTTAGTTTTCTTTTATCTTGTTTCCAAAGAATTACACATATTATTTTTATTACATTAAAATTCAAAATATTTTGTACAGTTTTAAATTAATATCATTCTCTCTGATTAACTTCTTAATCAAAAGCAAGATTTACTTATTGTAAAATTTAGTAAATATTTTATCCATTTCATAATTTAAAATAATATCATTTCATTTATAACTTTATAACTGTATTGTTTTAAGTTCATAATGAAAATTTTTGTTCTGAAATTTATTAACAAGAAAAATTCTATAAATTCAAATTCTATTTTAAGATATTGTCATTAAGATAATCGTTTTATTAACACCAACGAAGGTTCTTTAAAATGTATGAAAATGAGTACATTTAAGAAAAAGGCAAGCCAATAACACAAAATTAGATATATATTGCTGCAGACTTCTTAAAAGAAACTGATTAAATTTATAATTTATAAATATATTTCTACACATGAAATAAGATAATTTTTGGCAATTTAACATATGTGGTATTTATTTACTGACGGTTATACCAGTCACATTACATGATTTTTAGTTAAAACAGTTTTTGCTTTGTATTTTAAGAGCAATGTTTGATGTTGTAACTTTACTGTAACAATTTTGATTCTCATAATTTAAAATTCATCATTTTGTAGATATAATTTTTTTTAATATCAGAAAACTAGTCATAAGTTCTGTACATTTGTGAACTTCCATAATAAGGAGCTCAATATTTTTTTCAGTGTTAATGTTTTATTCGATTTTTAAGATTTTTATAATGTGGACAAATGATACCTTTTTCATGAGAATTAATACCGAAATTCTAAATTAACTATAACGGTATGCACTTTATTTTCCTTTTTTAAATTCTATAATTTTATACTTTATATTTAAATTTTATAGTTTTACTCGTGATAAGTTATAACATATGTTTAGCTCTATTTGCGCTCACAAATATGAATAAAACAATCTGACAGACAAAAAGCTAACTCAGTATCTTTCTTTTAGATACTATTAAGATAATTTATTCAGCTTCAAATTCAAATGGTTATCCAAATAAGGTATCCTCTGAAATAAAATAAGAGTTTTATGTACATGAAAGTATGTAGTAATTTTAGTAACAATGAATACTTTTTAATTCTAAAAAGAATGCTTCACACAATCTTTAAGATTTTTTTCTTTTAAACTTGCAGAAGCTTACTTTAAAATAGTTTCTGCACTTAAAAAAAGTATTTTGTATTACAAAATACAACATGTATGCACAATTATATATATGATTAAATTATAAAGTTCAATGTTGTAGCTTTGAGATTTCCTCCAGCATGCAAAATAGCACAAGTTCTCTTTTCTTATATTTGGAAAGCAAACACAAGAAAATATATTCCGATCGTAACTGGTGATAAAAAAGAAGTCCCCTTGTTTCATATTTCAACACGTTACATATTCAGGGAATCTAAACAATTTCCCGGAATTCTTGCTTATTTTGCTCCCCACTGATAGCACACAAGCGGAAGACAAGCATATATATGCTCCCTTTCTGTTTATCTCCGAAAGCCAGAGCCGTGTAATAATGCTTCATACCTTAGATATTATCATATAATCTTCGTGTTCCTTCAGCCGTTCAAAAAGGATATTTTCTGCGCCAAAACATTAGACTTTCTAGTATTGTACGCCAAGGAAAGCTTTTCTTTGCATCTGGGCAGATGATGTCTCATTCTTATGCAGTAAGAAGGAGCGAATTATTTACACACTAAACTGCAGGAAAGCTTGTACAACATTATTTCTTATGCTATTAAAATTTTATACCTTTTAACTACATCGTCATGAAACTTATAAAGAAATATTATTATTTCGTTTACATTAATAATAATTTTTATGTCTTCATACATATTTCTATTGACATTTGAAATCACGTAAATCATAAGTTTGCACCACTATATAAACTTACTTACATAAGTACACACAACTCTATGCATACATACATATATACATATATATATATATATATATATATATATATATATATATATATATATATATATATATATATATATATATATATATATATATATATATATATATATATATATATATATATATATATATATATATATATATATATATATATATATGACTTTTTATTCTTAAATTTTTTAGAATATCAAGTATGTTATATACTTAATATTCTAAAAATGTTAAGAAATAAATAAAGATTAAACTTTAATTTTCCTTGCCTGAAATTAATTTCTGTAAAATTTCTGAATCTAATTTTAAAATCATTTAATGTAAACGTGAAAATATTTTAAGGAATGTAAAAAGCCTGTTAGTTCAAGTGAAAAAATATTATCAGTCCAAATCCAAACACGGATTATAATTATCTCACATTTTTAAAAATATATTAAATAAAATATTTGCATTTTCTTGAAGACATTTTAAAAGAATGTTGGAGTAACTGTAAAATATTTGTAAAATTTATTAATGGTTGCTTTCATTTATCATATGAATAGCATAAATTTTATGGATAAGAGGATCACAAAATTTTCATATAACTAAATCAAAAATTAATTTCAACAATCATTCAGTTTCTATATGTTAGAATAGTGAAAATAAAACTAGTTATGCTTTAATGTGTGATATATAGTGTTTCGCAAACATTAAAATACATTCCACAGAGAAATTTATATTCACATTTATTAAATATAAAATGTTATAAAAACAATAAAAGAATCACTCTTCGATATAATTCTTAATTTATTTCGTTAAATACTCATTTTAATTTCAAATACATATTGAAAATTGAAAATTGTTTTTAAAAAACTTCATATTTTATTATTACCATTAATCTGTTAATGCTTAGGTAGTTTAAATAATCAAAAATTGATCATTTTCAAAAGAATACAGACTTTGCTTCAAAAGTATTAGATTTACGGATCAAATTTCAGATATTTAATATTAAATTAAATAAATATAATTATTTCCATTTTAAATTAAACTAAAATTAAATTAACAAAGAATTATTCTTGTATAAGTCTGTACAAAAATATTAAACGATAAAATGAATATATCGCAATATTTTGATTATACATTTATAAAAGCGTCAAAAGTACACATAACCAAAGAATTAATGTAAAGTAAAAAATTTTGAAGCTATCGAAATTAAAAATTTAACTAAACACTACGTATATACAACTGATTTTTATAATATTGAATGCGAAAAACAATAAAGAAATTTTTCGCAAAACTATTTTTGTATGACTTTATTTGCTGTGTGTATATGACTAAGAAATAACTTGAACGTTTCACCCTATCCCTAGACCTTTTAAGAGGCATTTACAAGTTTCAAACACACCGTTGACGTTCGTACCTTAGATCAAAAATATAACTTGCTTATAAATTGCTAAAATATATTAGTTTCAAAATATCATGTAAAACGCATTTAACAGTTTTTTCTATTAAATATATGTTTGCAAGGAGGAAAAGGTAGCCAAAGCAAAATACTGTATGCTACAACATTCGCAAAAAGTAACACACAAAAGAAGATAGTGAGTTAATGTATCCTTTTTTACAAACGATTCAAATTTATATGAATGAAAATTAAAAAAAAAACTTTTTAAAATAAAGTTCACTTATGAAATCACATGGATAACTGATTATTTTGTTAAATTCTAAAAAATAAATAAAAATAAAAAATTTCTCCCAAAATTTATTTTTATTCAGCATTTGCAAGAACAATAATCATAACTAGAACTCGAAAGTAGAATTCAATATTTCTTCTCCTTTCCTTAGACAATATGCGCTTCAAAAACCAAAAGTAAATCGATTCAGTTTCCAATATTAAACATCTTACAAAGTGTATCATATTATTAAAACTTTAATATTATTATTTATTAAAAATTTAATAATTTTTAGTGCACAGGAGATTTTACTGATATTTTAGAAGAAATGGAATATATAATCTGAAATAAAGACATAAATGCTTGTATTCCATATTGAAGCAAAATAAAATATTAAATATATTGATTGGCCTTCTACGAATATTAGATTCTTCAAAAACATGTTAGGTATGAAAACAGAAAATTATTTTTTTTTTAATTTTTGGCAAAATTTCATATAGTTTTGTATTAGTGATACGAAAAAACTTAAGTGAAAGGAAAAAAAAATCGTGTTTAGTAAGTTTGTATCTTATTTTCTTTCCAAACGTTCATAAAAATTTAAGAAATAAATATTTATCTTTAGCATATTATATTCAAGTAACGTGAAAAAGACATACTATTTTTAATAAACCAATGAGCATTCAAAAAATTTTGTATATTTTCATAAATAAAATAATTTTATATAAATTCTCTATATTTTAATCGGAATTCCATTGACCAAGAGCATTTAAGTGCTACATCTTTTTTATCTTCACTTATGCATATCAAAAATGTACAGATTTTACATTTAAATATAAAATATCTTGTGTTAATTATCATTTGAATTCTTAATTAAAACACCTAATTTTTTCCTTGCATTGATTGTAAGAAATCCGTTAATCAAACGTAATTCAGAAATAAGCTGAAAAAAAAACATTTCAGAAATTTTCTAACTTTAAAACACCATTAGCTATCAATTTGCAACCACATATAATCGAAACTTGCATTTCAAGAAAATAATGTGACGCTTACATCCTTAATTCCACAGTAGTTTCCTTTTATTGATAGAACATTACAGTTATGGTTTTTGTTTGCTCAAATAATCCTAATTTACATAGATAGAAAACATTCCGAAAATATTCAGTAGAAAAGGTAAATATAAAGAAAATCAGTACCAATTTATCGAAGATCTAGAAGTATTTGTAATAAAATCCTGGTATAAAAAGATTCAGGTGTTTTTGGAAAGCTTGTTTATTCTATGAAGATTCAAATCTGTCAGGCTTATTTTATCCAATGACAACGAAAACGAATTTTGCCTTGAAATTAATTTTAAAAAAAGCTCCTATATTTCGTTCTTAGCACAATACATTACAAATTCTCTGTAAATATTTTTAACTTATTTTATGTCAAGAAAATATAATTTTGAGACAAAGATATTTTTTAAAAAAGGGTATAAAATATTGCATTTATTTCAATGAAATTAAAGTTTTTGTTGACAGTTTTTATTGAAAGATATTTTATTGCATGAACAAAATTCTGAAAGAGACTATGTACATCGATTTTGATAGAAGTCGATTTTTTGAATAGTTTTTTCAACCTCTCCTACAGTAACTTTATCTCCGTTTGCAAAAATGAAAACCTGCAAAATTACCATTCCTTATTCTTAATGAAACGGAATATTCGTACCAAAACTTATGTTTATAAATACCATAATATTCTAGAAATCACTTTAGAACCTTGAAGTACTCACTTCTATGAAATTTCAAATTGAAATTTTAAATGAGGGTTTTAATTAATAATATAATAGTTCATTTAAGTTTCTTCTTTAGATTGGGTTAATTAAATTATATTATTTATATCGAATACACTAAAATGTTAAAACATGTTATTTGATAACTGCTTAACAGATCTTATTTATCCTTCTATTATCTGTTTATTGTGTCTTAGCAAATTTCAATATATCATAAACTGCAACATGAATTATAAGTAAATATGCACCACTTTAAAATATCTAAATTCAATGGTTTCTAATGATGACATTCAAATGCAAAAGAAGATTCTCTTTTAACTTCTGCAGTTTGAAATTAAATTTAAAAATGTGATAGTCATTAAAAGCGAAGTTACGGGTTAAGTGTTACATATCTTAGTCAGTGTATTTAAAACTTTTGACAAAACATTATTATTATGTTCAAAAAATTTGTGAGATATTTATAGTATTTTAAATCTCAAATTCTCCCACATATTAGGTATAGCAATTTTTCAATATTTTAAATGACTATTCATTCTGATGAGGAAAAAATGTGTTAGATTTCTAAATATATCAACATTCTAGTAATCTCACTAATAGTTCTGTCTTTTTTATAATAGGAAGCGTTAGGCTATAAAGATATAAAACAACTATTCTTTAATTTAAAGAAAAATTTTAAAAGCACTTGACTTTTTCACAAATTTTTTCAGAATATAATACAATGTATTAATTTATTTACTCCCTATCAACCATTATGAGTTTAAAGTTAATAAAATATTGAAAAAAAAACAATCAGGCATTCAATAACATGCTATTTTAATCTAAAAGTAATTGCAATACTTTATTTGAAATACATGTGCAGCATATATCATTTAAAACTTTTATTAAGCGTTTTTCAATTTTGTAAGCATTTGACTTTCATTGTATATTAATTACCTAAAAATAAATTTGTTTTAATGATCTTTTGGTCTGCATTACCAAATATAATTGTCCAAACATTATGTTTAAAATGTGTTTCCATTATGAAATTTTTCCTTGAAATAGATTTAAATGTGGCAAAATATTCTTAAATAAGATGTTTAAAAATTTTTTTTGATAGGTAGCAATTTAAAAGGAGATAAAGACTCATGTGTCAATAATATGTTATGTGATTAATTTTCTTTTTCATTTACTAAATATAATGATAAAATGAGAAATATATGATTAGTGTAGATATTTTGACTACAAAATTGTCATTGATCCTCACCAGTTCTTAATTCTAAAACAATTAAGAGCTGGATTGCTCCAAGACAAGCCTTCTCAAAATTACTGCGCTTTGAACACACTATTACCAAGAATAGAAATCGGATCTACGCATTTTATAAATAAATAGTTGAAAAAAGGATTGAATAAATAAGCTTGAAAATTAAAATCTGATCTTTTAAAGGCTCTTTGATCACAAGAAAACCACTCTAAATTAAGATAATTTTCGCTACTTCAAGTGTTGTGTTAAATATTTTTACTATCTTAATAGATTTCTTATTCCAGAACTCTTACAGTTATGTTAGCGTGAATCAATTCGTAGGAAATTATGTGAATTATATAGAAGTAAATCGTAAGATTCTCACTGTATTATTATGTTTTCGTGAATATTATTATTCCAGAAATTTTGACACTTTCAATAAGTATCTATCCACGAGCAACGTATAAACCTGATTTGAATCGCTTTACATATTTTCATTTCTATATTCTCGATATGTATTTGGAATTTTCCCTTCTCTTCTAGCAAGCCGAGCTGGCAGCCGAATGGTTAGTGCTCTTGCCTTCGGTTCAACAGTTCGTGGGTTCGAATCCCACCTTGGGCATGGATGTTTGTAGTGGTTCGGAATCCACTTTAAACCGTAAGTCCCGGTCTAATTAGCCCTCGTGTGCAAAAAATGACCGTTGAGCGACAAACAAACCAAAGAAACCAATCTCTTCTAGCAAAAGAGAGGGAATTTTCCCTTTCTTTTGCTGTACCAATGAACTCTAATGAGTTCATTGGTACAGCAAAAGAAAATTTGTTGTGGATCCTGAATTGTGTACGCAAAGACGAATTTGCGGCATATTTTAAAGGAGATACTTGCTGATAAATGGACAATTCAGTTGGAAAAACTTTAAACAACTAATAAATGATATTTGCTGAACAACAATATTCCGAAAGTAGATACTCACCATAGTATTGTGGTAAGGCCAACTTTTTAGAGTGTTCAATATTAGCTACTGTTTATCACACAATGGGAATAAAAGATAAAACTTTCAAGATGGATTAGTAAGAAATTTTTGACTTTCTTGCTTTGTGATATGAAAATTAGCCAAATTAATCATTAATGGATGCTGAATTATCCTGAAACTCTTTTATTCTAAGAAACTTTATTTCCACATTGCGTCTATTTACTTTCCTACATATTTTAATTGGAATCTATGTTTTTAATAATCACATTTATAAATTTAATATTCTTTAAAACAGAAGCATTACAGAAAAATTATTTATCAAAATAATTTTTATTTTTATCATTTATTTCTCAATAAATTATCAGTTAATAGCAAATGTCTGTAAATTCTTACTCAATTTGAAAATGAAATAGCACTTATAAACTTTAAGAAACGGTGTAAAATATTTTACAAATTCTTAATAAAAATATTCTGAATAAATTCCTTAAAAAATATCCTGTCCTAAAATAGCATTTTCGAACATTTCTGTTGAATTTATATTACATGTATGTATAATATAATAGTTTATATAACTATCACTGACATGTTTGAATCTAATATTTAGAATAGAAAAGATGGAACACAACAGTATTATTCCTATTCTATTATCTGACTATACATATATAATACGTTTTAAATCTAGTTGTTTATGTCCCTTGTATTATTGAAGTTGACGTTAGTCTGAGTAAACTACGTATATCATCATAAAATAATATAAAATATTTTTCCCATTTGTCCATTGAATTTATGAAATTGAATCACGTGTGCGACTTAAATTTATTCCTTGATTTGCGAATAGTTTATTCAATTTAAAAATGTTTTTTTAATAAAATCTGATAATTACAGCAAACAAAAAATATCAGAAAACGTTGTATTCCCATGATTCTATATATTTTTCTCTATAAAATTTAAATCTCTAAATTCCATTGTGAAGAATTGTTTTATAAATAATACAGAGTGTCTATAAAATGCCCGACGCATTTTGATGCTTAATATTTCATAAAATTCTGAAGATATAAAATCTATCGCTTTAACATATACATAGAATAATTCATATTATATTTTAAAGCCTAATATTTTCCATAAGAAAGTTTATTTTCTCTTTGAATTGTTTCCATTTCATACACTGTGTTCGCGTGTTGTTAATTAGACATTCTATTTAAATTCCCGTTTTCATTCTGATTTTGTGGAAAGATTGGGCACAATCTCTTGTGCAACCAGATTATTTTATACAAAGAGCTGGTTTTTTGAGAAAGGTATGAACATTGTTTTAAATATGTTCAACAATAAAATGTCCTATATGTGTTAAGCACTGGCGAAATAAAACCTTCGATAACAATCATTTGAAAAAAAGCATGTTTGCTCATGTTTGAAAAAAAAATGATCTAAAGTCTTATGTTCTCTACAGAATGAAAAAATACACATGGAAGTTCCTTAACTAAGTCCGTAAATATTTTGAAACTATTTTAACAATAATGTAATTGATAAAAAAACTACCTATCTTCTGTTATTTTATGAACTGCTAAACATCAAAATATATCATAAACATGCGATACAGATGATTGAGTAAATGATTGCCTTCTATATAGATACAATTGATAGAGTGTTGAGTATCTAATCACAGTTTCATATAATTTTGCTTTTGTAATCAAAAATTATAGATTTCTTAATTAATTTTTA
Organism: Latrodectus hesperus; assembly: GCA_037975125.1. Taxonomy (NCBI): domain Eukaryota; kingdom Metazoa; phylum Arthropoda; class Arachnida; order Araneae; family Theridiidae; genus Latrodectus; species Latrodectus hesperus. The sequence continues at coordinate 98,736,983 of CM075853.1, read as the reverse complement.
ATGTATAAAATATTTATTAACATGAAAATAAATTTTTTTTTTAAAATTTGCTTCTGAAATATTTTGCGTGTTTGAATTTTGAGCCCAAATATATATTAACATGGACATAAATATTATCAATTGGTTTATTAATCACAATACCATGCAAATAATTTGAATGAATTTAAACTTATAAGAGCATTGATTTACATACCATATAATTTTGCAATAAATTTGAAAAGAACATTAATTATTTTTCTTACAATTAGTTCAAACTAATAGATTTACTTTTATAAATTAAGAACTGTGCGTCTCATTTACTGATGACAATTTTTGTGGTTATATTTTCACTAAAATTAAAAAGCTATCATGTGTCAAATAATCACATACTTTCGTAATAATCACAATTAATCAATAAAAATATATATATTAATATTTTATTTAACTTTTTATACCTTTAACATTTATTACTTAATCTTATAAATAAATAAAATTACTATTATATTATGCTATATTATGCACACACACGCATATATATATATATATATATATATATATATATATATATATATATATATATATATATATATATATATATATATATATATACATATATATATATATATATATATATATATATATATATATATATATATATATATATATATATATATATATATATATATATATATATATATATATATATATATATATATATATATATATATATATATATATATATATATATATATATATATATATATATATATATATATATATATATATATATATATATATATATATATATATAATTTGATAATTTGTAATCAATTTGAATAAAATTTTAAAAGAAACATTAATGGAATTAATGGATATTTTTATTGAATGATGAGTAATTAATAAATACAATTATTATTACTAAAATTATCGCAATTTTTTACAATAAATTATTTTTTCAACCATCTAAAAATAAAAAGATATTAAATATTCTGGCAATAATAAATTTTGTAAAAATAATCAAACAAAAATACTGTGAACTAGTCTTTAATTAAAAATATATTCCCTTATAAAAAATATAATAAAACACTGATAAACGTGACATGAATTTTAATTATAAGATTTTTTAAATACGAAATTTGGACAACTATTATAATGAAAACTATTATCATGTTTTTCATGAAAAACATTTAATTTTTATATGTTTTGAATTATAGATATAAATTTGTTGCTTTTTTTCGATTGTAATGTTTCTATTTGATATGGAACTTAGATTTCTTTCTTTTCTGTCATTTAGTGTTTGCTGTCATTACTTAAAAATACTCATATTTATGATGAAATATAAGCTTATAATAATGAAAATATTAATCTCACATATTATATCAAAACATAAAATTTTAAGAAGAATATTGTATTAATCAAATAAATATTAATCTAAGTAAAATTTGATTTAATTTTAAGAAATAATATTTTAATTCAGTAAAATCATTTTGAAGTGTTATTAAATTTTTGTTTAAAATAATTATGTATTCGAGACTGAATCATATGAATAATGTATTATCATCAAATAAAAAATTAATGTTATACTTTAAAAAAAATTAACTCACATTAAAATAACATTTAATTTTAATTAACATAATAACAACATAAGAATAACAAATAAATGGTAGGAATATTTTAATATTTTTACAAAATGTGTAGAAGGTGTTGTAGAGAAGTTCATTGAATATTATAAAGTCAACCACATTGATTTACTTATGATATCTTAAAATTAAACTTTAAATATTTTTTTAATTTATTACAACTTTAAGTCTCTTTTAAACAACTATTATAAGTTCTGGCAAACACGAAACACTTTTATTTGAATATTTTATTCCCAAAATGTAGACTTTTACAATGCATTATTTTCATAAAATGTATCAGCTATAATATATGAAAATTGTGGATACAACTGCCATCTTGTGTAAAAAATGTATACTAATCCTTCGAGTTTCTTATGACCTGTGGTCTCGTGTTGATAGAGTAAAAATGAAAATTCAAGTATCTAAATTTGTTATTTAAATATTCTAAATGCTTAATCAAAGAATGTTTTTATAGCTAATTTTTTCGGAAGATTTTTTTTAATTTTAATGCTTATCTGTTAAATAAATAAAAGCAAAAGTACTTAGAAACTGCGAATTTCAAACATAAAATACAATGGAATATATGTATAAAATAATAGATTCGCAAATATAAAAATTATAACCTCTAATTCAATTAAGTAACAAATATTTTGAACAATAAAAAATTAAAAATGTTTATATAGTTTATATGCATATATGTGTTTGAGTCAAAAGTTCTTCTTATTCTCACTTGCCTGCAGATATCAATATTCAGTATAGTAATCGAATGACATTTTTAATTTTTTTCTTAATTTTTAAAAATCTTTTTGGGAGAACAAATTAAATAAATAATACATACTCACACACACACATACTTATATATATGCATTATATATATATATATATATATATATATATATATATATATATATATATATATATATATATATATATATATATATATATATATATATATATATATATATATATATATACATATATACATTATATATATATATATATATATATATATATATATATATATATATATATATATATATATATATATATATATATATATATATATATATATATATATATATATATATATATATATATATATATGTAATACAACAGTTCTCAAGCATATAGTTGTTCAATTAACATTATTTTTGATTTAGTAATTTCTAAAGTTCTATTAAATTTTTAAATAATTGATTATCCACATAGAGTGGGAATGATAAATTTATAAATTAGATTTTTCGGGGTATTAGCACAAATTTTCTATAGTTAGAAGCTAAGCTGGCTTAGTTTTTGAATTAATTTATAATATTTGGTTAACTATGTTGTAGTTAATTATGTTAGTTATATATAATATAATAATATTTTAATACAATCAATGACAATCCCGTTTTGATGTAAACAAAAGTAAAATCACCATTACAAATTCGTTTTTATAATCTCTACAGTTGACTGAATTTCTATAACATATTAATACTTTCAGCTCTTGGATAATCAAAATCCTAATATTAGAAAACAATTGTTATTCAAATTAAATCGTACTTTTAAATCTGAAATAAATGAATTCTTGAAAAACTGTTTTTAAAATTTAAAAGAATATTTTACATTTAATTTAATTTTTTTTAATTTTATATTACTATTTACATTTTTAACATTCATGAAGAAAAATTACACAATATATATTTTTAATTGTTTGAAAGATAAATTTCATTAAATTAAGCATTAAGTATGCGTTATTTATTTTGAAAGAAATAATGTAATCGGTACATGCTAAAAAATAATTCAAATAAGTAGTTTTTCTGAAAGCTCTAAGAATTATAGTGCCAGAGTGTTAAATTCTTTGAACAAAAAAAATCTTTAAACTGTGTCGTAACTCATTTGTTGATACATTAGAGCGTATGCGTGGGTGAAAAATGTCGTTAAATTTCACACATCATTTATGCAAAGCATTAAACATCCATAACTGCATTTACAATGCTATTACAGCACAATAAAGAAATAAACTAATTGAGTGACATAATTCTTGATCTTATCAATAGACTTTTTAGTTGTAATTATATATGCGAATCTTTTATAGCTCTTATAAAATATTCCATAAAAAAACTCATTTAAATATGCTATTGCATTTATTTTGGAATAAAAGTTTTTTGCTATAATTGATGGACAAAAGTGAATTGTTTTTTACTTACAGCGACATTTATAATATTATGACATGAAAATATTAATGAAATTCTGATAAAAAAAAATTCTAAAGTATATGTCAAATGTTGAATTGATTTAATAAAGAATAATTTTATATTGGTTATTTATTTGATAAAATACGATATAATATTAAGATTTCGATATTTCTGAATCAATCGCCCAATGAGAATAAGGCAACCCTTTAATGCATATTAAATGTAATTTCTACATATTTTTTTTTAATCTAGTAATATTCATTGTCATTAAATTAATTTATTTTTATACCTCATTTCTGATTTGTTATTTTTTTAGTAAACTGCTCTAAAATTGTGAATTTAAAATAATTTAATCTCCATTTATTTAAGTTGAATTCAAAAATTCGCAATTTTTTCAAAAAAAAAACCACATTTATTGTATTACAGCATAAATTTGAAATTACTTTATTGATATTTCTATATTATTTACTTAACTATTTTGCATAATTTAAACTAGTTTTTATCAATAATTTTCTTTTGTTGTTGAATCAATAAAAGTTACATATAGGTTTCAAAATGCAGGCTTGCCTTTTCAAAAATATCAGGTTTTGTTATTCTTCAATTTTCTTCATATAAAATCTAATAAAGAGTTATTTGCTCTTTTTAATGCTTATACCAGCATGCTAATGTATTTAATACAATAGAAATTTGTTATGTTTTTGGAAGTTATTTTACATACGAACATAATTTTTTTATCAATAAATAATAAATTTTTATTAAACTTAATGATAATGTTTGAAGCTCCTTTAAATGATTTTTAAATTGAACAAAATTAGTGCATAGTAACTAAATCGTACTATTTACTTGTAGGCATTATTCTAAATTGCTCCCTATATTTTTAGCAAAGATTACTCTAAATCTCACAGAATATTATTTAGAGAAAAATTAAGTAATTTTTAATAAAAATTAGAATTTTTTCAATTTCAGCATCACTGCAACTTTTCATAAATGATTTTTCATTATAAATTTTCTAAAGGTTAAATAAACTAAACAGATAAATATATTTGTATTTAAATAAATTTAAATGTTTTATACCTGTTAGAAATAGCTTCCTCTTTTAATTATTGCTTTCTAGTTCTATTATTAGTTAATTAAAATATGAATATTCCACAATAATCAAAAATAATGAGAAAAAAAGGTAAATATTTTCTATATTCCTTTTTTCTCACTATTTTTGATTATGGTGGTATATTATTTTAGCATTGATCTCTCAGTGTTTATATAAGAATTTTGATTAATAAAATGTGATACATAAAAGTGTAAAGATACATATAAAATTAAGAAAAGTTTTTAAAAAAAGCTTTTAAAATTTTAATTCTTATTAAACTTAAAATAAAAAGCAACCCAATTATATAATACAAATTAATACATAATGAGACTGAATCACAATTGAAATTGAACCGTGTTTCCAGCAAAATTTCTTCTAGTATTTCATCTTCTACATGATCTATTCATACCAAAAAATCTAATTACCCTATTTATTTGCGGGACAAGTAGTGTGTAATTTTTAAGCATATATCAATTCCTATACTATTCAACTATCTTATGATAAATTTTTAAAAACCCTTAAAAATAACTATTTTCTTGATAGCTTAATTATTAGCATTAAGAAGAAATTACACTTTTACTTAATATTTATAATTTATTAAAATTCATGTCAATGAAAAATATTATTATAAATGGCAAAATTAAATTTTCTCATTGTCATATTTTTACTACAAAAAAAATACAGATAATCCCATCTCTTTTAATAGAAAATAAGAATATAAGTTAATTATTCCAACTTTATATAACTTTTGTGATGATAATGTTTTTTTCTCATTCTCTTGGGGTATACATGTGTAAAATGCATTTTTGTTTTTAATATGTCGTTGGAATATCATCGTTAATTTTCCCTACTAATTAACTGTTAACAAAGTTTAATAGTATTTATAGTAAATGACTCATGGGAAGCTTGTATTTAGATTAAAAAGAGATCTAAAATATTACAAGATATCAATGATATAAATCATAATAAAGTACAAACCATGAAGAGAAGGCTTTAAAAACTATGCCTTGATAATGTAAAATAAAATTAAAATTTGTGTTGTAACAAAACCTATTTCAAAGGATGTCAATATAAAGTTAATGTATCCTAAGTATCGTTTTCCTATAACCAGTTTTCTTTCTCAATAGAAGTTCTTAAATTAAATCAAATCGTATTTAGGAATCAAAATTAATATTTTAACTATAATAGATCTTTATTTAGTACAGAACATAACATTTCTTATGTTTCTTTATACTAAATTATTTATATTAGTTGTTTGAATCATACGGTGTTAATGAAATTTAAATTGTCTTCCTTATTTTCGATGGAGTTTTTATTTTCCGATTTTGTACACTATACAAATAATACTTTTAAATATAAATATTGTAGAAGCATCGAAGATATTAATAATGTAATTTCTTAGAAGAATTAGTTTAAAAAATTCAATTTCCAGAATCCAAGAACCAATTTCTGGAATCAGAATTGTCCAGAATCTAAATGAAATTTGCTTTCGATTCTTTGAAATATAAGTAAAAATATGTGGTTTTCCTAGTATTTTAATCAAAGAATAATGATTGCAAAGTAAACTAATATGCATAAATATTTGGGCAAAAGAAATTTACTGGTACCCATTCAAAATTTTACATGAATAGATATTTTTCAAGTAGGAATGCACGTTAAAAGTTATCTCTTTGAATTTTTTTCAATTTAAAATTGGGAAACTAATTGAAAGGCACTATAAAAATTGTTTGTTATTCAGAAAGACAAAAACAGTTTCAACTGTAATATTTTCAAATCAAGCATTAAGATATTTGATTATAAACTAATATCGCTTTTTATTCAATTATCGAATTTAAAATTTAACTTGCCCATCCAAAAAACTCAGCATTATAATCATAGGTTTCATTCATATGTAGTAAAATTAAACATGTTAGTAACTGTAAAAGCTCCTAGTATTATAAAAGGGTTTTTAATTGGTTACCTTAAATTATTTACAATCATTAAAAATTTATTAAAATTTATACTTATTTACAACAGCTTTAACAATTTTGCTAAAGAAAGTTACTTTTAACAATAAAGGATTTCGATTTTCATAAGAAATGTGCCTCTGCAAGCTGACTCATAAGGAAAGAATATGATACATTTTAAGAACTATCAATATCCACTTTTGAATTTCTGATTGCATTGTTATTTATTATTAAAAATAAACAATTAATATCAATAAGCTTTGTATTTTTCCTTATTTATTCAATTTAGTTAAAAACGGGACTAATAAATTTATACTTCCAGTTAACATATTTTATTGCTATTAACATGATTTTTTTATATATTTTTCATTTGTTAAAATTTTTTGATTGTGAGAAAAGTAAAAATAAATAAATAAATAAAAATTTGTTTTTTTAATTTTGAATTTGAAAGATATTGTTACAATATATAATATATATTGATAAATTTAACATGTATCTGTAACATTTTAATAACACTTTAATTTTAGATATTGCTTTAAATGTAAGTTTCATTATCAATAGTTGAAGTACAAACACAATTTGAATAACAGCTTCAAACAGCGAATAACGCCTTAGTGGAGACAAATTACAACATATCTTTGAAAATCAACTTTAAGGACGTTGTTAACATTTACGGCAATGATCCTTGGATTCCAGATTCTTGAAATGAATTTTAGCTCACAAAGAAAAGATAATTTTTAGAAATCACTTGCAGAAAAATTATTTCAAATTTCAGACAGAATGATCCCTTGAATAAAAATGTATCCATCATTCAGAAGATTGAGAGTGTTGCCAAACATGATACAAAATATGATTAAAAAAAACACTTTTTGGCTCAGAAACTACAAATCTATCAGAGGATGCACACACAAAGTGGAATTTCTGTATTCAAACAACTCACGAAGTTAGAAAATCAACTATATTTCACAACTGAAAAAACATTGCTATAAGCCAGCTGATATATTAAATTGCAGAAACAATTTTTACATTTTACCATGCATTTTTCTCGAAGGAAATTAAATAAAAAGAGCATAAAATTGATAAATTAGCTTTAAATTCCAAATTAATAAAGAATGGTATTATAGCTTACTACATAATAAGCCCAAATATATTAAAAATCGAAATAGAAAAACAAAAATATATATAGGAACTGAGAATGACAGCATTAAAGAAAAAAGCATGTCACAGAAGCCAGAAAAAGGATATAGCTAAAATTTTAGATTTTAGAATGAATTTAATTTTTTTAGCAACATTCCAAACTGTAAATGGAAATTGAAACTTTCAGTATCTTTATTATCAACTAAATTTACAATATTTTTCAAGTTTTGTCTAACTTAAAACCTAAATTTCCATTAAAATAAATAATTCTATTATTTTTTCAGTATTGATTTAACATTACCAAATAACTAATATATCATTAATTAAATGATTTCTTTTATTGAAATCAATCTTGCGATTGGAAGATAGACTTGTAGAATAACTTTTTTTCGATGCTAAAATGTTAACGGATTTTTTAATCACTGGTACCTGAAACATTAGGGACAAAAATATAAAATAAAATCTGATATTTTCTAATAAAATCTAATAACTTGTATAAAAAATTCAAATAATGTTTCATATATTATTAAATTTGCAATAAATTCATCCTGCATTTATTTTATTTATGTCTCGCTTCTTTTTAATCATAAAATGATTGCTTCTTTTGTTCCAATTGAAATCATGATTAAATCCCTTTATTATAGTTCTCATTGGTTTAAAATAGCCATGACGTCATAATCTACACATGATTAATTACAACATCATATTGAGATGGCGTCGTAAATCCGACTTAACTGAGTATACGAATTTGCTACCTGCCTTAAAATCACATTCTTCCGGCGGCAGCAAACAAGGCGAAGTTCATCATTGAATGTCTGAATATCCTCATCAGGGAGAAAAAGTTCATTAATAGTTTTTATCATTAATAAAGAATTTTTCAATTATAAGCTTTTCCGTTTGTAAAAGTTTTTAAAATCATGAAGATTACTTGTTCTTTATAATTCGTTTTCAAATTTTCAAATCTTTAGTGATATTGCTTACACAATATCCTAAAAATGTTATCTTTTCATCTTTTCTAATTTGTGTCTTTGACTGAATTAAGTTTTTTTGTCAGGCTCACCGGCTCACCAATATCTCTTGCACCATTTCACGTTTTCTTGAAATCCTTTAAAACTACTCTAATTCTCCCCATATATTTAATTTATTTTAGATTTGATGAACCTTATGTGAGTAAAATCTTGATTGCTGCGAATATCACAAACCATGATTCCAGAAGTTGTTCCAAATAACTTTGTGGTAAATGCCCTTAACAATAGTCGAGCTGATTTGAACATGCCATCCAAACTTCAACTCAATGGAATCAGAGTTAAAAATATTGTCGAAGTTCAGTTCGTTAATAAAACTATTTCTTATATTAAGACCAAAGCATCGGTTTGAGAAGCCGTTTTCCACTGATTCAAAATTGGTATGTTGACAATAGAACAGAGGAAAAGGCAAAATGAGAAAGACAAGACAAAACATCCACTTTTATAGTTAGTTTTAATTGACAAGGACGATTTAAATTTTTTTATAAATTTGTTTCCTTATTATTATCATTTTCTTTCGTTAAAAATGATGTTATCAAGCAAATATGTATTTCTTAAGTTATTATATTAAAAGATAATATAGTTAATATATGCTACGTATATAAACATTCTCTTAATGAAACACCTAGTATATATTATATATATATATATATATATATATATATATATATATATATATATATATATATATATATATATATATATATATATATATATATATATATATATATATATATATATATATATATATATATATATATATATATATATATATATATATATATATATATAATATATATATATATATATATATATATATATATATATATATATATATATATATATATAATATATATATATATATATATATATATATATATATATATATATATATATATATATATATATATATATATATATATATATATATATATATATAATATAATATATATATATATATATATATATATATATATATATATATATATATATATATATATATATATATATATATATATATATATATATATATATATATATATAATGTGTGTTTGTATAATGTTATACTTACTAAATTCAAATTTATATAAATAAAATTGGGGAAATATAAGAGAAATATCTTGTGATTAAACTTAATTGAATAAAATAAATTTTTGTTGTTATTTCAAAACATACTTCAATATTGCTATTTTATCAATAAATAAATTTATTCATCACGTTCATAATTTAAACTCTCACTTTGTGTACATCAACAGGAATTTTTTATAAATTATTTTTAATTTGCTTTTGCAACAACTTCAAAGAAAACTCAGCTGAATTTAATCATGTTTTCTTTAAAAATCTTCATCATTAAAAAGTGTATTTCAAATTTAATATTTAAGCTTCAAAAAGAAAGAAATATATGACGTAAGTTCATGACGTACATTAACAAAGTGTGTTTTTGATTTTTGGGGAATCAAATTATTTTGCCTACTTTGTTTTTACTCCAAAAGTTTGAAATTTTGTTTTTTCCAACATTCTTTGGCAAGCAAGTTTTAGAACATAAATAATACTCTACTTTATTTACTTTAAATCATATCATAATTTTAAAATCACAAGTTGCATAAGTTAAGTAACCAATGTATAATTTGGAAAAATGTGTAATTTTCAATAAGAATATTACCTTAAGTTAATAGCAAAGCAGTTAAAACATAGAGAAAAAAATATACCCAGTACTTCAGTTGATTTAAAAAGCAAATTCATACTTTAGTCATAATCCTAAAACAATTAAATAAATTCTGAAAAATTGTGTTTTCGATGTTATCTTCAGTGACAAACAGCGTTAAAAATATAATTAAGCATTTAATGCTTTAAATTATCAGTAACGACGTGATAATAAATGTAATCAAAAATGTCTTAAGAAACACGAGAAAATTTAACTCAGTTAAAACACAGGTGGAGCAACTTGATTTAATATTGTAATCTCAACTTTGAAATTTTTTATATTACTATCTCATTTATGAACCATTAAATTATTAAAGCTCTTTAAGGAATTGAATACATTATAATGATTTATCATTAAAACTAGTAATAAATGTCTCTCACCAAAAAAAAGAGAAAAATGTTTATACAAATTTTGGTAAATAATTTAATAATATTTTTAAAAATATTTAAGTTAAAGAGACATTTTCCTAACAGTGAAATACTAAACTCAGAAACACAACTTTAATTTCTCAACTAGTATTTCCAATTCTCGAATGTAAATTAAAGTAGAAACCATTGTGTTGGCATAGAAAACATTTTAAAAGAAGTTCATAATATTTTAACTGTAGTAAAAAATGAATGGAAAAAAATAATGAATATATATCTTTCTACGAGAAAATTGGCTACAAAATATTTTCTGGAAATAATAGATAATTTTTAACATAAGATACTAAATTCTATTTTGTGTGTGTGTGTGAAATTATTATAACTGCTCTGTTTCATCAATTTATGAAAAAAATTTACACAATTTCTGTTTATCGAATATTTTTTTTACAAAATCAATGGTTATTTTTACAAAATATGCACTTTTATAAAAACTTTACAGTAAATAAATTTGGAAAACTTATTTAATTAAATCATTAACCAGATACACTGCCGACATTGAAAATGCAACGCCCAAAAGGAGTTGCCAGAAGGTGACGAAACTCGGCAGACAAAGTGAGAGAGCAACGAACAATTAGTGATCTGTATTTCGAAATGCTTCGGAGTGAGAATAGGGTTGGGTCAGTAGGTTGTAGGAGCACCGTCGACGGCGATACACAAAGCAAATCGCCTAGGCACCGAGTCCATGAGAGTACGGATAGCGTTTTGAGGAAGGGCTTTCCATTTCTTTTCAACCATTTGCCCAGGTGCATCTTCTGAAAGAGATAGTGCCAGGGTCTGCAAAGCGCTTCCAATTATATCCCAAATGTGTCTGATGGTGAAAGAGACGGCGAACATGGTGCCCAGGGAAGTAGCTGTACACCTTGCAGGGCAGGTTTGCTAATGCGAGCAATGATCGGTCGGATGTTATCCTGCAGATAAATGGCATTGGGCACCCCCTGAAGGTAGGGGAGTGTCACCGGCCGGAGCAAACCATCCACGTAATGTTGGGCATCATAGTGCGTGAATACAAACTAGAGGTGATTTAGAATCATACGCAATGGCTCCCTAAACCATGATGCCGCGTTGTTCCACAATTATTGCAGGATTTGACCCGTCTCCACGTCGACACCTCACTCGTACGCGGCAACAATCATTAAAGAAATAGAAGCGTGTCTCGTCTGAGAAGACGATCCCGTGCCACTTTGTCGTTCACGTCACTCTAATCCGGAACCTTTCAGACGTTAGCGTCTATTCTGTGGGGTCAATGGAAATTTTCTTAACGGACGTCATGAACGCAGACCACTTGCAATTAATCGACGGCAAATGGTTCTACTCGATATGAGAGCGTCCAGGATGTCTTGCCCATGCTGCAGGATTTCGGTAATACGTGCTTTGTAGGGCCGACAATTCTGATGCGTCGGCCAACACGTGCTGATATCAGTCTGGCAGCACCAGAACCCCGCAAACATTTCACAATTTGCCGTTAGCGCCATCCAGCCCTTCTCAGACCGATCACTGTGACTCCTCGTAAACTAGACTGTCTGCTGGAACTGACTCCCTCGATGATTGCCTGGAATTCTTTGCAATTACTGGAGTCCTTTGCGAGAAGAACAAACTTTCAACGATTATTTTCAAAGCAGCTATAATTTTGCTCATTCTACCAGTTCCTCACCTTATACCTTAACTTAAGAGCGCTGGAGAGATGCGCATTTCACATCATTGCATAACTCAGTAAAGTGCCTCTACCCTGAAATATGCATAATTTTCTAATCACTCCTTCTTGGTGTTGCATTTTCAATGCCGGGCAGTGGCATATATGTTGCTTTTTTATCAAACCATTAAACATTAAACATAGTATAAACTATTACGTGCAGTATAAAAAAGATTTCAGTTTTAAATGCTACATTTTTCGTAAATCATGATTTTTATTATAAATGAAAATTGGAAATTTAATTTTTTTTTATCTACAGCATTTGTTCTATTTTTCCAACTTTGCAAACTAAAATAAATTTCCATTGAAATCAGTTCTACAATTTTTCTTAAAATTCCAATATATTTACGGTATGATTGTTATGATACACACCATGAATATTCAATTTTTTGCTATGGGAATAACTTTATATGCAAGTGGTTTATCAAAATAATGGAAACACCCTAGATTTTGAAGGAATCCTTTTTTAGTATGGCGTAGGGCCGCCTTTGACATGCAATACAGCTTGGATTCGCCTGGGAATCGAATCGTACAAATTCTGAATAGTGTTTAGAGGAATATTGCTCCATTCTTCATGGAGATATTGTGAAAGTTCCGTGAGAGATGCCGGTGAAGGATATCGTTTCCGGATTGAAAGTTCTAAAATAGACCATAATGGTTCGATTATATTGAGGTCTGGGGACTGTGGGGGTCAAGATACATGTTTCACTTCATCCTCATGTTCATCAAGCCATGATTGGACAACTCTGGCTGCATTATCATCTTGGAAAATTCCATCTCCTGCAGGAAACAAAGTTTGCATCATAGGATTTATTAGTCAGCTAAAACTTCTCTAGAATTTTCCCCAGTGATCCTTCCTTTCAGGGTTACGATTGGACCAGCAAAAAACCATGACACGGCTGCCCATACCATGACCAATCTATCTCCATGCTTGACAGTTGGAAGGAGGCAATCAGAATCATACACACTTGTGCAGGTGTTCTCCAGACACGTTCCCGTCCTGTTGTGGGGAAAAGTGTGAAACATGATTCGTCTGACCAAATAACAGTCTTCTACTTACCATTCGACCAGGTTTTGTGGTTGTGGCACCACTCTACACGACGTTTGGCATTAGCATCTGTGACAAGTGGCTTGGGAATTGCTGTTCTGCCGTAGATGTTCTCTTTATATAGGTATCCCCTAACTGTAGTTATTAACACTGGAGAATCCAAATGCTGATTGAGCTCTGCGGTCACTTTGGCTGCAGTTGTTTTCTTTTTAGACATTACAATCCGCTTTAATACCCGTCGGTCTCTTTCATGCAGCTTCTCCTTCCCTCCACTATTTTGCTTTGCTGAGCTTGTCTTACAGCGCTGTCTGTATGTTGTCATGACTTTAGACACCGTACCTCTAGAAACGCCTAAAAGCCGGGATGTTTCGGTCATTGGTGCTCCAGCTAGTCCTACAATTTGGCCTCTCTGAAAATCTGTGAGGTCTGACATTTTACGCTTCTGACAGAAATTCTAAACATAGATAACTCTGCTAAAGCTTTCTCATACTACCTAATATTTGTATTTTTTATATTAAAAAAATCTGGTAGCTAAGTTTATATTTTAATGCTTACTAAGCGAATTCTTAAATGTCTCTTTTATACACAAAGTGTTTCCATTATTTTGATAATCACCAGTATATATATATATATATATATATATATATATATATATATATATATATATATATATATATATATATATATATATATATATATATATGTATGTATGTATGTATGTATGTATGTATGTATGTATGTATGTATGTATGTATGTATGTATGTATGTATGTATATATATATATATATATATATATATATATATATATATATATATATATATATATATATATATATATATATATATATATATATATATATATATATATATATATGGTGATTCTAAATTGTTCTTACAAAAAAAAGAGGTGATAGTACCCATCCCTTCAAGCAATAATTACATAGGATCACAGGGTTGCATTCCAATCTGAGAGGCAGAAAAGAGGAAAGTAGAAACACATCAAGAATCTATCATGAATTTACCGTATGCAAATTTTCACAAAGAATAAGCATTTTGCTCTTATTGATTACCGGAGAAAGCTAATCAGAGCAGACGTTGTACTTTATAAACACAATCGACACGTTTGATCTGACAACAATTCCCACTATACAACCCCTCGTGGACACCAGCAAAAATTTTCCGTGAACATCTGGGCAGGTATCCTTTGTTACTACCTAGTAGGCTCTTACATCATATCAGACAGTTTGACCAGTACAACATACTGTATCTTCTTGGAACAAGTGCTTCCCACTTTATTCCAGGCTATTCCACTTTCCATCCTGAGAGATATGTGGTTTATGTGCGATTAAGCTTCAGCACATTTTCCATCACGATATGTAACTTTTTGAATGTCAGATATTCCATACGATGTATTGGTAGTAGCAGACCTGTGGTTTGGCCTCCTCTTTCATCACACTCAACCCACAGGATTTTTTCTTCTGGGGGCACTAAAATCTTTAGTGTACGAGACGCCTGTGAACTCAACTGAAAATCTCGTGGCTAGAATCATTGTTGCTGGGGACAAAATTAATCCCTATGTTCCTATGTAATTATTGCTTGTCTGGATGGGTACTATCACTCCTCTTAAGTTGCAAAAGCAATTTAGAACCACCCTGTGTATGATCATCAAAGAATATTATACGATGAATTTCATTCGAATCAATTGAAAAATATCATTTGCCTTTTAGTTTTAAGCTAAATAGTAATTTTGAGAGCATGTTTGAAATTTTTTATATATGATTTAAAAATAAAAATGATTGGATGATGATGCAGAGATAGTACAGTTGCAATCAATAGAATATTAGCAAGTTTAGAATGTATCAAATTTTCAGAGCTGTCCTTATCAGAATTTAATAAGTTCGAGCTCTCTCTCTCTCTCTGGCTTATTTTTAATTAAAAAATTCTTCAATTAATAACAAATAAGGAAGCAATTACTTAGAATAAATTTTTGTTTTTGTGATGTTATTAAACCCTTGTGAACATCAATGTTTATTTTTCCCCAATTTTAGGATTATTTTAGGAAAAGTATTTAGAATTTATAAAAAAAATTTACACTTATTTTTTAACTATTTTAATTGTTATGTTAATATTAATATATAAGTTATGGTATAATATTAGTATTACATATATTATATTAGCTATGATACCAATATTATGATTATTTTTAGGATTATTATTGATATATACACATACAAACAGAAACAAATAAACACACACATTTATATACATATATGATTTATATTATTATTATATAAATTCTAATTATAATATAAGTTATAGTGCAAATATTTAAAAAAAAGAAAGATGAACATTTTATGTTTATAAAAGTTGTTCGAGAGAGAATATAAGAGAAATGAAAAATATTCTTAAAAATTGCTTAGAATTATTTGATTTTGTTTATGTAGTATCATTATTGCTTTCGTTGATAATTAAAATTAGTACCAATAAAAATATATGCTTTCATCTCCTGTTTGAATAGATACTTCAATTAAATGTACAACATTTCTGCTAATAACTGATAAAGATTTTTACATAAAAATCAATAATTAAAAGTAAAATCCGGTAAAATTATCTAAGCATTAAAATAAAATCCATGGTATGTATGTATAAGTACAAAATTTCATTACCACGTGATTTCTTTTATGAAATAATTATTAAAGAGGAAACCTTATTAATGAGCTTTTTTTCACACATAATATCTTTTGAATTTTATTTTTCTTAAGAAAATGAAGTGGTATGAAATTTAGAAAGCTCAAATATTATAATATATAATTTTAATTAAATTACATACATACATTATTTCAAAGCATTAGTAAGATATAATTAATGCACTGATTTTATAACAAATAATTACTTACGAAAATTAATTTTCTCTGAAATTATAATGGAATATTTTTTATGATGTAAATATTTTGTTTCTAATTAATAGTGATATCTAAATTTTTTTAAATCATAGTAAAGTTTTTTTCTAGAGCTCTACTGTCCTTAGGAACTGAATCCTGTTCAGCACAGTTAGAGGTGAATGTGATGGCATCTTATACAACAGGTGGGGCACCCAGTGGGAATGCCCCTCTTGCTCAGTAAAAGAAAGGATAGAAAACCACGCACATACAGAGAGAAAGGAGCATCCATGCCGGAACCAGGATTTGAACCCGGAAACTACTCCTTCGGAAAAAGTGACGTTCATCAGTTTTCCATCGGTCGACACCACATTGACGATTCAATAACAGATTTACTTAAATTTTGTATATTATATTATGCTTGAAATGATTTACTCATTTGCCAATAGAAAAACTCATTAAGCTTATAAATATTAAACTGTAACTTTAATTTTTCTTTTTTATTTCAATTACAAGAAAATATTTCTCCTAAATTTTAATACATAATATTCTACGTATTTTTAGGATAAAATAAATATACAGCTATTTAATTCAACCTTCATTTGAATAAATACATGGTCATTGATTTTGAAATAAACATTCTCGTTTTCAAAGCTGAGTTTATATTTACCATTATTTGTAATTTAAAAATTCGTCAAATAATAACAAATGAGAAAGCAATTACTTTGAACAAATAGTTGATTTTGATGTCATTAAATTCCACAAACATCGATGTTTATTTTTCAAGTATCGATGTTTATTTTTCAACTATAAAAGTTATTCATAATTGTAAATCAAGTATTTACAATTATGAATAACTTTTATAGTTTCTTATTTTTTAGATAATTTACATACCAAAAATCTAGACTAAAACTTTATTGAATATCTTCAAAATGAACAAAATTGTTTCATAGAAGTTCTATTTTATAGAATGAGTTTCAACTGAAGCATTATGAATTCAATGCCGATTAATCTTGGAATATTAATTTAAACACTTGAAAATGATTATCAAAATATTTTTTGCTGTGTTAAAAATAAACTTCTTTTTCAATGAAACTTTAATTGTTTGAAATTTTGGAATAACAATTTAGTAATCATATACTAAGCAGTAAAAAATTTTAAAAATCAAGATGTAATTTCATGTCAATATAACTGAATGATGATGATTATGAGATAAAATGGCAAATTCATTATTTTAATTTTTTCATTTTATTCACTGTCCTGTTCAATATTTTATGTCCTAAGCAATTCAACAAAATTACAACTTTTTTTCAAATAATAATGTTTTTAATACTTACAAAAATTTTCATAATTTTTTTATTTATATGTTTATATATTACATCATAATTGTAAAATAAAGTGGATTTGAGCTGTAATTTTTTAATCTTTTCAAAATTTAAAAAATGTTTTTTTTAAATAAAAAAAATTTCTACATATATACGCATAGTTCGGATGCTAATATCATAAATACATAATTTCAAAAATCAAATAATTATACTATTTTTATCATAAATTAACTATATCTAACTCCATTTATTTTAAGAAGTAGTCTTTGCTTTTAATCTTCTGTTTAGATGACATTGTGAGATATCTATGGGGATTTTAACTATTTGCAGTTGACTTTGAAAACAGTCATTAAAGGGGAAAATAATTATGGAAATTTGTCCCTAAGGCTTCGGATTAATCAAATTGGATGTGAAAACTATTTTTATTTCAATTGCATCTTTTTCTCTTATCAAAATGAAGGAATAAAACAATTAGAGAATATAATAGTAAATTTATTCTATATTTATAATGGTATGAATTTAGCATATTTATAAACATTTGCGAGTTGAATGGCTATACTTTCAATTAAAAAATTGCAAATTGTTTGATAAAAATTTCAATTGGACAAGCAAATATAATTTACATATTAAGAATGTATGAAGTTAATAATCTTATTTCAAGACGTAGTTTTAATTTGCTCAACACATTTCATTTTATATAGTTATCTTATTATTTATTGCTCCTTATATAAGTGATGATAATTATAAAAGACTGCAATCAAAAATAGTAATTTTCAATTAACCTAAAATACATTTACACATTTACATAAATATACTTTATATTCCTAAATTTGAATAAGAAAAAAATGTTATTCTCCAGATGGAGAAGTTCAATAGACTATATACCTGAAAATCGATATAACTATTAAGTTTACTATAAAAGTCTCTGCATTTCATAATTAAGTCCAACAATATTTAACGGCATTACATGAGAATATATATATATATATATATATATATATATATATATATATATATATATATATAATCAGTTGAGCACTTATGAGTTAGTTTGAACACATAATTTATTGTATCTGTAAAATGTGTTATGTAGCAATGATAATATTTAAAGTACTGACTTTTCACAGCAATTTTTCAGTTTTAAATCGCTGAATTCCATTCCTTGGTTGTAAAATATGTAGGTCTAATATTCGAGATCTTTTAAAACTTATTTCTGAAATAAATTTGATTGGACTTTCATAGAGTTATTATTACTTTTCTGATAACATTATTTTGGAAAAAGTGTGTACAGTTGATAATTGTTGCAAATTTGAAAGTTTTATTAATAAATGGGTCTGTAAAATTAGCAGAAAGTATTAATAGTAAATGAAATTTATATGCAATAGAAAATACTGATTTTTTAACATCTTAGAAAAAATATTTTGATTCGAATGCTCTCAAATTCATAAAATATTTTAATTTATAATATTTTTCAATGGATTGGATGCAAGAATTCCAAATATATACCGACCATCAGAAGGATATTTCTCAATAACTGCTGGCATTACAAACCCTAATTAATGGTATCATATTAGGCTTGGGAGAATAGAATCACGGTCAGTGAGCTGTTGATTCAATATATATTCTATGATTATGTTACTAATTATATATACTGATTCTCTCACAAATGCGTATAACCATAACATATATATATATAATTACAAACAATACCGAATAAAATAACACACAATTTTTCTAATAACTAATGCTCATATATATGATTAGATATTTATTTGATTTATTATACGTTTTTTTACAGTTGTCTTTGTTATTTTAATATTTAAAACAAATTTATTAGTATAAAAAATCTTACATAATTGTTTAAAGAGAAAAGGCTTTGTACTTCAAAAAAATATTTCGAATCAATATAATATTTCGATCAATTTAAATTATTATATGTTTATCCTAAAGTATGGGCTTATATTGTCTAATTACCAGAACTATTTATAATCTTAAGTAGCAATACTTTGCATTTTTTAACTTCATTTTGTAAATGAAGTAAAGATATTTCCTTTTATAAATATCCTCATAAATAATCATTTATATGTTCTATTTTGTATACTTCTTTAGAAGTAATTAAGGATTATCATTAACTTTAAGCATTTAATTACTAATCAAGATATTTTATTAATATGTAAATTTTGTTAGTCCCTTTTCCACCATTGCTTTACATTATTTATTTTGTTTTAAATTAATTACTTTAATATTTATAGTTTTCTTAAGTTTAATATTCCAAATACATAAATTTAAAAATATAAATAGTAACTTTCTAAGAATTTTCATGTAATCATATTCATTGAGTATTTTTTCATTTTCCTCTTATCGTCTTCTGTTTCTTACTTTTTTTAAGCAGTTTTAAAACTCACACTTAAATTCTGTACAATCATTAACTATTTAGACATTAAATTACCTATTTTCCTTTTTAAGTAAATTATCTAATAGCCTTTCCTAATTTGCTCTCAACTTTGCCCTTAATTTTAGGCACAATTAGAGATGGCTTCTTTAAATATTTTATTGCCTAATTTAAATTTTCTTATTTTTTATCATTCACATCCTAACAAAAACATGCAACATTTTTATCTTCCTAAATGTAAAAAACTGGAATTTTAAAAATTGTTTATATAATAAATGTAATCAACAAATTTCATCAAACGTAACTCCAGCACAAATTTGTTGATATAATTCAAATTCATATGAATTGCTAAATAACATAGTATCATAACGCTGAAAAATTATACATAAGCATATATGGACTTGGGGTAAATATTTATTTACATTTTTAATAATCTATATTATTTACTGTTTTCACACTTATCAAAACAATATTTAAAAGAAATTAGTTTTTACTCGCGTTATTAAATATATCTATTATAATTTATAGAATTTGCAAAATTGAAAAAATATTTATATGTTTTCGTTAAATCAATTATCAAAGAAATACTTCAAACATATAAATTATAAATCAAATGATTTTGATGAGATTCTGATTGAATAAAATTGCTCATAAGGTAATTGAAATAAAATAAATTTATTTAACTTAATGTATTAATAAAATAAATTATGTAATAAGAAGTGAAACTAGAACAAAAATACTAATTATTAAAACCATATATAATTAATTGTTAGTATAAATAGAATTAAAATATTTAATGGATTTTTTTTATTCGTTTTATGTTTTTTATGCTATAGCCATTGGGATGATAAAAAGAAATAAATTGTTAACTCTGAATTTTAACACTGTAATAATAAAAGAAAAGAGAGAAAAATAAAGAGATGAAACACTCCAGTCATTTTTTTTTTTTGGAATGCAGCAGAATAAGATGCACTTCGACGTTTTATGTTACCTTTATGACATTTTACAGTCAGTAGTAAGTACTATTACTGTTTATTAAATTATTTAGATGTTATTTAACAGCAAGGTAAGTTTCAGTGACATACTAAACGGTTCTCAGTACCATGTTTACAAAGACAGTGTTCCTCCACGGCCAGCAAAGTTAGCAAATATTACTTCAACAAATTGATTTCAGGACATATTAAAAAGATAACTTCTCCGGTCTCTAGCTATCACCAAACTAATACATCAATTACTATATTTATATCCGGAGAAAGAAATCGGTATCTTATAATGCACCATTTCCCAATAAATTTTAATTAATATATGAAACATATGTGGATGATTTGTGGCCTACCGAAATATTTTTGGTGGTACTAGCTATTAAATTGTTTTTGTTCCAAGTGCTTATATTACATAACAGGATGGTTATTCAGTTTTTAACTGAATTAAAATGTTTTTTTGCAATAATGATTCCAAGAATTCTAAAGGGAAATGTTATACAGGAAAATTTTTAACGTTTCCAAATTCTTCAAAAACAATGGGTGTTTAAAGTATTTAACCACAAATAATTACACAATTTTAAATATAAATGCATAGATAAATATAAAACAATTTTTTACTCAAAGGTGATGAAATTTGTATCAAGATTTTTTATGTAAATAATGGAGTGAATTAAGTTCTATATTATTGAAATCCAATGTTTTAAACAAATGAAATTAAATTTCACTGGTTTAATTAGTAAATTCAAATGATAATAGCATAATAAAATGGACAAAATAACATGGGCAAAAATAAATGTTTACAAGCAATTATATAAACCTATTTGTTAACAGGTAGGCTTTCAAAATGTCCTAAAGCCATTTTCTCAGAGACAAAATACCATATTTGAGTACATAACAAATTTCTGGCGTCACTGCGCGATTAATTAAAAACTATCCTACATAATCTTATAAAGTAATCTAAACTGTTTTAAAATAAGAAATGTAAACAAAGAAAAATCAGAAATAAGTTCTCACTAAACATTTGCTACAATCAAAGGAAGAAGTGAAAATCATATAGCACAGATTTGAAGCTTAAATGATGTCTAGTTTCTTCCTAATATATTCTTAATGGGAATAATTTTAATTATATCCCTTCGATACATCTTTATCTTTTTATTTCAATCAATAAAAAGACTGCTTTAAAACAGTATTTTTGATAATAGTGGCCAACGAACATTGAAGACATTTTACAAATCGTAAAAAATGTTTGATTTTTGATTCTATGCCTAGAGTACATGATAATCGAATCATATATTTAATGCTAGATTTTTAAAATACTATTACTATCCCAATATCTATCAAAGAAAATAAGTCAATAGGTATTCAAATGATATATTTAATAAGATCGTGAATGCATATCATATATGTTTCTATTGTTGAATGGTATAGGTTACTGAATCCCTATACTGAAACAGAATAAATAAAAACTACGTACAAAACATGGTCATCCAAGAAACGCAGCAAGATTAGGTGACATGAGACAATATCATCAAAAAATACAGAAAATATGGATTTTGAACAAAGAATGTGTTGTCCAGCTTTCGATGAAATAAATAAAGCATGTCTTGTATCAAATAATAGAAATAATGGAATAAAAAAGGAAGTTAAAATAAGACAGATATTGAATACATTTTTACATCCTGTATCACAGAATTGCAGGCCAATAGTTTGAAGATTATTAACAAAGAGTGTAACTATATGATAAATAAAATCAATCAAAACTGGAAACAAATACAGAAATGAATATTTTATTTTCCATATACAAGAAATAAATCGAGGAATGTTAAAATATAAAAATGAACTAATATTCATAAAAATAAATATAGCATGTGAAATATATAATATTCCAATAGTAAAATGATAAGATATACTGGTAGGTTATTAAGAATAAAGAATAATAAGATTGTCTGAAGTTTTCTCTCCTCCAAATTAATAAGAAAACTGTATGCCTTGTTTTCTGTTTATCGATTGTGAATAATTTATCTATCTTTAAAAGTTTTTGAAAATAATTTTCTGTGAAAATAATATAAAAATAATATTTTTATTAGAAAGTATCTTTGTCCTTGGTGCATATCATTATTTTTGATTATATAAAATCTAGCATGTATATATATATATATATATATATATATATATATATATATATATATATATATATATATATATATATATATATATATATATATATATATATATATACAAAAATTGTTAATAAGTAAGACAAAACTGAAATGTTTATCATAGAAATAGAAAGAGCTTAACTTTATAATTCTGATAAAATTATTAAACTTATTTCTAGAACTTCTCTCATACTTTTCATGATTTTTATTTAAATGATAGAATTTCATTCCATTTGTAATTTAAAAATAACTTCTGTCTAAAATGAAAAACGTGTTTATAGACAGAAAATCCTACCATATAACATATATTCTTTATCATTTCAATCTTCAACTCTTACAGAAATATTATTTAAATTCCAAGTATGAGAAATTAAATTTCTTTTATGAAAAAAATTTTAAATCCTTAGATGTATTTTTGCATAAAAAAACAAGTGTATATTTGAATGTATGAATAATATCGGATATAAATGGTATGTAAGGTGAAATTAAAAACAAAATTATCCACCAGAGCTTTCCGCAAACATCTCAGTAAAAGAGAAATCACAAAAATAATTGTAAATATTAATGACAGATGCAAAACAGTATTACTAGTAATGTGATAGAGACGATGAAGATGTTACTTATTCGTTTAATTTGTGATATATATATATATATATATATATATATATATATATATATATATATATATATATATATATATATATATATAATCTTTTCTTCTATGTTTCCTTTATAAAGACTGATACATCTCATAATGCTATAGTTATTAATGTCGATATATAGTCTTCTATATGCTAGAAATTTGTTTAATTTATAAAAGTATACAACTCTGATATAAAACATATTTTGCTAAAATACCTGAAGATGATTAGAGCGTGTCTGATTATAATTTGATGTACCTGAAAAAAAGCAGTCAACAGATTTTAAGAATTATTTTTTATACATCTTAAGGATGTTCAAGAAGAGATATCGTTCATCTTAGAACGTTATTTTTAACAACTATAGAATTAATGACTCAAAAAATCACGGTCCGTTATTGCATGCATGATTGATATTTCCGGGACATTTGTAAGTGAGAGTATCATTCAATTCAGATATCAGCTATATCCAGAGTAATAATTATTTTATAAGCAATTAGATGACTGATACCAAATTTGGAGTTTTCATAACTACCATTCAGAGACGATGGGTAGTAGTTAGACTAAGGTATTGATAATGATTAAAGGAGATACTTCGGGTGTTTCGTTTAAATTGCAACTGCAGATTCTTCTTATAACAATCATGTTGAGCAAGATCTGATTAGAGTAGTATTATCATAAATATAGATTCCAGCTTTATTGTTGCCAATTATAATCATGTATGTGAAGAACAAAGAATTAATGGTCATACTCAAAGTAAGATTGCTAAGAGGCATACTAAAATTAAAAAACGATCAGCTTCTGTAATGAATTAGGGTGGAATCTACTGCGTAAGCCAGATATTATTTTGTCTATTATGACATATTGTAAATGCTACCACAAACAATAATTGGCAACCTGTGGTAATTTATATGCATCTGGTCTGTTAAGTTCTCTCTTCAATCACGCAAACACTTAGCTACATATTGTTCAGTTTCTTAATAATGCCTTCAAGTATTAATGTATTTAAAAAATAATTTGGTTTCCAAACTTTTCATAAATTTTAAATGTTTGATAAGTAACTTTGACATTTTAAATCTTAATGATATATTAAGTAAGCAACTTCAGTCATCCTGATTCCAAATTTAGGCAAATTTAAGTTCTTCCAAATTTAGGCATCAGTTACTTTTGTAGCAAAATCTAACACAATAGTACACTAGTCTCATAAATAATTCGATGTCCCACAGAGTATTCACTTGTATCCCCACAGCAATGGATTTTATTAAGTAATGAAGGGTACACTCGTTAGCTGAAAATAGTTAAAACTATGATTTGTTCGAGTTTTTATAATCTTATGTTCATTTACTTAAACCTTTATAAATCTCAACTTTTACAGTTTAAGTACAATTCCCTTTATGCGCATTGATACTTTTATGCAACGTAGTACTTCCAGTAATAACTGAGACATCACATACGCATATATATGTTAAATATCATATTTAAATTCAGCTAATCTTGAAATTTTAATGAATACAATGTAATAATTTTTTTTTTTGCTCGTTTGTTAATTTGAGATTATAGCTAGGTCAACTCATTAAAGGAGAAAAAAATTGAGGATATTCATAGTTTTTGTAGCGAAATGTTTATTGTAGTTAGAATTAAGTATATCACACCAAACAGAAGTAGAATTTTTAAACAAATTTTGAACATAAAGCATCAGAGAGATTTATAATTTCAATCTTTGAAAGCTTGGCTCCTTTGAATGAATTTTAACAATTTCTCGTGAGAATTTTTGTGCTATGCATCACTGAAATGATTACAAATTATCTTTCAAGATATGCCGGTATTTTCCTTTTAAGAAAACATTTGATTTAATTTTTTATACTTGTACATTGAATTCACAGTGATTCAATTATTGTTGATGAACGACCTTTCCTTTTTAGAGTGAGGTAATCGATAATATATTAATATTTTAAAAGGTGCCAATGAAAATATGAAGAAATAAGCTTATTTGTCTTTTGTATACTTCCAATATGAGCAATAAGCTTATTTACTTTTGTGTACGAAGCAATGGACGTCTTGCGGACAGACCACTCTGCTATAAATGACGTCGAATGATACGTGCAGACACTGGGTGATGCTTTACAGATTGAATGTGCTGCGCTATGGTTCGCGATGTGGCTGAGCAATCCGTCTCTGCCACGCGCACGATAAAGGTAATCCCCAATCTTGGTAGGCCACTATCCTTCCACTGTTGAACTCCGATACTTGATCAAAAAATGATCGCTGTTTTCAACGAGGCATAATTGATTGCGTTTTTAAAAAATCACAAAAAAACACAATTGCCGAACTTGAAATAGTCAAAATCTCCGAGCCTTAAATAGCGCTTTGAAGTGGCACCATAGGTTCGTCCGCGTTGAAATTCTAATCATTTGCATATCTCATCTCCGCTAATGCATGTTGTAAATTTCATGTTATTTGCATGCTTCCTTCAGGGTGTTTCATTTATTGTGGCCGGCAGTGTATTTTCAATCAGAACCATGTGATTGAAAGCCTAAAAAACTAAATAGTTTTGGAATTGCTTTTAACATTCACTTCACAACATCTTTCGTGGAGGATTTCTTATAAATACCAAGCAATATTTGCGTGTCACACTTGACAGAACGTAAAAAAATTCCCAAGCAAACTTGTTATTAATTCTGCATTATATTCGTAACAACTGCATTATTTATGATTAATCATTAATTCTGTATTAAGAAACTTGATTGACTGAGTACAATACGGAATTAATTATACTTTTGTGTATTTTTAATTAAAACAATAGTAAATTATTAATCAAAATAAACGCAATATATCATTAATTACAATTATAATTAATAAACAATGGTACATGTTACAAGTATTTTATTAACGCAGTTTTTATCTGAAAGATTACTTTTAAGAACTTATGAAATTAAATTAAACTTTCTGAAAAAATAATTTATGATTATATTGAACTTAAAAAATCATTTTTACATAAAATTATTCAAAAACACATACAAAAAAACCACAATTTTCAATTTGTTTACCATAAATTTACACTAATGCCTAATATTAAAGTTATTATAAAGAACAAAAAGAAAGGAATTAAAAAAACAATCACAATTTCATCGAAATGCACTTGAGATGTGACCACCGAGTAATATTTAGAAAAAAAAAAGGAAAAAGTGAAAAGGAATTATGATTATATTTTGAGAAATAAAAGTAACATTGCTGCGAAAAGTAACATTTCTGCAGCGTTCACAATCCTCTTCGATGGCAGACGAACCCATAAGCCGCTTAGACTCCTGGAATACCAGCTGCAAGATGCTGATAGCATTCACTCACAAATAATACTTAGTATGAGTGCTGTATGAATTCTGTATAATATTCTTTATTCATTTTGACCTTCAGTACTTACGGGTGAATTGCTTCAATTGAAAGAGGCAGAAACTAAAGCAATTATTTTTGTTGAATGGATAAAAAAATACACTTTTTTGGTTAAATCGCAAGCTAAATATTGTTTTCCATTAATTCTATCCTATTCAATGGTTTGAATGCATGTTAATGTTAATTTTTATACTTATTTCATAAATTCTGAAATATTTGAACAGATAAACTAAGTAATGTTCCGTCATAATTTAAAATATTTACATTTTTAAAACTACTGTTTTGTATTTTAATTTGTGTAACTAAAAGTAAAATTATGTAAGTATTATTATTTTTGCTTTTAAATCTATTCCAAGGCTTAATTTTTTTTAAATTATTTGCTGCTTAAAATTTTTCTTGTGAAAATTTAAAGAATGTTAACATTATGAATTACCTACAATTTTAAACTTTAGCATACAAACCTCTGGCAGTCTAACATCATATCAACATAAGACTTTGGAAATCACTGAAAACATTCAAAAGCACCCACTCAAATCAAAATATTGAATTTTTCTAGGTATAACTTATTACATTTACACTCTTTTAAGCAAAAAGTTGAAGGATCACGTGTGCATGTTCGAGATTAATCATTCATCGTTCAAATCATTCAATTCTGTTTTCTTTTTAAGTTTTCGTATTTATAATTGAATCTACGACATGTATTGCTTGCTTCTGAATATGTGAATATAGGTTTTAAATGCCATTTTTTTCAATAGTTAGTTTGTTGTTTAAAAGCTATTAAATGATAGCTTTCATTTTTTGTACGATATTGAACTTACATGTGACATGATAAATCTCCAGTGCAGGAATTTTATTTTGATTTCTTTTCAAATTTATTTTCATTTGCTCATTGGGAAGTCTGAAGGTCAAACTATAATTACATACCAGAGAAGATCAAAATTCCTTATAACATTGATTAATGAACATGGATTCTCTTACGAACCTAGACAAATACTAGGAACAGGTACTACAACAATTAATAATTGGCAGTCTATAATTCACAACTTCTGCATATCAGCGGTAAATTGATAAGAATGGTAGATATTGAGATAATTCGTTACAATACTTACATAAGAGAACACTGAGCACATTATGTTATATTATACTTTGTTCAGGATCTAAATAAAAGACCTTAATACATTCAATAACTTAGACGTTATAACACAAACGCCTGCGTATTAGAAACGTAATCTTATCCTTTGCGAAAGACACAGGAGATGGAAAGAGAATAAATGATGTCAAGCTTTCTTTGAAAATGCGGGTTGATTTTTGTTAGACCAATAATTCTAAACATATTATAAGAGAAAATGGAATGCACAACCAATCTTCGAACATTATAGATTAGATCTAATTTTGATATAATGTCATGTTTGGTAGTTTCACTATTTCACACCATTAAAGAAGTTTATTCACTACAGTTTTCAATACTTAACCATGGGTTTTAAACAACCCAAAAAATAAGTTAGAGGTGTGGGGGTTTACAGATTTTCCTTCTTTACAAAAATTCCTGCCTTATCGTGAAATGGTTGCCAAATATTTTCCCTAAGTTCTCAAAGTTAACAGAGTGTTAAAACAAATTCTTATAAACATATGATTGACTTTCATGAAAGACGCTTGATGGTCCATCCTAGCACCTATTATGCGGTTGTAATTGGAGCTTCAAGTGAAATGAGCATCGATGCTCCAACTGTTTCTAGGCAATTTCTCTTCAGCGTAGATGAATATTATGCTTTTAATCACACACAAAATATTTCTTCAAATTTAACAAACCTGAAATTTGAGCTTAGATTTTTTAAGAGATATCTGATTTAGGAATGTTCCTGTGCTTTAGAAGAAGGACAAGGCGAATTGTTAAAAACAGATCGTTACTTAAGATACAACCTTCACTCCATCAATACGTTGAGACAGTTAATAATGTTAATTACAAGCTTCACTCTTTTACAATATTTCCTTTCCATGTAA
The DNA here is from genome assembly GCA_037975125.1 of Latrodectus hesperus. Lineage (NCBI taxonomy): Eukaryota > Metazoa > Arthropoda > Arachnida > Araneae > Theridiidae > Latrodectus > Latrodectus hesperus. The sequence goes on along the minus strand of CM075853.1, from coordinate 98,707,380 downwards.
TCACAAATTCTGATCCTTTGATCATTTCTGATATTGGAAACTTGCAAGTAGATAATAATAGCATAATCAATGCTATAACTTTCAATTGTGAGCATTAAAACTCAAACTACCGATAACATAACGAATATATGAGAGGATATACTTAATAAACTTATACACAACACCAATCTAAATTTAAATAAACGTAACAATCTATCCACTACTGTCCCTACTCTTATTTTTACACACACAATTGAGAAATGAAAAGAAATTTAAAACCTAATTTGAAAACTTTTGCCAATAATATTAACTGAAATTACCTATCCAATTAAAATCAACAAAAACAGTGTATAAACTATATTCCGCATATTAGAAACTATAATTAACTCCTCCATACAGATAAAAACAAGGCTTCAAAGCTGACCAAATTGATTTTAATTCAATTCCTTCATAATAGTCTTGCATTTTCAAATTTCATCTTTAATATAAATGTACTGACTATAGACCTCATCCAATGTTGGCCCATAGATATCTTTGAATAACAATTAAACTTAATCAAATTCTTGAAATTCGTAAGCATTTCAAAGAGAAAATATGTGTAGAATAGTACGGCATTTCTGTGTTATGACATCAAAACATAAACTTCTTATCGTAGCTATTTGTTACTCAAGTGATATTTCAAATTATATTCAGGTTTCTTTCTCATAGTAAAATCTATCATAGCACTGATGTTAAAGCTAGAGAAAAAATCCCCATCTAAAAAGTCATATACTGATGTATCTTCTAGAAAAAGATATCGAAAAAGGCATAAATAGGTTATAATTACAAGAAATCAATGGCGAATTTTTCAAAAATTAAATCTAAATAAAACATTTTCTAAACAGAGTTTGATAAAATATAAATTTTTCTATCAATTAGTTCAAAATTACTCAAATAAAAAGTTTTATTCTATATTTTAAGATATTTAGGATTGAATTTTTCCAATATAATCTGAAGGTGGTATTTATCCATATTTTAACAAATTCATAAATTAAGTATATTCACACACACACACACATCACGTCAAAATTAAGTACTTGGTTTGCTATACTATTGATGTTTTCATTTTGGGGAAAACAATGGGTTCGCTTATGTTTATTCACAAAAATGACATTATTCACCCAAGAAAGGAAAAAAACAAGTTGTATATGTATAATGTGAGGTCTCTTTTGTCAAACTAGATCTTACCTCTGATGATAACATTATTTATAAATCAACATATAATAAAACTTCCTAATATTCAAATAAAACAAATTTTTATGTAATTTATAAATATAATTATTTTTTGTTGCATATATTGCTTCGTATCTTTTATCTTACACATAAAAAAATTATTTCTTTTTATGAAAAAATAAAGGGATAAGTTTACACACAATTTGTTGATAGAAATTAATTAGATTAATTTGCATTTATATATGAGTAACTTCTTATATTTTTAGTTTTGGAATATGTATAAGCAGTTTTTATATATCTTGTAAACCAATTCGTTTTGTTTATTTTGAGAAAATTTAATCACAATTATATCATCATAAATTGTACAGCACTAGAATTTTAAGTAATGAAGTTTTATATGCTTATTTTATGTATATCACAGTTAATAATAAATATCATAGTAACGAGGGGTTAAAAATACATCCTTGTAACTCAAAAGTCTGAAGGAATTTAAGCATATTAAATATTAGATTAACTATCTACCTTTTCTTGTATACAAATATGAAATTACAATATTGTAGTGAAAATTATTCCTCTCGATCAAGGACTTCGTGGCTCAGTCGGTAAAGCAGCGGACTCGTGAGCCAGAGGTTTGCGGGTTCAAAAGCAAGCGAGGCAAGTTGCGTAAAATTTATTTCTGTTTGCTTTGTTAATTTAAGTTAATTATGCAAATTCATGTAAATTTCAGTTTCCAATTTTCTGCGGGCCTGCCAAGTCTGGAAGGTTTTGAAACTGTATATAAGTAGTGACTGATTGATATAATAATAACATCTTGATTTAATATTGAGCGCTTTCGTTTCCATTGGCTTTACTACATTCACTTCATCTACGCGACAGATTGGTGGAGGCGCCGGGTAAAACAACCAAAGCCGATGTATTCGAGGTCTCACTCCTGACTTTGGTCTCCTACCGGATTCGGCAAGACAATTAAGGATGATGGCTGAAGGAGAGGAAAACGATCAGAACCCTCAGCTGGGGCCAGCTCTGGCCCGAGTAACATAGCAAAAGTTCCAATTTTGACCTGCCAACTACCCAGAAGCCCCTGTATATTCTCTGGGGACAACCAAGAAGACTCTAACCGGTGGCTCAAGTATTTTGATCGAATAGCGAATTATAATCGCTGGGACGACCAAATGTGTCTAGCAAATGTCATCTTTTATCTCACCGGAACAGCTCGTCAATGGTTCGATAACAATGAAGACACCTTCACTGACTGGACTGTCTTTCAAAATTCCCTGAGAAACAACTTTTGCCATGCAGCTGATATAAAACGCTAAGCTTAAAGACTGTTACTCACCCGTGCACAACAAATTGGTGAGACATTTGAATCTTACATTCAAAATGTACTTTCCTTGTGCCGAAAAGTTAGCCCCTCTATGCCTGAAGACGAAAAAGTGGATCCTCTCATGAAGGGTATTGCAGAGGACCTTTACCAGATTTTATCATTTCAGGAATATGAGACCACCGACGCACTCGTAAAACGATGCCGTCATATAGAGAGCTTTCGACGAAGACGTATCGTTCTACGACGATTTCAAAAGCTACTTAATGTCTCCGCGGTGTCGGCCGAAACAGATGCCACTGATCTCAGGTCATTAGTACGTGCAATTGTCAGAAGAGATTCAAAACATCATGCCTGAAATACAGGGCTACACAAGCAATGAAACTGGGCCATCACGTGACATTGCCTCTGTGGTGCAGGAATAGGTCATGGAGGTTTTAGCACCACTTACAGGTTCAAGGAGAGAAAAAACCACTCCTCGACATTTGGTTCCAACCAGGCCGCAGATAAGGCATGTGAAACCACCAACAGACCCACTCCTCAACGCAGAACAGATTTGTGGAGGACTGACAATAATATGCCCCTCTGCTTCCACTGCGGGAGATCATGGCATGTGCTAAGGTATTGTCGGGAGAGACGCCGAATATTTGAAAATGCCCGAGCGAGTAGGAATAACATCCCTTGACGAGATTTGTACACCGACTCTTTTGGTAGCTTCGACGATGATTATGCTCAGCCTACTTCTTCCATAATTAGGAGCAGTTCAAATTACCCACGATGTTCCCTCAACCGCCGAGAGTCGTAGTCACCAGTACGCCGTTCCAGTCTTTCTCCGCGCCGACTCAATGAGGAAAACTAACTCGGGCGACCTGTGCAGGAGGTAAAGCCGCAGTGGAAGAAAATCCTCCGACGCACACCACAGCCAAGTTAAAAGAGAACACCACCTATATCACCGCGAATGGACAGCATATAAAAGCCCTCGTTGATTCTGGTGCGATTATTCTTTCATATCCGAAGAATTACGGTGACAATTAAATACTCCTATGTTTATTGAAAACGGACCTATATTGAAAACTGCTTGTGGTAAAAGTGTAGCCGCCTCTGGACGCTGTGTATTAAAAATGAACTTGAACAGGACTGTGAAGCCGTTTGAATTTCTCGTTTTTCCGCAGTGTAGTCATCAAATGATACTTGGCTGGGACTTTTTCCCTGCCACTGATGCCGTTATCGATTGTGGAAATCAAGAGCTTCAACTTTCCGAAGTCCTTACATGCCACTCAGTCTCAAGCGAATCAAATTTGTCTTTAAGTGCCGCATCGGATTATTTAATTGAAGCTAACTCAACAAGACAAATATCTGCTTTGAATTCAACAGTGCAGGAAGCAAATGCAGCTATGATTGTTGGTAGTAAAGTTCTGAGGTACGAGAAAAGAGTTATCTGTACCAGCTTCAATTTTTCGGCATAAAGAATGGCTGTTGTGCAGTGTGGGTAACGAACTTTTCCCGACGAACCCAACTGATACCGAAAATTATGAATATAGGCTTTTTTCACGACAATAGCAAATGACGCTATATGCTCCCTGAGTGACAAAGTGCAAGAAAATTCCGGAGGACACCAGTCCAGAAAAAGGGTAACTCGAGAACAATTAAAAGAAATTCTCGATCCTGGTCTAACCAATGCTGAGGAAGACAAGCTATTGAACCTACTAGAAAAATTTAGTGACATTTTTGATTTTAAGCGAAATTTTAGGAAATCTCTATGTAGTTCAGTGGGGCACAAAATCGATACTGGTGGCAACGCACCAATCAAGCAAAGACCTTACCGTGTATCAACCAACGAATGACGCGTGATTGCTGAAGAAGTGCAGCGAATGCTAAGAGAAGACGGGATACAGCCGTCAAATACCCATGGTCATCTCCAGTTGTGCTTGTGAAGAAGAAAAATGGGGAATGGCGTTTCTGTGTCGATTATAGAAGATTGAACAAGATAATCAGAAAGGATTTATATCCATTACCTCGCGTCGATGATGCCCTGGACTGTCTAGCTGGTTCGGAAGTTTTCTCTATGATGGATCTAAAGTCAGACTACTAGCAAATAGAAGTTGACGACAAAGACAGAGAAAAGATAGCCTTCTTGACATCAGATGGGCTTTATGAATTTAAAGTTATGCCGTTTTGGCTACGTAATACCCCGCTACGTTCGAACAGATCATGGACACAAAACTAAGAGGCCTAAAGTGGAATATTTATCTCTGTTATCTAGACGATATCATTGTGTACGCACCAAACTTCGCAGAACGTCAAATACGCTTGAGGAAAGTTCTAAAATGCATTCAAGAAGCGGGGTTAACGCTAAATTCTAACAAATGTTCATTCGACAAAAAGCAGCTAACTATACTGGGACACCTAGTTGATTAGCATGGAATATATCCAGATCCACAGAAAACAGCGGCTGTAGCAAAGTTCCTACCCCGGAAAATATCGCCAATGTCCGAAGTTTTCTGGGCCTATGCTCATACTATCGATGATTCATCAAAAATTTTGCCGAGATCGCAAAACCCTTGCATGAATTATTGAAGAAAAACGCAACCTTTTCTTGGAATACGTTCAGAAGGAATCTTTTTCAACACTTCAAAAATTGCTGACCAGCGGCCCTAAACTAGGACATTTCCTTCCAGACGCGGAGACAAAAGTACATTCAGATGCTAGCGGCTATGACCTCAGTGCAGTTCTGGTACAGATTCAGGATAATAAGGAAAGACCAATAGCCTATGCGTCCAGGTCCCTAACTACAGCTGAAAGAAACTATTCCACAACCGAAAAGGAATGCCTTGCTGTCATCTGGGCTATCAGAAAATTCCGGTCGTATCTCAATGGAAAATCTTTCACAGTAGTAACGGATCATCATTCTTTATATTGGTTGCTGAACGTTAAGGATCCATCGGGAAGATTGGCACGATGGGCTCTCACACACACAGATTACAAGAATGCAACATAAATATTACCTACAAGAGCGGCTGTAAGCATTCGGATGCGGATTCTCTGTCGAGGAAGCCCCTCATTGAACCAACAATTGAAAGCAATGACGAAATCCCATCCCTCGCAACAATCGGAGAGTACGGAAAAGAGCAACAAAAGGATAAACAGTTGAAGACCATCATAGGAATCCTTAAGAAAGGTGAGTCGCGAGTACCAAAATTATCAAATAAGAAGTGGTGTACTTTATAAAGGAAACTATGATCCGATGGGACATCAGTGGCTCTTGGTTGTACCAAAACAACTTCGAAGTGATGTTCTAAGAAGTCTTCACAATGCTCCAACTGCCACTGATCTTGGTTTCGCCAAAACGTACGACCGGATAAGGAGAAAATACTTTTGGACAGGGCTGTATGGGAGCATATGTTGGTATGTTTCACACTGTCGAGAATGCCAGAGATGGAAATCACCTCCACCACTTCCACCGGGGCAGCTTCAACCGATAAAGCCCCTGACACACCTTTTGCCAAAATTGGAGTAGATTTATTTGGACGCTTTCCAGTAACCTGAAATGGCAACCGGTGGATTATTGTTCGTACAGACTATTTGACTAGATTCACAGTCACAAAAGCGGTACCAACTGCTGAGGCCACCGAAATCACAAGATTTATAGTTGAAGAAATTGTACTGAAGCACGGAGTTCCCAAAGAAATGATAAGTGATAGAGGACGAAACTTTCTAGCCAATATTGTTAAAAATGTTAACCAGTTATGCCAGACGTCACATCTTCTGACGACGGCCTACCATCCACAGACCAATGGATTGACAGAAAGATTCAACAAAACACTGGCGGACATGCTGTCTATGCACATAGACGTTGAGCAAAGAAATTGGGATACGATACTACCCTTTGTGACTTTTGCGTATAATTCAGCAAAACAAGACACCACGGGATTTAGCCCATTCTTTCTCATTCATGGCAGAGATATCCAGACTCCTCTTGACGTAATTTTCCCATCTAATACCGAAACTTCTGACGAAAATTATGTGCATCATCTGATTACCAAGGCTGAGGAAGCCAGACAACTAGCAAAACTATATATCCGCGAAGCGCAAGGTACAGACAAACGCCGATATGACGAGAGGCATCGACTGCCAGTTACAATATCGGGGATTGAATATGGGTCTATACCCCGGTAAGGAAAGTGGAAGTTTCCGAAAAGCTACTGAGACGTTACTTCGGACCTTATTGAGTATCAAGACGACTATCTGGCATGACATATGCAGTTGAAAGTATGGAACAAAACAAAGGGCGTCGAAATTCACAAGACATCGTGCATGTACTAAGGTTAAAACCTTATCTTGATCCAAAAAGACAATTCGATGATGAAGGGATGCCTACTTCCAGGAGACCTGTTACAAGGAGCCAAACCAGATTGAAGCGGGACGCTGCTTCCTCCTAAAGAAGGTGAAATGTAGCAAAAATTATTCCTCTCGATCAAGGACTTCGTGGCTCAGTCGGTAAAGCAGCGGACTCGTGAAAAATTTTTGTTTGCTTTGTTAATTTAAGTTAATTATGTAAATTTCAGTTCCCAATTTTCTGCGGGCCTTCCAAGTCTGGAAGGTTCCAGAACTGTATATAAGTAGTGACTGATTGAAATAATAATAATAAAATCCTGATTTAATCTTGAGCGCTTTCGTTTCCATTGGCTTTACTATGTTCACTTCATCTACGCGACAATGTATGTATGCTTTCAATAGCTAAAACTAAAATTTCTATTCTGTAACTATTGGATTGGGTAAAATCGAAAAAACTATTGTATATGTGAGAAAATTATAAAATTTTATTATCAAAATTTTTAAATTACTTGACTGCGTGTTTCAGTTACCTTCATAACATATAAAATACAAAATATGAACAAATTAAATGTATTATTTATTTACCTTTTTGGTATAATAGTAAAATTAAATAAATGTGATAGAAAAATTTCAGTGATTATATATTTTATTTTTACTTTTCTCCAATACATTAATTTTTTATTGTAAATTTAAATTCTTTATTGATATATTTAACAAGAAAGTTAATTTTTTATTTCAAATTTCGTGTAAATACCCATAATAATTATTGAAACTATTATTTATAAATTCTCTTAACATAAATTTAACTATTCAGATAATATTTTTATTTAAATTGATTTTAAAAATAATTTCTGTATGAAGAGCAAGGTATTTTGTATAATACTTGTAAATAAAAATTACAGTTTGTTAAATTATTTAGCCTATTATTAAGAATTGTGAAAACTCGTTAATCCTATATTTCACCATTTTGTACAAAATATTTCAAATTTTTCTATTCTGTAATTCAATAATGCAAACACTTTTTACTTATAAGATTTTAAATAGTGTTTTTAATTTGCTGAAAAATAATATTTAGAAAAAACTATTTATTTTCTTTTTCAAGAATGTGTGTATTGTGGTTTATTATACATATGCTCTTAAATGTTTTATGATAGTTTAATGTATTGGTAAATAAATTAAGTCTATTACTGTGGTGATCCTCATATAAACACAAAGTGTACAATTCTTGAAATTTTGTTAAACATTTTTATAAATTAATTTCACGTGGACTTCAAATCTTTTTCAATAAATCCAATTGCACATTTATTGGATCTTGACAACTCTATAGATTTTTATTTTTGAACTGCGATTGACATCAATATTTTTTAAATTTCAAACTACAGTAAAAAAATTATAAATTTATATTTTTATTTAATAATCATTATATTTTGAATAAAATGTGCTTTTGGGTATTTGGTAGTCACTTATGAAGTGCAATCCATAATAACATTAATTCCTTGAATTAATTTTATTCGCGAAATTTAAAAAGGATTCGAGATCTTCAATTTATTTTTTAAAATATTCCTAGAAAACTAATAGCTTTAAATAAGTATGAAAGATTCGGATAATTGTTTTTGAGTTTGATAAAATTGTTTCTGAAGTTTTGTTTATGAAATTAATATAAAATTAATAATTCGCTAAAATTAAAATTAATTACAAATAATAAAATACTCAAACTAGAATAAAATTAAAATTTTGTAATTAATTTTATTTTGATTTTTCTATAAACATTAAAATAGTAGATGCACTTTGCAATATTTTACAATATGTGTGTGTGTGATACTACATTACATATTAAACCTTAATATTATAATTTATTGTAGTGTGATATATAAGACCTTTAAAATATTTTATTTTTAATTTCTTGATTCACAAAGAAATCTCTTTTATCTCTTATTAAAAGTTTGCTAAATTATAAATAACCAATGTATTTTACTACAAGTATTATTTCTTTAACTTACGTTATATTCAATTTATATGTTTTAATTCTCCAATTTATTTTCTCATTTTATTAAATTAAATTTTAGTTATCATTTAAGAAAGAAAGAATATTATTTTCAATTAGGAATTGAAGTAATAAAGCAAAATTCATTAAAGTATAATTTAGCTGATTTTTACACCCACATAAACTTCTACTTATCAGTTATGTAGTAAATAAGCTGTATAATCAAAAGTTATATAGTTCACATATTAATTGATCGACAAAAATAAATTATCGCTGAAATATAATTGAAATTACTTTGTTCAGTAGTCTCAAAAAGAAACTTCAACTTAATATTCTTTTCTATAATTTTTAACATTCATTTAGTAGTTTGCTAGCATAAACAAAAATTTTCCTTGAGAAGACTATTGAAAAAGATCAGTTTAACCTCTTTTAAGAGACTGAAACTCTTTTCAAGTTAAGCCTATTTTTCCTAATGGAAAAGGTTGTGATAGAAATCGGACAGAAAGTGGACTGTTTTCTAAATTCTGAATGTTATTTGAAAATGAATGATATGCAATGATGGCAGCCGGCCTCTCAGATATCAAAGCAGCTTAGATATACAGATGTCAAAGAAATGGATCGATGATGATGAAAGAAAGGAAAAACCTTCATGAATATATCCATAATGTGACATTTTTCTTTGCATTTCCACCTCAAGTTCTACCTTCTCATCAAGTCTCAGTTATATTTACTGTCTTCCCATCTATTCCAATTTAAAGTTGAATTTAGTTAAAGTTGCATCTCTCTCTATTTTTCCTTTCTTTAAAATAGGAAGTGTGGATGCATTTTTATAAAATAAAAAATAAGTCAGAAATATTTTATATTCGTAATTTTTTAATTATCTCAGGGGATTGTATTGAAGAATTATATTTAAAAATATTCCTTCTCATTCATAATATTAAGATATTATTTTTTTGTAACGGGTAAATCATCTTTCTATTTTTTTAAACATAAACAAATTTTAATATTTCAAATATGCTAATCGTGATTATTTTTATACTATATGATGTCAAAACTTACTCAAAAATATTTTTGAGCTCTTGCCATTTTTCTTCATTCCTTTTCAGTGTCACTTCAAGTTATTTATAGTAGGTATACAATATTAAAAAATTAAAACATTTGATTAACTTTAACATTTAAACTTTATTTAATTCTATTGAACTACGAACTTATATTTGACTTAATAATTTTAATAAGTAAATAAAATAATGTCAAAATGAATGAACAACCAATGCATTTACTTGATGGAGAATAAATGAATTTCCAGATACTAGCAAAATTTATTTACAATGTTTCTTCAAAACATAATTAAATAAAGTTGTTTCATTATCAGAATTACCAAACTTTCAGTTCATAATAATAGGTACACATAATTTTTTGCATATTAATGATTCATTTTATATTAATAGTAATTAGACATAGCCTAAACTTAAAGTTTCAATATTACTGTCTTCAATTCCATTTATTTTTCTATAAAAAATTTTGCAGTAATATTGTCTATTTTGTTAATGCTTGAGTTTATATAATTGCTAACGAAAACGTGTATTTTGAAATTTAAAAATGTATCAATGTTTTGACAAATTTGTTATTAAATTGCTTAGATAAAATCTTTTTTTATTTAAATTTAACTAAAATTAAGTCTACCCTCAAATAGTATGCAGCTCTATGTATTATCAATGTTCATATCAACTAACTATATATAGCAAGGGCAAGCGAACTTTTTCGGTCACTATATCGATAAGGGTTCACTTAGTTTAAAGGCTATAAATTGTTTTTCATTATTCCTAAAACTGAGAATGAATAAGTGCAAACTGAGAATGAATAAGCGAAAGTTGTAATACTTTCGGAGTTAATAGAAGAAAATAGTACTAAGACGATATTTGAAAAAGTATACGATGTATAATGATATAAAAACCGAGTAGTTAAAAGTTGGTTTACACCATTCCATTCTGGTGATACGATTATTTTAAAGAACGAACAGAGAATGGGACATTTTTTGACCTTGACATTTTTTAAGTGCAATATGAAAAAAAAATTCACTTCAATAACTAACATATAGATAAAAAACGGTTAATGTATCACAATTAATTGCTTGGCGCTAACGAGAAAAATTATGGACTGTCGACAAGTAAGGAGTGTAAGTACATCAACAGAACCCAATGAACGGATAAAAGAGAACGCATGTCAATCCTCACATAAATTTCTTATATAAAATTACACAGATTATCAGATTATATAAAACTACACATATGTGCTAAATAGTAAGTCTAAATAGAAATTATGTATTTTAAGGAGATATTTACTAAAATGAGGAAATCTATATATATTTTCAAATATCTTTTAATTTCTAATGAATTAACCAATTAGAGAAGAAAGCATTGTCAACAATATTTTTTAAATTATCAATTATTTTATAACACTTAAATATTAACTGAACACAAACTTTATTTCTGATTCCTTTTATTTTTCATATAAATATTTTGACAATTTTGTCACCACACATGTGTATCGTTTTTACCTATACAGTAAATTCGCACTTAAATTTACTGGAGAGTAAACGAAGATTTTATGCAAAAGTAAATTGATTTTATCTTTATGTTAAAATCAAAGATTGTGATTTTGATACATTATGTCAATAGATTCATGAAGCTTTATAAAGTCACACTCTTTACATCACAAACTCAGAATATCGTGCGTCCATCTGCTCAACATTAATCGGAAAAAAAATGAAAATAATTAATCGGAAAAAAATAAAAACGCCAAATTAGACAAATTAATCGATAGTCAAGTGTCAGTATTGACAGGATTATATGTTATAATATATATGATAGAAGAATTTTCACCCTGTATTTTTTAATATCCAAAGAGTTTTTAAAAAGTAAGAAAGTTGTCTTAAAATATTTATAAAAATATATCCACGTAAGTTCCAAAACATGTAAACTTTTAAAAAAAATCTTCTATGAAATAAAAAATTTTCAGTGAATTAAAAAATTCTTTGTGCATTCCATTTTATTAACAATAGAATTTTGTCGGAAAATAAGAAATTAGTGATGTATTTATATAAGTGATTTAAAATATTTTTTAAACTCTAAAATAGTTATTAGAATTCTAGATTATGCATTCGTTACGTTGTAATAAATTTGCTTCCCCAATAAATTCGAAGAGCAAAAAAATTAAATAAAGTTATAAAATACGAAATAAATGTGATAGCTAGTAATGCTGTCAACTATATTGTATGTAATATCTTAAAAAATAATTTCATAAAAAAAGAAGTACAATACAGTACACGTTCATATTACGTATCTGTCAAATTTAACTAAAATCAAAGTCTTGCTTGTTATAAAAAAATTCTAACAGTTCCCATTATAATTTTTCTCTAAAAGAAATAAAATGTTATTATATTAATTATTTACAATAATCAGTCTCATTTTAAAAACATGCTACTTTCCTGAAGTTAAATTTATTATTAGCATCTAATTAATCAAAAGGAGGTCTTAGAAATAATTCTTTGTTAGAATGAAAAGTAACATTTTTGAATGAAAGCTAATTAATTATTTGAAGTTCAGTTAATGAAGTTTTAAATAATTATATTTCATCTTAAAGCTAACAGTTAATTCAATAATAAATTTTTTAAAAAAATATCTTTTAATTTATTATTTTTTTCATAAATTCTAAATTACATATAGACATGTAATAATATATAATTTCAAGTTCTAAAATGTATTAAACATCCCATAAACTGCTAAAATATTTTTAACTATTGAAAAAACAAACAATTTAAAATTTTAATTTTTTTTCAAATAATTAAAATTTTTATTCTGAATTTTTAATTTGCAAATACAATAATAAAATTAAATATTAGATTTAAAAAAATTAATGAAATAAGAAGTATATAAATTTTAATTCTATCCTAAAAGAAAGAGAAAAATAGACAAAACGCGTATACGATATTCTAGAATTGTGATAAAGGAACAGGAGTTGATGAAACTAAGAAAAAATGGAATTACTAAGAAAGTTATGAAATTTTTTCCGCCGTAACAGCTCTATCCTTAAGCCGCTTTGATTTCTTAGGTAGCGACTGTCCTCCACTGATAGCATTCAGTTACTCAATAATGCTCAGGATTTAGAAATGGATATTCGCACAGTGTCACTTTTATCTAGCAAACCTTCCAACTCATGGCTCACTTGAACTGTCGAAAAGGCAGAAAAGAACGCATTTTGATTTCGTGAAGAATTGTAAAACAATGAGATATGAAGTCTTGATTCCAGAAATTTTAGTTAAAATAAGTAATACTGATCTTCTAGAAAAATTGTTTTTATAAATCTGTCATTTAAACTTATACAGGGTGATCAAAAAAGAATACACATTTAAATTTAATATTTAATAATTAACATTTTTTTAAATTCTTTTTATCAAATATCACTTGTAATAACAAAAGCCTTCTTTTGGTTACCGAATTTTAAGTAGGAAAAACAGATGCTGTTTACTTAAAAAGTTAAGGCGAACTTATAATGTGCATAACCACGCTTAAGCATTTTCATATATGAAATAAATTTTCCAAAAATGAATTTTAGTAGATTATATTTCATTATTTTGTGATATTAGCACTTATTAAAAAAAACTATGATTAAAGAAAATCTAATTGATTAAAATTACAATTGTCTTTATATTTTTGGTATTATTAGTTATTTTCGTTTATCAAATATCTTTATTCTAAAATAATGTACTTGACAAAGGTAATATTACACTACTTTGATGATATCAAAGCATTTTGAAAAAATAATCATATAATACTTTTTCTTATGATAACCACTAATCTAATGTTTTTCATTAAAGCGCATCTCAGTGCATTTCTCTCTTTATCTGTGTATCGCAATACATTACGTACTTCATTCTGCCCATTGCAATGCGCATTTTCTGTGTTTTATTTGATTTATAATCATTCAATACTTTGTATCTCGCCGATTAACTTTTTATTCCAAATGGGAGAAGATGTTCGAATATTTGAAATATTTTTAAAAATAATGATTATTTATAGAGATAATTTTAGAAACAGGGAACATTTTTCCTAATTTAATTAATAAAAAATAATTGTTAAACTAAACCTTCAAAATATAAATTGCTTATGTTAGGAAAAAGAAATTTAATTTTCTCGTTAATGAGATTCAGCGTTTCAATAATCCAATTTTCAATTGTTACGTAAAAAATCAAAAGATATTTTTAATAATATGATGACAATATTTTAAAGAAGGTAACTTAAATATTTCTGTAAATAGGATAAATATTAATTTTTAATATATAAGGTTTTTTTCATCTTGTATTTTCGAACCATAAATGAGTATAATACTAGTAAAAATCTATGTTTATACTATTACATGATTTTATCTGTTTGAGTAAGAACAAAATATTTTTAGAGAAATCAATAGGAACTTTGGTTGAGAAACAAATAAGTATAGAGATATAAATAGATAATTAGATAAATAAATATTAAATTTAGTAATTGGCAATAAATAAAAAAATAGTGCCTTAATAGATTATAATGTTAATCAAGAAAAATCTGTGCATCAGATCAAACATTTTGAAATAAAATTTAACAAATACATGAGCATCATCTTAGTTACATTTTTAATTTAAGTACAATTTTGGAAAAAAAATCAATATTTAAATTTTTAATATAAATAAAATATTTTTCGTGATCTTTAAATTTGAACAAATAAAACTGCAATATTCTAACGCAAATTCTTAAAACATAAAATAATGAGAAAAAATAAAAAAAAATTCATTCTTTTTAAATAACGAGAATTTTATATTTTGTAACATAAAATAACAAAAATTAATAAAAAAAATATTTTATTAATTTTTATAAATAAAATGTTTCTATTTGCTCATTTTTAAACAAATAAAATACTCTTGCATATTCTTAAAACATAAATGAGAAAGAGAAATCATAATTTATGCTTTTTGAAATAATCTGTTATCCAAGTTTGTTTGACTTTTCTATCTTATTTTCCAAAAAATGCATTTTTTTTATTCAGTAAGCTCTGTTATCCATCTTAATAAAAAATTCAAGAATGTGAACGCGTTCAAAATAAGTAAGAACATATCACAGAAAACATGATTTTTGAATGAATGAGACATTTTTTCAGAATATTTTTTCTATCCCATTCAAGTCAATACTCAGAAAAAGAAAAGCATGTATATTTGGGAATGAATACTTTAAATTTCTAAATAATAATTATTTTGAAAAATATTAAATTTATATAGATATCTCTTAGTTATAAATAATACTTTTCCCAAATAATCCCATGCATAAATTAATAAAATATTTCTTTTGGATTAAAACAGAAATCTTAAAATTCAATTTTCTATGAGGAAAAGAGAAAGAAAAAATATTCAAATTTTAACGAAACATAAAAATCGGAAAATAAATACCTAGTACAAACATTATTCACTGATGAAATAAAATAATAAGAAATGAAATAAATTTTTAATTAAATCAATGTTTGTTTCTTCTCTGATTTATTTTTGTCTCGTCAAATGACCGGGTGTAGTCACGGCATTCATTTTCTCCTTTTTCTATAAGACAGAAAAAGAAGTCCATCCTGCAGTAAAATTCAAAGCACGTGTTTTTAAACATTTAAATTAAAAAGATAACTATTTCATGAATTCATTAAATTAATAGTTTGGATCATTTTTTAATAAACGTTAATTTTACTTTCAACGGAAACAGTAGAAATGATTAACCTTCAACATTTTAACTTTAGGCATAAAATTGCTATATAAAAAATATTTATCATAAACTTATCTTTAAACTAAGATGCAATTTGTTAATTGCGAGTGAAAATGAATGCCTCGGTGAGGATTGTAACTTCTTAAAGTTAAAAGCGATATTCGTTGCAATAAGTGCTATCTGGAGAATAAAATTTATTTTATCTGTCCAATTACTTCAGCAGAATCAACCGAGATCTTTTTATACATAATTTTATGCATTTGATATTGATCTCAATCATTTCAGTCATATTATGTCCTTAATATTCTCATCTCTAATGCCGATTGAATGGAGTTCAACTACATTCTGTGAATCACCACTCCTCTTAGCGACTTCAAAGACAGTGGTATCTGTCCGCCATTTTTAATCAACGACTTGAATGTCACAGAGAGAGTTAGCATCATTACAGTAATCAATCAAAATAGCACAAGTAAATCAGAAGTTCATCAACTCAATTACCAACCACACAATTTTCAGTTAATATTTGTTGATTTAACATTGTGTGATCCACGGACATGTGGTTAAATTTATTACTAGGCACAAGGCTAAGGCAAGGTGCAACATACACTCGCTCTTTTCCATACAAACACTCAGGGTGTAAAATCAAGATTAATCTGTTTTATTCATAAGTAGCGAATATAATCAAGTAAAAGTGGGCTTGCTGTAACCTACTGGGAACCTTGTGCTTTTCGGAGTGAAATATTCTGAGTTCGATCGCGGCAATTGTTCTAACGCTGATGATAAATTTTGCGTTTTTGTTTTCTGACAGGGGAGGAATGCTTGAGAGTTTTCTTTCCTGACAGCATGTGAATAAGAAATTTCTCTCTATAAAGTCTTCCTATGCACAGTGTATATTTAAATGCTTTATCTATGTTTAAATGCCTTCAGTTGATGTGTTATCCTCTCTGTGATGTCAAAGTAAATAAAATATTGGTCCTAGTGGTGGGATTGTTCTCTTAGGAAGAGGAGTTATATCTCTATGCAGATAGTTGAGCAATGGGGATAGATGCTACAACTTTTCTTCTTGCCATACATTTACTGAAGCGGTTTGTTGGGAGTTTTCTGGATATCTTTCCTCGTGATGCGTAAATAAGACTTGTTACCAAAGAAATGCTCTACAACAGTGTCCAGCTGTTAAGTAACTGGTCAAAAGATTTCTAAACCTAATTTTCACAAACTAAACTCAATCACACTACTAACAATATGGGAACCAGAGCATACAATATTCATAGCTGTTTTCGTGACCGAGGGACCTCGTGTTTAATGTTCCTGTTAGGCAGTCAGCCTAATGCAAAACCCATAGGAAACATCACAACAATATAACTTAAAAC
Organism: Latrodectus hesperus; assembly: GCA_037975125.1. Classification (NCBI taxonomy): domain Eukaryota; kingdom Metazoa; phylum Arthropoda; class Arachnida; order Araneae; family Theridiidae; genus Latrodectus; species Latrodectus hesperus. The sequence goes on along the minus strand of CM075853.1, from coordinate 98,690,409 downwards.
ATACATTGTAAAACTTACATTCACTCTCAAATTTATGACTTATATTTTATGAAGTGAATAAAAAGTGTTTTGTATTGTTGAATACGCTAGACAAACGTACTCATTTGCTTGCACATATTTAGTTATTTTGATGAATATGTTCCATTTATATAACCTAGATGCTCTATTATGTCAATTTTTAAGAAAGAAATGATTATTTCTTATTTAATGGATATAATAAATATTATTACACTTACAATATGTAAGTACAATTCATTACCTAAGAAAAAAGTTTCATTATACAAATGGTAGAATAGTATTATGTTTGCATTAAAAATTTGACCAATATATAAGGAGAATTTATATACATAATTAATAACTCTGAATGTTAATTAACCTGGATGAAACAAAACAAGATCTGAATATTTTTATTCGAACATCAACTGATGACAAGTTTTAAAAATTTTTTAATTTGAAATCATTTAAAAAATAATTTTCCATCATCTATAATTGAAGCAATTTACAAAATATGTATGTATGTATGTATGTATTTGGTTTAGTTCAATGATGTAATCATTCCAACAACCAATATTTCTTAACATTTAGAGGTTAAATTTTTGAATCTTGATAAATAATTTAAAAAACGTTTTGATTTAAAAAAAAATTGGAAATTTTATTTTGTCTTCTTTGTATGTCAAATTTATTTCTAAGCTAGAAACATTACAGTAACCAAAATAATTAATAATTAGAAACTGTGATATCAAATAAATAAGTTGAAGGGAGTAACCTCATCCACCTCAATAGTTTGATTTAAGAAAGCTATTACATCATCACATTTTAAGATGTTGCATTATTTTCCAACAAAGACTATTTAATTTGTTCCTGAAGCTTGATTTATTCTTTCTAAATAATAAATAAACGTTTTAAATATTATAATTTGCTTTAATTCTAATATATGAAAACAGAATATAGAACATAAGGTTTATCATAATCTAAATTATAACCTTAAGTGCATGCAATATAGATGCATGAATATGGTTTGGAAAAAGATGTTTCTTGTCATAATTCATATCTTAGTCAAGAAGAGGCTCTACAGCACGTCTATGTAGCAATAATTATTAATAATCTTTAGTAATCATTGCTTCAGAGTAAATATTGCTTAAGAATAATTATTGTTTCAGAGTAATTATTGCTTCAGAGTAATTATTGCTTCAGAGAAATTATTGCTTCAGAGAAATTATTGCTTCAGAGACATGCCGTAGAGCCTCTTCTTGACCAAGATATGAATGAAGACGAGAAACGCCTTTTTTCCAAACCATATTCATACATCTATAAAGCCTGCACTTAAGGTTTTAATTTAGACTATTATAAACCTTATGATCTATATTCTGTTTTCATATATTATAATTAAAGCAAATTTTTATTTAGCTAGTTTTTAATAGTATGTATGAAATTCATAGGGCACTTTTGTGTTGACTAAATCAGTCTCAAAGATTTTTGGCTGAAATCAAGATAGTTAATAATTCTTTGATTTAAGATAATTTAGATATTAAGAGTTAATAAAGAAATTAATCCAACAACCTCTTAATAAAAATTCTTATTATAAAATATTTTAATGAGGCTATTTAAGAGATTAAGATTAGTGGAGAATAGAATCTTTGGTTTTTATGAATTTTCTAATATTTTTAAATAAACATAAATATTCTGCAGTTTCTTAATTGCACCATTACCTTTCACAAGTTTATGGAGAAAACAATATAAAATTGTGTTAACAGGAAGATTTTCATAATGTATTTTAAAAAAAATATTATAAAATTTAATTATTAAATTAAAAACTGCATCTTCATTTGCAAAAATATCTCACATAATTTCAGATACACAATTCATTGTATATCAATTTTAAATAAACGTTAAATTTGATCATCAGTTATTTGGTTTTATTATAAGCTAAATGCAAATGAAATTATTCAAGCAAAATTTTTCGCACATATATTTGTGGAAATCTAATATGTTTAAATAAGAATCTCATTTTTGCAAATGTTTGAAATATTTTATTATCTATATCCTTCTTATTATTATACCCTTATTGAATCCTCAGGACATTATTAGAATTTTTATATATTTGTGATATCTGATAAAAATCAGTTTAGTCAAATATTGCATTTATGTATGCTAAGTTCCAATTTTTTTTAGGAAAATCCCGTTTAAACTTTAAGTCCTAGATTAGAGTCCAAAATAGCACCACTGATAGACAAATAAACCAAATCAAATCAATTAGTAAACATTTTTGAGAGAAATTAAAAACTAAGATAACATACTTTATTGCTAAATGAAAAATCATATTAAGAATAAAAAATTCTGGTATTAATGTATTTTATCCCTTCTCATTCATTAATATCTATTTAGAATTAATATTTAATATTCTAATAAATGCTTAATAAAAGAAAGAATCTAATGAACGCTAATTTTCTACAAATTAGTGAACTAAAAACTACACTATTTTCAAGAAATAATTAATATTTTTTATGTAATTAATTTTTAAGCAAAACCAAAAAGTGATAAAAGTTTTCAATAAATATATCAAACATTGATGAGTGATACTTTTATTTCTCTAAGGTGATAAGATCTATTTGAGGTATTATTTTATTCAACTGAATAAAACTTAAATTACAACCAAATGAAAAATGTTGTTTCATTTAAAATGTGATTAATTTAAAACTCATACGATTGAATTCTCCTAAAAATATGTTATTTTTAGAAGTAATGGTTGTATATATATATAATATATATATTGTATATTTCTTTTCGGAGAACATATATATTTATTTATATGAATCTATATAATCATGAAACCCTAAATCACATATTTTCAGATTTTAATTTTTAACTCAAATATTTGAGTAAATTTTAAAAATATTAGTATTTTCATCATATTTTTATTTAATAACACAAGATATTCTAATAATATATTATCAAAATTTAAAGAAATATTCTAAAATAATTTAATATTTTTCTAACAATTTGTGTGGCGCGGAAAGGGGAGAAAAATAAGAAAATAATCCACAGAAAGGATTTTTTTTTTATTTCTTATAATCCTTTTGCAGTCGGAATCATCCATCTGAAACTAATATGTCAAGACCTTCAGCATGCCTATCAGCTTCTACCATTCGCGGAAGCAGCTTTCTCTGTCTTCTTCATCTCGACAAAAGCCATTCCATTTCGCTAAGATTAAATTACCCATCATTCCCTCTTCTATCAATGCTTTGGTGTCATGAGAGATGCATGCAAAGTAAAGCACCAATACATACACAAAGGAATAACTAACATGAGCGTGCATAAATTAATGGAAAGAAAGTTTTTCACTATTCACATTAAAGAAATGATAGTTTATTTTTTTGCTAAGCTTTGTTTTCATAAGAGTTATAAAACTGAACTTCATTAATATAAATTAGTTCATGGTTGATTTCGCATAAGAACAAAAATTGTTGAATAAAAATAGATAAGCATTTAAATCTATCTCAAAAACCTATGTGAATCTGATTAAAAAAATGCAAAAATCACAAAAAAACTTAAACTTTTTCTTAATTTAAATCTTTTGAAAGCTTGGTACAAATTAGTAAAGTATTATGAAAATTTATTAGCTACACAAATTTATTTAGCATTTTCGAAAATGGAAACTTTAATTTGATTTTTGCTTATTTATTTTATAAAATGGAAAATACTCTTGTATGATTTTAAATACACTAATATTTATTAGCACTTAACTATAAAAAGATTTTTAATTTTTCGCTTATCATTAATGACCTTTTATAACCATCTAATTGTATAATTAGAACAACAAATTTAGTCTATCATTATTATATTGGACCACTTATTATATTTGTAACATTACTTGTAACTTTTCTTGATATACTAATTATTGTCTTTAAAGTATTGAGTTGTTATTTGCAGTGATCTTTTACTGAAAAAACATGTGCTCAAATAGCTTCAAAATTTATTTAGCATTTCATACAATTATGAGAAGCCTACAACTCACCATAAAAACTTGTCCATTATTATGTGATCAAAGTTGAATACCTCTTTTCTGAGTGAACAATTCAATTTACAAATAATAATTACGAAACAATAACTTAATAAAATAACGTTGAACAACTCACATAATTATATATTTCTATGAATGTCCTAAAATTTTCTAATAATAAATTCTCCGCTTAATTTTAAAAATTCTCGAAACCAAATATATTTAATCCTTGTAAATGGCTTACTTGGCATAAATAATTTCCTATCTTAACTCACAGTGTTTACCTTTAAATGATATGAATTGAAAAGATAAGCATTTGAATATTGGGTTAGCAATAAAATTAACAGTTATAACTATATTCCTGTTTCAACTGCACTGTTAATTCTTTGAAACAAATTAACTCATCATTTTTAAAAATCCAACTTCAATTTGCTTTTTGTTTGTTAATGATTCTAAGCTACTCTTTAATCATGAGTATTTGATCTTAAGTACATATTTTTTTACTTGCATTTTATTCAAATTCTCTAAAAATAAATACGATTTTTTTCTAATTCGTGATATCTTACAGTGTCCTCCTAATACATAAAAATAGAGACATATGACAATTTATTGAAGTATCAAAGAAGTGGCAAAGACAGTTGAATAATCAGCTTATTAATTGTATAAATAGTGAAAAAATTAAATTTATTGTTGAATCAAATTACATTATCATCAACGCATTCGTCAATGCTCTTTAGATGCTTCTGTATCTAAAAAAACACTTCAATGTTTTCAGATGCTGGCTGCCATGCTTTGATATCACTCACTAACAAATAATACTCAGGATTAGGGAACAAAATGTTTTCTATAACTTATTATTTTATTTTCCAATCTTATCAACTTACAGTTAAATTGTTTTGAAAGAAAAAGGAATCAACAAAGAAAGCTTTTTAGACATTTGAAAAGTAGGTAAAAAAAAACTTCTATTTCAATCGTTTCACTTTCTTTAATATTTTGGAAAGGTAAGGTTGGTTTCGCTTTTTGCAAGAAGTTTCCAGCCAAGTCTTTGCACAAATATCTTATTCTAGATTTTGATTTAAAAAATTTTAATATATTATTAGTCCATTTAAGTTTTAGACTGACGTTTTTTACTCTTTAATTTAGCTGACTGTGTTTCTATCGACTGAGTTAAGCCGATTTAAATTATTTTTGCCAAATTGGTTAAGAATCTTTTTTCTCATTTTTGTAGCATAGCTTCTCTTTATAGGTAGAATGATTTTCACTCTTATTCCTTGAATATCAATAAAGCTTATCAAATAAAATGGTTTTCGTTATTAATAGAGTTTTAAATTTCAATTCTTTCTCTTTTCATACATCATTTATTTTATTATAACATAAAAACGTCTTCAAATATTTTATCCAAAATTCCTAAAATTGGTTTTTTTTTTAGTACTAGTAACTATGTTACATATACTTTCAATGAAAAGAACTTTATATTATTTTTAACGGTAATAATTACATCTCCTTTCAACAAATTTGATTTAAATATTTTTCCATGGCAACATCATCTAGATTTATTAATTCTCTTTTTTTCTAATTTTAAATATTTTCTTTATTTGTAAGATCAATTTTTAATTTTTAACTTAAGTAAAAGTCAAAAAGTTACTAATATTTAATATGATAGAATATATTTTTTACTGTTATATTTAAATCTAAGGATATAAAATCAAGAAATATTTTAGAATTTTGAATTGAGATACTAAAATCAAAAGCCCTCTACAACTTTCCAAAGTAAGTATCGTAAAAGCTTGCTTATTTCTACCTGAATAATCAAGAAAATTATGTTACAGTTCTAGAAACACTTCAGAAAATGTAAATTAAAGAAAATGCTAAACTTTCCTTTCTTGATGAATAAAAATTTATTTGGACTTAGAATTTCATTACCCACTTTTATTGTGATTCAAATAAATGTTTTTAAACTTAGCTTTTGTGAAACAAAAAGCATTTCAGTTAAAATACCACTGTGGTCAAAAAGTACTGAGAATAGTGAGATAAATTTGCTCCATAATTGGCCATGACTACCTTTGAAATATCTTTAACCTCCAATTCTTCTTATTAATTGTAAAAAAATCTGATTCCATCAAGTCAGCCCATCTTAACCACGATCTTCTCAGCTTTCTAGTTCTAGTAGGTCTAAAGTACAGAACATTTTATAATAATGTTACCTCGTGCATTCGAAGTACATAAGACATCCAGTTCATTCTATTTAGTTTTATATATTTAACAATATTGGATTGTTTACATATCCTACATAATTTTGAATTAAATCTCCTTTCCCTGTTATTTTCTCCTTTACACAACACTAAGAATAGTCCTCAAAATCTTCCTTTTAAATACTGCAACAGAATATTCCTTCAATTTAGTCATAGTCCAGATTTCAGAAGCATATGTTAAGAAGTGAAATTAACAAAAGGTATAAATTCATAAATCAAAATCGAGTCCATGTTTTTCAAAATACTTTCTTCCTACTTCAATATACTTTTCTCAACATTTTTCCGAGTGATCAAAACATCCCTTAAAATTGTTTTTATGAATCTTCTAAGGAATTCAATGAGATATTTTTTATCTAATTAATGGTTTTAAAAAAATAACCACGAAGAAGCAATTTCTACCAAGGAAATAACAAAAAGTCACACGATGTCATATCACGAGAATATGTCTTGAAAGACCAGATTTTTTTTGGATGATTTACTGAAAAATAACGAATAAAATGGCTACAGGTGTGAGCAATCGCGTTATTATTATACAAAATCTAAAAGTTTTCAAATCATAATTGACGATTTGCTCCATACAAATGCCGCAAAATACTCTAATTATCTTTATTGTCTGGGATTCCAATCTTAAGAATTTATAATACATAAAATATGAATATTAAAGAAACCATCGACATCACCTTAATTTTTCAGTGATTTTAATTTGCTCTTTTTACACCATTCATTTAATTACTGAGCTGCTTCTGTGTCTAAAGCATAGATCAACATTTCACGATTGATAATAATGTGTATTAAAAGGTATTGGCTTATGAATATATCTCTTTGAACACTTGAATATGTTGCTGTTTTTGTAACAATTTCAGGGCTCTTGGAAGAACTTGAACTACAACATGTCGCAACTGTAAATTATCTTTGAAAAGTGCTTGTCATGAACCAAATAATATAGGAAATTGATGAAAAGTGTCTGTTATTGTCAAAAGATGAACCCGAGTGTCAATTCTCTGGCTCGATTGATGTATCCATCATTAATAGAAGTGGATAGTCCACTGGATTGGAGATTGTGTTGCATGAATTTTCCACCGGTTCTGAATTTTTTATATCAATCAAATATTGTTTCCTTTCATAATAATCTTCCTTAAAATTTCTTTGGAACATTTTAGATGCTTTTCTTGCAGAAATTTCATTGCGAAAACAAAGTTTAATGCACATTCTTTACTCATTCTTATTCGCCATTTTGGAAAATCAATGAAACTATTTTTTCTCATATGAAAAATTTATTTATTTTCATAAAATAAAATGTAATACTTTCCTAATTGTTTTCAAATATTTATTGAAGTCGTGTAAATATTTTTAAAAAAGCTTGTAGCCGATTTCTATTAAAGATGAATTTTAAATAATCATGTATTTCGAGAATGTTTTTTGATTACAACATACTTTCTGTGATCACAGTAGCGTATTCCCATTCTTCCAAAATTAACATGGTTCTTTCTTAAAATATACTGGACTCATATGTATTTACACAAATATTTTTATTTGGTTATATTTGTGAAAATAATCAAAAGCATCAATATCATCTTGTAATTATTCCAATTTATTTCGCATAATTTTTTAATTAATTAGTTCTGAATTCGTATAAGGTCCTGATGAATACTAACCCATCTTTATTGGTTTATGTAATAGCAAAAAAAAGAGTGGTTTTCCTATGAACGCAGTAAAAGAAATATCATTGCATTTTAAATTTGTTTATTTCTATCATATGAACATCAGTAGAAATATACATATACATTAAACTTCAAGTAAATATGATAAAGTAGTTTTATTTTGAAATTAGAAAATTTTGAAATTATGAAAAAAACCTTTAAAGACAAAATCTATAAAGATATAAAGATATATTTCGTTTGTGCTGCTCTAAGAAAAGAGAATTATTCTTGTAACTTGGCAAACTCATTCTATCTCGTTTTTGAGTAAAAAAAAAATTTCTTTATACTTTATATATTCTTATTTTATCGGTTATTCTTAATTTTTATCTAATTAATATTTAGTACATTGAATATTATTTAATGTTATATGACATGGAAAATAATATTTGAAACCAAACTTGCTCTTAATTAGCATTATTATCTTAATTGAAATTTCGGTAACATCTTGGCAGCCACAAATGCCTTTGGTTCTAATAAATTAATACCATTTATACCATTTTAATCAAGTATTACATGCATTTTTTCTTATCTAATATCATATACTATAGTAAACACTGCTATTTATTTTTGTAGACATATATTTTTAATTATTTATCATTACATATAATTACTGGATAATGTCAATATAATCGGTATACTATGTAAGAAAATTAATGTATGTAAGAAAATTAATTTAATTAATTTATTAAAAAGTATATAATATACAAATGTAAACCTTTAAATCTGTACGTAATATTAATTAAACTTATTTTGTAATTTCTTCCAAATTAATTATAAACATCATTTTGCCAAATCATTTATGCCTAGAGTTGTTTTACAACTACAGCACCTGTGAGTTTCAAAGCTTGAAAAAATGCAATTCAAAATGCATTGTTTAAATTATCATATCAGTCGGGTGTAGGGATAGTGAGTCAGGTGTGTGTCATCATGTATTCATATTTAATTTTATTATTAAATGTCCTTTCAATAATTTAAATTTCTATAACCAAGTAGAATTGAAATTTTTACAATATTTATCAAATAATTTTATTCAACAAATTAAATTATAATTTTTTAATAAAAAAATTACTCTTTTAAAAATATATGCCGACTGATGGCTGAGTGGTTAACGTTCCTGACTCCTGAGCTTTTGGTCCCGGGTTCGAATCCCGGTTCGAGCATGGATGTTTCTTTCCTTCTCTGTTCTCTCTGTGTGTCTCTGTCCTTTCTTCTGTAATGTGGTATGAATGTGGCCCACCCTATAAACGGGTTTGTGGTAATATGGCACGGGTAACGCTACTCGCCTCCGTGACTTGGTTCACAGGTGCCCGCTGGGTAACGATAAATGAGTAGCAGTTTCTGGCCTTGTTGTGGCATAGGGTTCGTCACCCAAGTGTGATCGCCATTGGAATAAATATAATAATATAAAGTTGAATTTTGGTTATTTTTAGTAAAAAATTTATAGTTGGCTCCAAACTTAAAAAAAGTCTCCTTCTACATTACTTCAATAGTGATCAATCATTCCATTATATGAAGTATATCCTTAAATTATTATGATTTCATTTTCTTTTATAGAAATTGCTTTTTGAAATACTGAAAAAATCAAGGCTATTATAACATGAAATTTTGCCCTTTAATTCAAAAATATATAGAAATTATGAGTGTTTTTATGTGTGTTAGTTTCTCTTTTAGTGATTTTAAAAAAGAAAAGATTATAGAAAAATATATATTCGTAAAAAGTATTACTATCTAGAAACATTCCTATAAATGAATTTTACGCAATTATCATTCCATAAAATTATTTAATTTTCCCAACTGATGTAGGACATTTAAGAAACTTTTAAAATTAATATCTTCCATTAAGGATTATATTAATACAATTAACTTTAATTAATAGCATTTGCTTAACAATATTCTTATTTCGTTAATTTAAATTTAAAAGATTGATATAAAAAATATGGGTATAATTTATATAGTTAAAAATAAATAATTTTCTACAATTTAGAAAATAACTTTTCATTAATAATTTGACTTATCGCAATGACTTCAAATTACTTTTAGATTATTAAGATATTTATGAGACTAATTACTTTGAAGTCATTCCTGATATCATTTCAGTTCTAATACGAAAAATTAAACTACATAGTATATTTATTCTATAACTCAAATTAATTCAAAAAAATTATTCACAGTTAGTTTTGTGTAACGTAATCATATTAATGTATCAGTTGCTACGTTCTTTAGGTTTTATTGGCTATAACTTAATACAAATATCCGATATTTATTACTAATATGTAATTTCAAACATTTATTTGGAAACATTTTTTATTTATTTTAAGCAAATATTGTTGAAAATTTAAAATCAGATTTTTATTTTGGTGAAATACTTCTTGCACATTCATTTTTGTGTATCAAAAAGTAAAAGGAGAGAACAAGAGGTTGTAAATGATATCGATTCTGTTGTTGGTGATGAGAAATTAATATTTTTGGTACACCTTGGAAGTGGTGCAATGAAATCAAGATTTTTTTAATAAAAGAAGTGAAATAATAACTATAAAAATGATAAAAAATTCAAATTCATAGGGTTGAGTCATACAATCTTCTTAATTAAAAAAATAATCAATTGTTTTCCGATTTCAAATGTAAATGTGTAAATTAAAATTCCTGATTAATTATAGAAAAATTAAATTTGCTGTAATTAGCAGTTTTTTATAACATCAAACTTATTTTAAGAATATTAAAATAGTGCGTAGCAGTCTATTTTATACAGAATTAAACTACAGCCCAATAAATAAAGTTTTTAGTAAATTGTATCAATAAAACAAAATTTGAGAACTATAAAAAGTTAAAATTATTATAATTGCCAAAATGAATTGTAATTTATTTGAATTATAATTTATTATAATTTATTTATTTATTTCTCTCCCTTTCTCTCTTAAAATCACAAGAAGTTAAGAATACGTATAAAAAATTCCTCATCATATTTCTGTTTAAAATATATTAATTAATCATCATTATTATTATGAACTTTTAATTAAAATTAGTCTAAAAAATAGGCTAAATTGCTTGTTAGGAAAGAAATCGGGCTCAGAATATAACGCTTTCTATGCATGAGCCTGCTGAAGACAGACGCGCTGTTCCCTTTAGATTTCCCTTTAGATTTCCGTTGGATGTAATGTCTCTTTGTTGGTGTGATGAGGAAAACTGAAGAGGTTGATGGTTCAAATTTTGATTTCTTTGTCTGAACGCAGCTCAAAGATACGAGGCTGTTTACTACATTTAGAGCCTTTGGTCGGCAGAAACAGGCAGATAAAAACGTAATAAAATAATCTAATCAAATTTAAATTCAGGATTTTTTTCTCTAACTTGAAAATTTCTTTACACTTGAAATGCATAATTGAAAATTAATGTTTACAAAAGGAAGAGTATTAGTATTAGTTCATGATAGCTTATTTTACAGAAATGTTCATTGTTCTCACTTTCATTTCATCATTTCGTGGGTTTGACTGAATTCACATAAGCTGCAAATCTTGTTCGAATTATATTTCTTGAAAAACAATTCTCATAGAAAGACAAAATAAGATATCTTTATTGCTTTGTAAAATGCATTCCTACTCAATTGGTATATAAATAAAGCATTTGGAAAATTAAATAATTCTGTTTTTGCACCAGAGAAATGTTTAAAGTTAATAATAAATATTACTTTTTACCGAAAAGCATACACTCTAAAAAATCATTTAGAACATTTGGCAACATTTTCTTTAATCTGTTCTACAATTGAATCAGCTGTATTCATAAAAATATATCATTAACAATTAACATAATAATGGTTAAATATTATTCGAATTAAACGTGAGTAACGATCTATGAAAAGATCACAATGCATCCTAGAATGGAATAAGATTGATCGCAAGGGATCATGGGAAGCCGAATACTAAACAGTATGAACGCATACAGCTCTGTCAACCAGATAATTAGTACAAGATGTTACAAAGACGTATCAGTGTTGGATAAGAAGGGGGTGGAAAGAGTGACGGTTACAGCTAGCTGCAACAGCTGGAATAAAGCTGCAGAAACATGGACTTCGCCAAATTTACCGAAAGGAGTAGTAGAAGGAGGAAGTTCTGATGCAAAAGCAGTAAAAGAGAAGTGGCAGAATGTCGTTTTCTCGGACAACAGTAGCTCGAAACACTTTTTATACCTCGTGTCTTTTATCTGATTTAAAAATCGAAATTTTGTTTATTAATGTGACGAATTTTTACGCAGTAAATTTTAAAACGCTGCTCATGAAAGATTCTCTGCTGTAAGCGATTCTTTTTGTTGTCACAAAATATGTTATTTATGATTTCACGATATGTAGAAAAACGAAAATTTTAAATTAATCAAGTTTTATGACAGTTTTATTTGGAATTTCTAATAATTAAAGTAAAAGCGTTCTTTGAAATATGTCCATAAACTTTAAGAGAAATCAACAAATTTTAATTTCAGTGAGTGCGCGTCGACATAGTTTGTTAAAATTATTATTGAAAAATTCATTCATTAAGTTTTTATATTTTATATGATTTGTTATTTTTCATTGTATTTTTATTTTATTTTAACCTTATATAATAATTTTACAATTTTATAAAAAAAATTATTAATTGTGATAATTCATCATTAAAAAAATAAAACAAATAATTCAATATCATTTTTAGAAATTGCTTTGCTGTAGATTTTAAAATTTTCTTTTGCATAAAATGATGATCAAAACATTTTAACAGGAAAACAAGTAATCATTTGGAAAAGCATTCCAACTTGTTGCGTTAATTTGAGAATTTATTCAATAAAGCAATGCATTAATTTGATACTTATAATAGGTTTTTTTTTATTATTTGAAATTACTATTTTGGAACGATAATTTCAGGAATTAATTTTAAAATACTTTTTAATTCCCCTTATTGTAATATTCATATCTAAATCAAAATTACTTGTTAAGAAATCTTCACAATCATACTTTTTGAATTCATAGCCTATTCTCATATACATCAATTTAAAAAAGATATTCTTGAATTTATTCATATGATAAAATAATTTTAGTGTGCTCTCCAGATTTAATTTTCAAAATGATTTCTATAAATAGAATCCAAAATTAATGGATCCATCATGTTCTTCTGAAAAATATATTCCGCTCAAGAAATATGTAAGTCTTGGTATACATTCTAAATTTGAATTCCACCTTTATTATATTTTTCAAAAAAATTATATTTCCTGAAAAGAATAAAAAAAAATAAATGTATGAATTAGGTATACATTCCAAATTGGCCTCTTTACCGCATTCCTCTGATTATATTTCCCTGAAAAGGAAATTTTTTATTTGGTTATGCACTTTAGATTTGATTCTTTACCATACTCTTCCAAATATGTAAAATTCACTCAAAAAGATTAAAATTAAATATATGATTTGGGAATAAACTCTAGATTTGATACTTTATGATATTTTTCCAGATTATATTTTGCTCAAATGTATAAAAAAATTACTGGAATATGTACTCTATGGATTTGATTTTTTATCATATTCTTCTGTAAGAAAACATGTTAGAAAAATTAAAAGAATATTACTTGATTGTACATTATTATTTTTCACTCAAAAGGATAAAATGAATAAAATGAGTCGGGAAAAAAATAATAAAATAATTATATATTATTATGATAAATGGATACACATTTTAGATTTGATTCTTCAATATATTCTACCAATGATTACATTTCATTGCAAAAGATAAATTGAATTTAAAAATACATTCGTTGTTTTTAAAAAAGAAAAAAATCTTTAGGTAATTGGTTTATTATTGGTGTGGCAAGAAATCAATCACACTCTTACAAGAAGAGAAAGTTTTAATTAAACCAAGTTCAGCAATATCTTTTAGAATTTCATCATTTTCACTTCAATTAAGATTCATTAGATACAAATATAATTTTTTGGATTCGATTCCTAAATTCAATTTCAAAATGTTTTGACATTCAATTAAATATTTGCATTGTAGTTTTAACTTTTTGGACTATTTATTCTTGAAATATTAAAAAAAAAAGTGTCTTTTTCTTTTTGATTGTTTTAAATTATCTTATGGCAAGATTGACAGATATCTTACTCCTGGGGAAGCTTGAGGGCATATGGAAGTGATGTCTTGTATGAAATTGGTTGTGACTTTATCAAGTTCATCTGAGGTACGGGTATCATTAATGTCTTCAACATAGTGTAGCAGGGATTTATTAACAGAGGTCATGAAGGTGGTATGCCTAGAAGTTGTATTAAGTCTAGTAGAAGTGTGTGTAAGTACGTGCTTGCTGAAGTGGAAGGAGATGTAATTGTGGTATGAACAACTGGAGTCGTCCTAGACAGTCTACTCCAGGCAGGAATTATAGATTCCGTTGAAGACTAGGGTAATATCAGGGCAACCTTTACCTGCGGCGGCTTCAAATGTTGGTGGAGAACAGGGTCATTAAGTATTTTAAGTTTGTGTTCAGCAATAAAATCTCTTAGGATGATACCTCTGCCGTTGTTATAGGGGTAGCCCCAGACGGTAGTGTGTGCATTGAAGTCGTCGGCAGTGATATTATACTTCTTGTGAGAGCTTAGAATCTGATGGAATTGATTAAAGGTCGTGGTAATGTCTTCTGTTGGTGAGGCATAAACAGAGATTCCTAGGAGGTTATGATTAAGTAAGTTGTATATATATTAGCCGTGATGTTCCTAGAAGTGAAAATCTTGAGAGGCATCCAGTCAGGATTGACGGAAAGGATGGCAGAGTTGGGTTTGTCTTGGTACATCTGACAATTATGTAGAATGCATAATATTTCTATTTCATAAAAGAAAAATACAAGTTTGTGAAGCATTTCCTATCTTTATAATAAACAGAAATAATATGCTTGTAATCAGAATTTTCAAAAAATGCACAAAATCTTTTACATGTTTTTTGTGGTGCCTAAATAATATGGGTTTTGTCTATTGCTATTGTATGTTAGTTTTACCTCTATCAATTAAATCTAAAGAATTATAGCTGTATTTTATATTTTCAATAAACAATTTTAGATAATCTAGCAAACTAAATTGTCATTTCTTAGCAAATTGACACAAAAAATGCTTTTACATGAATATTGAATCTTCTTTAGAATTGAAATTATATATATTTCTGGTCATTAAAATTGCATCACCATACATGAAAGCAAATAAAAAAAATATTTTTATTGTACGTAAATAGTATAGCATGAAGATAAAATTATCAAATTTACCAGTAGTTTGGAAATGCGAAATTAATGGAAACAGTAAAAGCCTCTGGTCGCTAAAATTACCTATATCTCCTTAGGTACGGAATCAAACTGGACTTAGATCACAGAAATAGGCAATTCATTATATGCTGCTTCAAATTTATGCTGGACTTCACCATCCGTAATAACTAGAATGGGGTGACAACTCAATCTCTCTGTAATACATCATCAGATATTTTCATCTAGAGAGATCTACAGACCGTATAGCATATGACGAAAATAGAAAATCTCATGTATCTAGAAGATTCAAATTTTAAATCCAACATGTGTTCTTGCAAATCTATCTCATTGAAAAATAATATTTCGCAGATCTTGAAAATATGATATAATCTCTGACCTTAAGCTGTCACGAATATATCATTCAATTTACCATCAATCTAAGCTTGAGACATGCTTGTCGTGTACCTAATAGCTGAACATAACATCAAACTAGGTGCAGGGTCCTATGATGATAACCAGGCAATGAGCGTTTTCCTCGGAATCTCCAGACACGTATAAGTTTATCAGAATATTGCATGCAGAACTCAACATCATTTGAAAAGAAGACATTGTGTCATTCTTGTATTTAGCTATATCTTTGTATCCATCTGAATCATCGTCTATCAGTTATCAACGTAATGGTCTTCACGTTCCATACTACACCAAACGTAGCTTTAACTATGAGAGATGATACTGAACGTGTTGCGAACAAGCCCTTTTCCTGACTAATGGTCCGTGATGTGGTTATGTGGTTTTGCAAGACAAACAGCTATGTCTATCCTTTTGGGCGTTGAGACCCTGCATACCGTTCAATAGACTCTTTTCAACCATCAATTCCATATTAACATGACATTGCTTGGATTCTGATAAATATTAGTGGCAATATCTCGGAATGATGATTCACACTTTCGATAGACAACGGTCCTGCTTCTGTCTAATTCCGTTACTATTGCTGGTAAATATTTATTATTATTCAAGACATAACGGAATACCTATTGGGAACTCCGACCTCACAAAACGATTTCCGAAAAATAAATCATCTGCGCATCTTTTCTTTTATGCAGTGCTTTAGATTCTTCCTGCGTCTTCTAAGTGCACTAAAATGCTTATCATTTACGTATTCCAACTCCATCTTCCTTTCATGTGATTTTGATGTTCGTAAGATCATTCCTTCCTTGTGTTCCAATTCAAATGACCAACAGTGTATTTATGGAAAAATAAAGAAGGATCATTCGCTTAAAAAATCTCCACATTCTTGATTTATTTAGATGCATACAGCATTTCATTAAATAAATTAAAAAATGGATAATTTTACGTCTGAAGATTTAAAGAATGAAATGATATAAAAAGTTTAGAAATGTGACAAAATTATTTACTTATATTTGTAAATTGCTTAACTTACATTTCATTTGTTTAATATCCTGTTTGTCAATATATTTCAAAATAATGTATTTTATTCTAATTTAAATAAAATAATATTTTAAATTCTGTAAGAATAAACATAAAAATAAAATTATCATAAAAAGCAACATACAAATTATATCGAGTCAAATTATACTAAACATAAGTCAAATCTGTTTATTTTCCCTAATCTTTGTAGTACCATTCATCACAAACTTCCTGTTTTCTTTTTTTTATCATTAATTACTAATACTGATACAGATATGGTATATACCATTATTTCCTACATTTTGAATTTCTGATTTCTAATAATTGACTCTAAAAATATGTTTTATTGTGTCCATCTTCGTTTTTATCTTTTTATACTAAAATTAAATAACGTAAAATCTTAGAACTGACGAAATACACTGTACATGAAAGAAACCGACTTGCTTAAATATTTAATTAAAATGCTTGACATCACACATAATACTAAAATTATATGAATATAGTTAGTGCTGCCATCTATCCAGAAGTATCGAAATTTGGAAATAAAATATAATCGATCTTATAAACTTAAAATTTAAAGTAAATTGTGACTGGAAAAACCTTTATACAAAAATCATTTCTTTGGGAAAGCGATAATAAATATGAAAAAATAAACATTTTCTTCAAATGTTTCTAAAAGAACAAAATTTTAAAAATGTCATAACATTTCATATAGAATCATAGAAGATTAAAAATTAATCACATTTCTATTTTTAATGATTAATCATAATTTTTTAATTTGGATTTTTATACAGAAATCCCATATAAGACGTTTAAACTTGAAAATATTTTTACAGTACTTAAGATTAAAAAAAAAAAAAAGAATTACTGTTAAGAAATAAAAATCCATTATTAAAAGAATAAAATTTTAAAGAACAAAAACAATAAATTGAATGTTTCGAAATCTTTGTAAAATTTCAAATACGTCAGTAATCCAGGAACCAATATAATGATTTGTGAATTAATGACTAATATTTTCTTCCGTCATTTTAATTAGTTAATCCTCACTTTTTCAATAAGATTGCATTGCAACTGTACAAAATATTAAAATAAGTATAGAAATTCATACTACCAAAAATATGGAAAAAAAGATTTTCATTTAAATTACAATCACTTTCAATAAATTATGATATAGATTGATTTAAATTATAATATCTTGCAAAATAGAATTATTAATTTCCTAAAAATAAATTAATCAGGAAAACTTTTACAAATTATCAACAGACTTTTTATTATTGAGAAAAATACTTTTTTATTAATTGAATGATCACATTTAAAGAAATGCTATAGATAAATAACTTGGGAGATAACTTGAAGATAATTTCTAGAATTTACAAACATGTAATTACTGTCTGTTCTGAAACATACATTGGAAAATTCGGTATTATCTTTATGAAAAATTAAATATATTAAAAATATCTTCAACACATATATACATTAAAGGACAAAAGGTAGCATAAAACTCTAAAAATTTATGTTTAAGTAAATAACCAAGATGGATTGATTCTTGTTATAAATACTATTACTCTCATTTACAGGAACTAAATCTAAATGGCAAAATATTAATAAATAATTATTTTTATGTAATTCTACTTTATACAAATATTGCTTTTTTAGCAGAATGTGTAATGTTAAATTCTATAATGTTCCTTTCTAGTAGAATCTGTGATATTGAAATCTGTAAATTTGCTTTCTATCAAAATCATTATCATTCTACTGTAAGACATGCGCGTAGGGGTGGCAAAATTGTTCACCGCACTCGGGCAGTACCTTCTGATAGTAGAAAGCCTGACTACAAGTGACCAAATGATTGTGACATTGCATTCGCGGGCTGACGATTTTTTTAAAAAGTGACGCTTTAACAGTGACTGTTGTTACTGTGCTGTTTACCATTTAACGATAATTCGTTTTCGAAATGTTTTTCAAAATATTTTGTAATATATTTATCTTGTATATTTAGTGTCATAATCAAGACCACGCATTTTAAATGAACTCTGCTTGTAAAGGCAATTATGATAGTTTCTCTCTTTTGATTCCCACGTGAAGACGATATAAAGCGCTAATGGATACGTGCAATTCCGAGAGAAAACATGAAAATAACAAAACACTCTAGGGTAAGTAAATTAATTTTATTTATGTTTCATCTGAATAATTTTTATCTTGTTATTCTAATTTTGATTTTTTATGACATTAATAGTAATAAAAAAAAACTTCAAATCAAAAGTGAATTCCTATGGGATTTTTTTTTTAATTTGTTACGCTTAAAATCATATCTTTCAATTTTAAATTTTCATAACAAAATAAAGTGATCATTTACTATTCAATTTATTAATAATAAGAAAAAGTTAAAAGAGAAAGGGTTAAAGGAGAATGAGTACTCATAGCTATTTGCCCTCAATAGCCTTTCTTTGTTGCATGTATATCAGCCTTCTTATAATTATATTTTACTTCTAGATTTGTGAACTGGATTTCAAACCAAGTGCTATTTTAAGAACTAGAGAAGCTTTCTATGAGAAAAAAAGGTAGAAGAATAGTCGTGAGCCTACAAAATCCGAAAATGGATCCTTATATTGTACGATGAATCTTAAATAGATGTCCAAAATATTTTACAGCGGAAGTATGTCATCGAGAAGATCCTTCAATAAAACAGCAAAGACGAGAAAATACTCAACTGTGTGAAGCAACAGTTGCCGGAAGTAAAAAAAAGTGATTTGTGGGGAATGTAAACAAAAATACTTTGCAAATTTTGATGAAATGCTTGAAAAATATAGACATTCCGGATTTTGGGACCGCAGTCAATAAAAAAGGCACAATTTTATGTTTTTAAATATTGATTGCAACCCACATAAAAATTTGTGTGCTTCTGTTTTTATTGATGGAAATCTGATTGAATGGTTTCATTAACAATGTGCCACTCATAATATTGCTATTGCAAAACCTGCAATAGCAATAAGCTATTGCAGGTTTTGATTTACTATTTTAGCACCAAAAATGGCCATGTAAGAATCAGTATTCTGCATTCCGCCAGTGTGACAGAATACTGATTCTTTTTCAAGGCAGTAAAGGGAGACGAGGAGGATTCTACGGGCACCGCTCGCAGAGGTGCGCCAAATCATTTCAAATATAAACAAAATTTTCCAGAAAATTTCAATCTTAGCTTGATTAAATATCAACTTTATTCAGAAAATATATTTTGCATTTTATAATTATTGTGTTATGTCTAGAAGAAAAAAAAAACGCCAATGAAGAATCAGACTAGGAAGCGAGAAGAGGTTATCGATGAAAAAGGGCGAAGGAAGAGCTACTGAAGTTTGTCATAAATGAAAGCCTTACTTTTATATTTCCTTATTAATAATAATTTTGCATAGCTTAGTTCCTTTTAATAACTGTGTTCTTTTAACAGTGTCAATCATTTCCTCATTTTAAGTTTCAGACTTTGTTCAAGATTAGTGATACCATTATTTTGTACTAGAAATCTTGTAAATGTGTACATAGTGAAAATATCATAATTTTTGTTTATAAAATTTCTGGAATATTAGATTAGCCAGTTCCCTTTTTGTGGATATGAGAGGATTTCATTTTATTTATGGATTTATTTACCAAATTATTTGTGTTAATTATAATTTTGGATCGATTAACTCAGGGAGATAACAGAAGAGTAAGCTCATTAAATACACCTTATTTAATTTGTGTATACACCAAGATTCACAGTGCCCTTATGAGTCCTAATTGTTATAAAGGTTGTCTAAATGAAGTTATATTCTAATGAAAGTGGTTACAATAATATTAACAAAGCAAATAAGTTTGTTCTACTCAAAATAAAAAACTTTCAATGAATATAGTTTCCACCAGATCCCTTTGGATGTGACAGTTATTCAAAACGTAAAAACTTTTGTCGAAATTTTAGTGTTCTGGAATATTGTTTGACATGCTATTTAATTTCTCACAAGAGATTAAATCATTTTATTTAACAGGAAATATTTCGTTAATATTTGTGATTTCCTTTTATAATAAAAAATGTGAAAATTTAATCTGATTTTGTCTACAATAACATTATAAAAAATGACCCGCAAAAAAATTTTCATAAAACAGAAACATTACTAATAAAAACTTGTAAGAATTTAAATGTGCTATAACACATCAGAAAAATCAGATTTTACTTAAGTTATCAAGAAGCGATATAGAAAGATCGATTTCAATTGTTGTTGAAATTTTGAGATATTATTATCCATCGTCCCAAAATAAAAATAATAAAAAAAAAACCTTTTATTTTTATGCCAGACTTATAGTAGCTTTTTAGTCTAATGTTGAGTTATACTCGTGAGAAAAAAATTTCGGGTGAAACGTATTTCTCTTTGTGCCGGATATTGTATTCAGCCCCAGACTGACCTTCAATGAAAGGGGCGAGAATTTTTCTCAAATTAGGGGGGTCGAGAAAAAATTACCTCAAAATTTTAGGAAAATGCACGAACTTTCTTTCCGTTTTATTGTTCACGTGGTTATTAATTCATTTCTCCCCAAATATTGCTTCACCGGAAACGAAAATTAAAACTTTTGAAAATCTGGAGTTTCGACATTAAAAATATTATTGCAGTAAGTTATATTTTTTTGTTCACTGTGTATTCTTTCGATTTGAATATTTAGTACATTTTTTTGCCGGTATAAATAATTACTGATATGCTTGTAGAATTTTGAAAATTAAATATCAAATTACTTATTACTCTAAACTATTCATTTAAAATTAATTTATTTAATGTTTAAATGTTTTTATTCGGGGAAATACTATTTATTTGACTTGTGATTTTGTTGACTTTACATTAACATCTTATATCGAAAAATTCTTTTTTCAAATGGTAAATGTTATAAATATATAAATGTTTATTTTTCTTTTTTGTATGCTTAAGTATACAGAATATATTTTTTAATTTATTAGTTTAATTTATATAAAAAAATGTATTTTAACTTTAAAAAACCTTTCAAGAAAAGTATAAAGAAATCGGGCATATTTCTCATTCTATATTATAAAATTTTAAAAATGAGAATCGCTTTAAATGATATAAATTTATTAAAGAAAAAAATGTATGCCATTGCATGAACAATATTTCCAAATTGATTCATAATAGAAATAAATTTTAATTTTGATATAAATAAGCTCTTATTTTAATAATGAAATATAAATATCTTAAGAAAATAGTTTTAAATGTATTAAAAATAAGAAAATTTTCACGATTAAGATAACCGATTGAGAAAATTTCTCTAAATAAAATTATGCGATATAAAACTTAAATATATTTTTTATATCAGTACCTGTAATTCCTGATTATAATTTGAATCAATGCAAAACTTAAAAAAAGAATACTGAGTGTATCAGTTTTGGTGAAAAAAATTATTTTTAATAATATAATATTTATATTTTTTTGGCTGAAAATTTACCATTTGAAAAATTATCCCTTTTCATTATTTATTTCGTTTCGGATGTAGCGCGGAATATAAATATTGGTTTCTATATTTTTTTTTTATTTCACTGTAGATATAGAATCGGAATTTCAATCCTGTCATTTATATTAATTTTTTATTTTGCTATAGATATAGTGCCTGAATTTCAAGCCTGTCTTCTATATTCGTTTTGTATTTTGCTATCCATATAGTGCCAGAAATATAATTCTGTCATATATTAATTTTTGATTTCGTTTTGCATGTAGAGCGGCGGAAAGAAAATGAAGGTAAGAATTTTATTCTAATTATTTTCTGCAAGCAAAGAATTGTTACAATTGTATTTTAAGTATTTAAATTTTCAATAATAAACGAGACTACAGGATTCTTCTTTTTCCTAAATTCTTAAAATTGTATGTTAAGTATTTTTATCGGACGTAAAGCGATCCTGTTAAATCCTGTTTTTTTTTATATTTATTTTTTATTTCACTTCGAATGTAGCGCGGAATATAATTGTTGTTTGTCTCTTATATTTACATTTTTTTTATTTCACTGTGGATATAGTGCCGGAAATCAAATCCTGTCTTTTATAATCGTTTTGTATTTCACTGTGGATATCGTGTTTGAAATTAAACTCTGACTTTTCTATTCTTTTTTGATTTTGCTGTGCATCTGAGCTCCGGGCGAAAAATGAAAGTAAGAATTTTATTTTAATTATTTTCTGCAGGCATAGAATTTCTAGAATTGTATGTATTTAAATTTTCAATAATAAACGAAATTATGAAATCGTTCAATTTTTTTAATTATTCTAGATTTGCTTATTTTTATGTAGTAATGATTTGTAATATTCTATCTTAAATCACTGAAATTCATTATTTTATTTATTTTTAACTACATGTTATTAAATGTAATTATTTTTGCTACTTTATTTCCTTTAATTTTAATTCTGAAATATTTTTAAATAGAATCTGTAATTCTTATTACGATTACTGTTTTCTTATATACCGTTAGGCTTAGCAATTTGAAATCGAGGGGGGAGGGGGTCCCGCTTTGTTTACATGGTTGGTTTTTATTGTTTTCTAATGTAGTGTTAAGCCTAGTAATTCGAAATCGAGGGAAACCCCGGTTTCTTACACCGATTAGTGCCGGGCCGTTCTGGATTGCGATTTTTTTCGTCACTGCTTGGCGACGAAAAAAGTCGCAATGATCGCCAGTAGAGGGAGATATCCTACTGGTTCTTTAAATTTTCAATAATAAGCGAAACTATAGAATTGATTTTCCAAATTCCTTGAATTGTATTTTATGTGTTTAAATTTCTATTAATAAACGAAACTATAGAATCGTTCTATTTTTTTTAATTATTCCAGACTTGTTTACTGAATTCAATAGTTATCACAGAAAATGTTAAATTTGAGGAACTGTATGAAACAATAATTTTGTATAAACTGTAATATTCGAATATATTAAACACAGTCCTTTTTAGTGTAAATGTTCGACGTAATGCATAAAATTAATACATTTAATTTGAAAATGTTTACTTTTATGTAATAATGATTTATAACATTTTATCTTAAATCACTGGATTTATCAAAATTATTTTATTAAATATATTAAAAAATTCATTTACTAATTCTGAAATTCTTTGTTTTATTTATTTTTAATTAGATGTTATTAAATGTAATAATTTATTTTTGCTACTATATTTCCTTTAATTATAGTTCTGAAATATTTTTAAATATATAATTTTTATCAATTCTTATTACTATTACTGTTTTCTTATATACCGTTATGCTTATCAATTTGAAATCGAGGAAAAACCTGATTTCTAATGCCTATTGGCGCTTATTTTGGGTTGCTAATCAAATTCAAATACCTACGTCTCCTCTTCTCGCCGAAGTAAGTTTATCAAGTGTAATTGCTGTATTTTCCAGTATATAATTCGTAGTGTATTATCTGCTAAATCTTTTTTTTTTCCGAGTAAAAGAAAAAGCATCATCTGTCATGGTGTATATTTGCTGCAATTTCCCCAACAAATAGTTGAAGACATACTTCTGATAATGTTGGTATCACAGAAAATAAAAAACACAATAGGGTTAAAAGTATAATAAATTATACTGCAAAAACATTTATTGTGAAAAAGATTTTTGAATCCACCTCATCACAAAATGCGATAAATTGAGATGGCAACACAAGAAGAATAATTCTGAGAAGATTCTAATAAAACTTATTGATTTTTAATTTTAATAACTTTTAAACATGGTTAGACGTATTTCCTAAAATTAAGATATATTTGTTTCATTAATAATTAAATAAAAAAATGGATTGTTTTCAAATTGTACATTAGATACATATTTTATTTTGTGTGCCCATGCTTTGTTTTTCACCTTAATTTAACACATATGTCACTATTTTACTTATTTGTCTTCCCTGTAGCTTTTAGTGTAAAATCTGTTGTGTAATTTAAAAGTTATTGTTTCCACGTGACATTATATGAACTTAATTATTTTCAGAATGAAACAGCTTAAGTCATATAAAATTTGAAATGATGATAGCCAATTGCAATTGTAATAACTTCTCGAGGAATCAAATTCATTCAAGAGCGAGTTCAGTTCTTCTAAATTGGGCATAACTGATTACATCTGAAGTAAATCAACTGAGTTGTGTCTGTTATTTATTTTATGAAACATAAACAATATTTCTTCCAAAACTTTATTGTAAATTTTTCTGAATGAGAATGTTTTTTTTTTATCAGATCTTACGCAGCTGCATATAATACACACAACAAAATTCAAAACTTTTTTAACATCTGCTGATTGATCTCATACAGGAAAATTCAATACAAACTATATCTCACTTAACATTTTCCCAAATACATTAATGTTTAATTTATTTTAGAGGAAAGTGAAGAGAGTCCATCTCCATCGGTCATATCAGCAGAAGAAAATACAAATAAAAAATGTTCATATTTAGATAGATCAAAAGGTGAGTTAAATCACTTATTTTTTAAGTTCATGAATGCTGTAATAATTATGTTTTTTATGATACAAAAAAATTTAGAATGATTTATTTAGATATTATGACCCTTTATGCACTCATCTTTCTTTAAAAAATATTGAGAAATTTTATAAATTAATATTCTCGCTATGAAATAGGCTATCTGATTGGTTTTAAAGTAAACAACTTTAATTATTATCTTTAAAATATAATTTATTTATTGTTTTAATATATACTTCAATTATATTGTCTCAAATCCAACTCTATACATTATTTTATCATTGTGCTGTATTTTTCATTCTCTATGATAAATAACTTGGGATGGCTTATAATATTATATTACTCTTAAATTGGTGTACATAAATACTGGTCACATCTGTTATTTTCTGGACATATTTCCTTATTTCCTTTGTTTTTCAGCATTCTTGAAGAATTTTTTATCAATAGATATAGTTACATTTAAAATTAATATATATATGTATTAGAATATATCGACACATTCCTACCTTCAGCATATATTGGTTTTTATGCACATTTTCTACTTTCCTATGAAAAAGATTTAATGTAAAGTGCAAGTGACTATTAAAATAATAGAAACAACTTATCTTTATTAAGAATTCTACATAAGTAACAGCTTGGATTCACCTAGAGTCAGAGATGCAAATGATGAATGTTTTTTAACCCCTTATATAACCGGCTATCCCGAGTACACTCGGGCAAAAATTTCTGTGCGTTTTCCGGCTATCCCGAGCCCCTTGGTAGGGGCAACTGGCTTCACTGTAGTGTTAAATTCAACCCCCCGAATTGATGGATTACCGTGAAATCGTGGCACATGTTTTAACCATTGTTTAAAATATAAGATCACAAAATAATTACAAAAATTGGTGGAATAAAAATATATTATTTTGTTACGTTAAGGCCTATGACTTTACAAAGAAACTATTATTTTTAGCAAGAAAACTTTAATTTTGATTCAAACTTTCACTAAATTCACATTTTGGTGTAGAACTGGCAAATGATATTAAAATACATCAAGAATTCCGAATTTTGGAAAAATTACGAGAAATATTCCCTTAAATATTTGTTTAAGAAATGCATATCTATTTCAGAGACATTATAATATGATTTCACCATAAACTCTAATGATCAATTTAACTATTTTAAAAATGTTTGAATTCAGTAATCACACACAAACATTATTCCGTATAAGAAAAACAGCAGATAAAATGTTAAACTGCTTAATTCTTTAATTATGAGGTTCAAAATTATTTTACTAATTTTTTTATAAAACTAAGGATATGTTAAACTAATATTTCGTAAATATTGTTTAAAATCATTGAAAAGAAATTTATGTTTCTTACAAACTACGGAAAATAGGAAATTGCCTTTAGCATGTAAAATAAGTATATATTTACTAATTTAATGAATATATTTTAAGTGTTATGCTTTGTTTTTTATATACTTCAATATCTAACAGAATTGCAATTGCACTAAAGATTATACGTTTATATTCTTGAGACAGATTATTTCAAATAAGTACTATAAGTTATGACTTTTTTTTATTTCTTTCGTGTAAACACACGAAAACAAACTTCAATGTGACTTAATTCTAATATAAAGCTAAATAATTCAACCTTCAATAAGATGTTTTTAACATAAGAAATAAATTTTATCTTTGTGGTAAAATAATAAATTAAGATGCGTATTTTTTAATGGGTTAACTTTAATGCAAAATTAATGCTGTCGAAATTAGATAAAGAATTCATTTTTGGTTAATGAGTTTACTTTTAAAAATAAATTTTGTGAATATTTACTTCTTTAATAAAAACTATTTAAAAATATTTGTTTAAGCGAATGAAAACTAGAGCTAAATGTTTTTATTTTATAACCATCAAAAGAAGAAGGAAATCAAATCCTTATTTCACTGAAGTGTTTTTTTTTTTTTTTTTTTTTTAAATAGTTTCCTAAATTTGCCACTGTTAATGATTTGCATGTCAAAGCAGTTTTAATTCAGTGAAGGGGAAAATATTTAATGCAGGGCTAATTTGAATATTTTAAAAAATGTTATATTGACATGTTTTATATTAAATATTCAATTATTAGAATACTATTGAAATAATAGCATTAAGATTTTCTTGCTTTTATTCTCCTTCTAAAAATTTTTACCGTGAGATACAACATTTTATTATTTGTGCAAAACAATTTAAGAAATATAAAAGATATCTAATCACAACATGAATCTTATATCGAGAGATATTTCTTACATAGCTAGAAACAGAAATCTTTCTGTACAAAAAATTTAATATGTATTTTAATATATGTTATTTTAATACGTAAAAAAATTAAAAGCTAAATTAATTCCCTAACAATAGATTTCAAATTACATTAAAAAAATTTTGAATGAAAAATTTATATTCAAATAAAAAATTTACAAAATTTCAACTGAAATGAATAGTTTACAATATATTCTGAAGTCTATTGTTAAGCAATTAAGTTAGCTTTTTATTTTTTAAACTAATAAAATTTTAAAATTTTGTTGAAATTCTTCAATTTGTGTATAAAGCAACAGAGCTGTATTTTTTAATAATTTTGAAAATTCTTTGATGGTTTTAAAAAATAGTGTTGACTTTGAAAAGTATCGACAATAATTAAAATCAATTAATAATTAAATAGCTATTTAACGCGTTTTAACAGCTATTTAAATCATTACAATTTTAACTATTTGGGAAATTTAAAAAATTCTGATTTTTAATAAAAAGAAAGGATTACATATATATATATATATATATATATATATTTAAGAATTTTAAATATAAAAACTGCGTAGAAGTAAATTAAATTTATTGATAATGATTTTCAAAATAATAAAATAAAATTTATATTTATTGTAATTAAAAAATTATAATAGAGACTTGAAGAAATTTTCAAGCAGAATATTCAGAAAGAAAACTACTAGCACACGTGGGTTCCTTCAGCTGACAACGATTGATAGTCTTTCCCCACTTTAAGTGATTAGAATGTGATTATTGTGAGGTGCTCTAGGGTAAAATGGAAATACGCCTCATCAAGAATTAGAGGCTTTTGTATTCTTGACAAGTTCTAAAGGCGGAAAAACTTGCATTTCAGTGAAAGCCAAAACTATGTTGCCACCACGAAGCAAAAATGAAGCACTTTCTTCACTGAACCCCAGACGGTTAAGGGGTTAAAGAAATATTGTTTCATTTTTCATGGAGATACTAGAAAATTTATGATAGAGATGTCGATGGAGTATATCAATTCCATATTGAACCCTCTAAATAGACACAACAGCTCAAAATTATGATTAAACATGTCTTGCTGCATGGATAGGTGCATTATATAATTTTGGAAATTCCATCTCTTGCAAAAAACAAACTTTCATTATAGTCTGATGAGTTAGAACTTCCCTTTACTTCTCCCCAGTGATCCTTTTTTAAGTGTTGTGATTGATCTAGCAGAAAACCATGACATGGCTGTCTATCATGACAGATCTACCCCTATGTTTGACAGTTAAAAGGTTACAATTATGGCCACATCTACTTGTGCAGTTGTCCTCCTAATTTAAACTTATTGTGTTATAGTGAAAAGTAGGAAAGACTGTTCATCGCATCCTTTTATATTCTTTCATTTATTAATCAATTAGATTTTGGAAATGACACCACTCTAGACGATGTTTGACATTAACATCCTTAACAAATGCCTTGCGAATTGCTACTCTTTCCTAAATGTTCTATTTATGAAGGTACTTCCTATCTATAATCATTGAGACTGCAGAATCTAGAAGCTAATTGAGCTCTGCTGTCACTATTTCTGCAGTTTTTTGCCGAGCTGGAAGCCGAATGGTTAGCACTCTTGCCTTCGGTTCAACAGTTCGTGGGTTCGAATCCCACCTTGGACATGCATGTTTGTAGTGGTTCAGAATCCGCTTTAAACCGTAGGTCCAGGTCTAATTAGCCCTCTTGTGCAAAAAAATTACCGTTGAGCGACAAATATCTCCTCGGCGAAATAATTTTCGCCAATTTGACGAGGCTGTGACCGTAATACTCAATTTTATTTATAATGTTAAAATATTATTTTAGAAACACATGTTCTCAAAAAAAGAAAAATATCTGGATCACAAAATAGAAAAAAATATTGCAACCAGACGAAGCTAATCAGAAACTAGCGGGATCTCTAAATAAGTATCTCAGAAACACTAGGATAAAACGGACCAGCAATTGAACCAGGACATTAACATACAGTTTGTAATTTCATAATGAAAATTTATTTAAAAATTTAAGTTCATCAGAATATGATCAAGAGGAAGCCACAATTGTACCAATAAAAAACTTAGATATTGACGTATAAAATTTGCCTAGTATTAACGTAATATCTCAAAACGAAGATTTTGAGTTTGAATTTAACGGTCCAACTACCTAGCCTGATACAATTTGTATAAAAATTAGATATTATTTAATTGAAAATGTCCCTCCCCGCTTGATGACCAAACATTTTTCGAGAGATATTTCTGGCAGAAAGTTTTCAGAATCGTTTTTTTATTAAACATTACCGAATCGAAAAAAAGATTTACAAATTATTTACAATATTCAAATTTCCGAAACACAGGTTTGGTTTCTTATGTGAACTATTTAGTGAGAAGCATTCACAGCTTATTAAGGATGGATGTAAATATGGGGAACACATTTTGAAAACATATGAAAGCAGTACCTTTTACCTTAAACATATCTCAAAATGCAGTGAACTCAAAATGTCTTTGTATAATTTATGTACTATTGATGCTGCTCAACAAAGACTTAATGATGCAGAAAAGATTTCTCGCAATCGATTATTGAATCGCTTATTTATTTAAATCAATATTTAACCCGGCAATGCCTTGCGTTTAGAGGTTCTCTGTAACTTTAGCAAAATTTGATCCTTGAGTCGCTGAACACCTCTACAAAATTCAAAACTCTCAAACGAAAAACATTGCTCATTATTTGTGGACTCAAATTCAGAATGAAATTATAAACATTATTTCAGAAGGAATTAAAAAACATTTATTACATATAATTAATTCGTTAAAATAATACTCACTAATTCCGGATACTACACTTGATGTCATTTATACCGAACAGTGTTCACTGTTGTAATTCGATTTGCTTATAAAAACGAGGAAACGAATAAAGCCCAAATTGGAGAACATTTATTAAGATTTTAATCTCTAGTCGACACTACTGAACAGGGTCCATTTGAATTCATAAATAGACATTTAAAATCGTTAGAGCTAAATTCATCAGATTTACGAGGCCACTCTTATGATAATGGAGCTAATATGCGAGGAAAGCACAAAAGTGTGCAACAAAAAATTGTTGAAAATAATTCGAAGGCGCTCTATATCCCTTGCTCTACCCATTCTTTAAATTTAGTTGTAAATGATGCAACAAAAATTTCCTTTGATAAAGTTAATTTCTTTGGAATAGTACAAGAGCTTTACTACTGCTTTTCATCATTCATTAAAAGTAAGTCTATTTTGCAAAAGTATGTTGAAATTTAAAGCCACTTTTCAACACCAAATGGGAAAGCAGAATTCAAGCTTTAAAAGTGTTAGAAATTATTTGAAGGGAATTTATAGAGCGTTAATAAATATTCAAAGAGATCAAATAAAAGACAGAATGAAGAACTCAAGCTAAATATTTGATTCAAAAGGTTTCATCGTTTAAATTCATTTCTTCCATTAACATCTTTAACGATATTTTAAATTTAATGAATGAAATAATGCAGAGTTCTTAATGTGATCATCGAATCATGACTGGCAATTTAGAAATTGTTATATCAGAACTACTAAATAATCATAGATCAGATGAAGCATATGGACATGCAATTGCCAATGCAAGTATCGTAGTTGGTGATTTGGGGGTCGATACTGGTTTAAAAAGAAACTATTTCAAGGTGAACAAACCGACGAACCAGTCAACAATCCAAGAAAAAAATTTAAGGTTTAATTTTACAATATAATATTAGACACTGCTATTGCTTCAATAATTGAAATCTTACCAATACATTTCCAAAAATGTAATAGTTTTACGGATTTCCTTAACCCTTCCAGTTTCTGTGGCTACTGGGGAACGAATTTTTTCAAAACTTAAAATTATAAAAACTACATGCGATCTACCATGGATTAGGAGAGATTATAAGACTTAACAATTATATCCATAGAGAGCGAAATTTTAGATAAATATAAAGGAATTGATTAGAGCGTTTGTAGCTGCTAAAACTAGGAGAATCACTATTTGAATATATTTTCTATTTTTTATATTTTAATTAAAAATATTTTATTATTATTTTGTTTTTAAAATTTATATGAAATAATAAAAAAACAATAAAACAAACTTGTTTTAATATTATAATTTTAAAGCTTTTTAGTTCGAAAATTAAATTTTGAATACTATAAAAGAGTGTTTCACACATAATATGCTGTACTTTATAAGAGTGTAAGAGAGGCTCATAAAGGGGCTCCAAATTTTAATATGAACAAGGGCGCCTAATACCCAAGAGGCGGCTCTCTTCTGCTGATTAAATTCTCAAAATATTATAGTTATAATGGATAAAAATACGATATCACACAGATGAGATATTTAATTTCAAATATCTATAGATAGTTATTTGTGGATTTTCTTTCTTTATTGCATTAACTACGTATTGAAGTCACTTATTCGGATCCTTTTGGCAATCATTTAGAACTGACTTAGAACTCCCCTTGGATGACATTCTATAACCAAATTGATCTATTTCAGGACATTCTACATTTACATTTAAACGAAATAATCACCTGATGTGTATGGTATTTGTTATTATGAATCATATTTACACAGAACTTCCTTGGGTAGCAAAATCTCATGATTTCTCACCTATAGAGTAATTATATGGGAAAACGTTTGCAACTATCATGAATTGAGGACAATTTAGAGACTTCATTTCCTTCAGACATTTGGAGATAAAAATTAATTTTGGGGAGACTTTGGCACCAGAAATGCCACAAGACACTGTTCAAAAACTTTATAAATCTATATCACGTTAGGTTAATGCTTGCTCACTAATCAAAGTTGGACCATCATTACATTAAATACTTCATTAAATCGTAACTGCTAACTTACTTTTTCATCATTAAAGAAGATATTTTCAAGAACTTTAAGGCATCAGGTATAAAGTTCGAATCCCGGCTTAACCAAAGATCCGTTGTGTTCGCTAAAGGCAGTTGGGGCAGATGAAACTAGGAGTGGACGCAATGTCTTCCAAGTGAAATGATACATCTAGAGATGGCAGGCCAAATATTAAGAGTCTTCTGCTAGGTCCTTGCTTCATGATCACGAAATTTCCACTTGCTTCTATCTAACTAGTAGAAACCAACTCAGGGCTAGGTACAGGGAAGCATGCTGGTGCAACAGCAATAACTATTGGCATCAGAGGTCACTATTCTTAGAAGGACATTTATTACAATATTAGCATATGAGAATAAAACGTAAGGAATATGGTAATTTACAAATTATTTGTTCATGATATAAATTGATTTTAAAATAATAAATCCTGAATGTATTCATACTTTTGTGAATAGTATTAAGTTCAAATATAAGATAAATTTAGGTAATTAGGCAATTGAGACTATGAAGTTTCTTATTCGTCATTCAGTAGAATAGTATAATTACGCAAATTTTCTTATATTTCAATTAATTTATATGAAATAATTTTATTTTCCTTTATTTCTAAGTTATTGCTCAAGATTTGATAGATCAAGGTAAGAAAAAGGGTTAATGATCAATAGCTTACAATTTTAATATTTAAAAGTGGACATTTAAAATATCAATGTTACAATAACGGAGAAAAGACCTTTTCTATCAGCGGGACATGTCTCAGAGAACAGGCGACTCCTGGATTTTGGATTGTCTGGGGTTTTCCAGAATAGATCTATATAGAAACCGAATCAAGGTTTTGGACTTTCTGAGAGTGAAGAAATTCATAGACCTGGTTTAGCTCTGCTGAACCCAGAAG
The DNA here is from genome assembly GCA_037975125.1 of Latrodectus hesperus. NCBI lineage: Eukaryota > Metazoa > Arthropoda > Arachnida > Araneae > Theridiidae > Latrodectus > Latrodectus hesperus. The sequence goes on along the minus strand of CM075853.1, from coordinate 98,657,296 downwards.
ATAAGTAATATATAATTAAAATGTTGTTATTACTTTAAGATTAAGTTTAAACTTTTCTCAGAATTGTTTTATTAATATATTTCAACTATATATATATATATATATATATATATATATATATATATATATATATATATATATATATATATATATATATATATATATATATATATATATATATATATATATATATATATACTGGTCAAATAATATTTCTTATATTCAATATTTTACTACACAAAATGTTGTAAAAAATTAATCTGCAAAAAAATGTATTTAAAAATATTTATGTATACATTTTCTTTTCTTATAAGAAATTCTATAAACCATATATATTATTACAAAGAGTGTAAATATTTCTTGTATTCATCTTAAAATTTCTCAGATACATCCGAAGTACCAACTCGCCAAGATGAAAATGACTGTAAAAGCCCTTTTTAACGTAAAATATGCCTACATCGCTCGATTTTTGCGTCAAAATCGAGCGATGTAGGCATATTTTACGTTAAAAAAGGCTATTACAGTGGATTTTATGCTTGGCGAGATTCTTGGAGAATTCTGAAAACTTCCACAACCTAAGCTCTAGGGCCGTTTTTAAGTGAGACAGCCTAATCTTGCTGAACCTTGGAGAAAAACCTAGGCTTTCTCGCCAAGTAAGTTATAAATACCGCCGTTTCATTGACTGAGTGAGTCAGTTTTTAGTTTCCAGCGGCAGTTATAAACCAGTAAAACCAGCTGTCTGTCAGGTATTTGAAGACATCTGTAGGAGCTGTTTACCGTTGAATCTATTGAATTGGCACTGTATAATTGCGGTTCGTAAATGGTGTAACTGCTGTTTTATATATATGTATAATTTTTTTTAGAAATTTCTACAAATAAAAGTCCTGTGATTGTTAAGAATTTATTTCATCGACTCTCAATCAACACGAATCCCGACGCTCGGTACAATATTTATATCAATCCTTTTAATTAGTCAATCAAAAGTGATAATCTTAATGCATTTTTATAAACCTAGAGAGAAAATTTAAATTTTTAGAATAAATTGAGTTTCTGTTTAGTACTCAAAAAATTTATAAGAAATAGCCAGCTCAATATTTTTTATTTAACTTGTTTTATTTATTCACTATTATTTTTTGTTTATTTTAATTAATTGACTTACCAAAATATATTTTTTAACTATTAGACTCAGCATAGTATACACCATCAATCTCCTTGACTTTTTAGGGATTTCTAACAGTCAGTGAAATATTATTCAATGTAATCTCGGTTAAACATAATTTATTTCACAATATTTCATTATGATAAAATAAAAAAATGCAATTCTAAAATTTTACGTTGTAGGATTTAAAATATATATAATTATATAGGTAATTTATTAAAATAAACTATATATAAAAAATAATTGTATCAATTTCGCCTCCTTTCAATAAATCTATTTAAGAAATTGATTTCAAAGTGAATTAATATTAATAAATTCAGAAAGAGCAAAGCTTGATGAAGCTAAAAAATATGAATGATTAATTTATTGAATGAACCATATTTTACATTTAAGCAATTATGTTATTCTTTTTTAATCTTTTTTCTTTTCTGAAAATTTATGAATCATTAAATATTATTTAGAAAAATAGATATAATTAGCACAAAACTGTTATTTATAATAATTTAATTAAAGTAATAAGTAATTTAAAAAAAACTATATAAACAAATGCATATGCGCATATTATTCCTAACTTTTATTAATAATAAATTCGATAATTTTAATAATTTTCAAATAATCTTCGAGATAAAGTATTTGAATAAATAATTAAGTATTCCGACCACTTTCTTTTGCAGTCAATTAAATTAATCTTTGATTTTAAATGAAACCATCTTATGTTGTGTCGTGTGCCAATTGGGCTGGCAATATGCGGTGCGATGCTCCTCTTTTTCAACTGAACCATATTTTGGTGTGGAGTCCGACTTCCTCAGTACACACATGCCATAGGGACAGGTTTATAGGGTAGGCAACAATTCACACATCACTCATACAATGAAAGATTTAATTTTTTACAAAGACAAGGTATAAGGGAACATCGCTATAAATAGATGCAGTCATCATTTATTTTGAAGTCATGAATTTGGCTTGCACAAACTGGCTAAACATGACAAACCGCAAGTATAAATCTCAAAATACTGCGAACAACTAAACTCTATCAAAAACCATGATTGTAAATATTTTGAGATGCGAAATGTGTTTTTGAAAGTAACGATATGAATTTTGTTGCTTAATATTATGGCTAATTTTCATGCTTTTCGGCAATCAAATAAATTAGGTGGAAAATTTCTAAGAAGTAATGAATATTTCTAATAAACCAAATTCTTTTACTTACGCTTACGTCAATTTTTGCCGAATATTAAATAATTGTTGATCCATTGCTCTTTAAATTAATATATTGAGTGAAAGTATTTAAATTTATTATAAATTTCCATGAACTTCTTTAAAATTTGAGATAACACTTATATTTTAATGAGTAAATCAGCTCATCCATAAATTTCTAAAAGAAAATAGAAATTTGATGGCTGAAAATAAGTAGACCTGATGCCTCAAAATATGATAACTTGAAATTGTATAAAAATGGGAAAACTATAAATGTATATTACATTTACTATCAAATTCATCATGTCATATTTTGTTGCAATTACGTGATATCTCTCGTTTTTCATACGGCCGCCAGATCGAAAACGCCCGCTTATAGATAGGAGATAAGTGTAAAACACACTTAAATACTGCTATATTCAAGTATCTTGCACTTTAATAATGCAAATAAAATATATTCCAATAGTAAAATATATTATTGAATTATAAAATAAAAATTAACAAGTTACTGATCAAATGAAACTGCTTAATAAAGGGGAAAAAATTATGGACTTTGAATGTAATAAAAATGCAGAAGAATTGTCCATTTTTTCTGTGGTTAAAATATCTAGGTGTGCTGCTGTACAAATGTTACACAATGTTTCATGACATATGCTACACCTTTTATTAAAAGTAAATAAAATCTTCAAAATGTTTTCATGTTAAAAAATTTTTTAAGATTATAAATAAAATTTTTCAGTTAATTTTGTTACATTATAAATAATATGTTTCCAAAAGTAGAGCTAGTGCATAAAATGATACAAGAATTAAAAATAGCTTCATACCACAATTGTTTATGATTTTATTACCTTTTGTTTTTATAATCAATTTGCTTGATAAAAATAGTTTATGTATTAATATAAAAGCATTTTTGTTTTAAACTAATTAAAACTTGCAAATTACAAATATTTGTTTCTATAAGGTGGGTGTGAAGGGGGGAAATAATTTTTGATATTTTTTCATTTATAATTAACTTTTGGTATATAGTTAAAAAATAATTTTTTAAGTATTTATTTCTGCTATGTATATGTGTTCGATTAATAAGTTATTTTACTATATGGAATTTTTTTAAATAATTTATTAATATTAAGTACTTATTGTAACAGAATAGTAATAAAATAATGACAATATATGCTATCATATCATAAATATCTTCCATAGCTGAAGAAAATACTTTTTTTTTTTTTTTTTTTTTGCTATAGGCAATTTTCTTAAGACTGCTCTTGCTTGATGGTTTATTTTCATTTTAAACATTTATCTAATATTTTTATGGCTTTTCTAAAATTCATAATTTTTAGATGATCACATTCTGTTAAAATTTATATAAATATCTGTCCCATTCTTATAAAATTTTTAAAATAAGATATAAGCATTAATTTTTATGGAATTAATATAGAATTCTGGGTTTTTAAAAAATTATTAATTTCATATCTGAACGTTTTATAATATTATCTAGAAATTCACAAAAGCTTACTTGAGTTATAAGCTCAAGAATTTATAAATTAATTTTTAAATAGGGTGATGTTGATTGTGAAACAGTAAGACACAATTTTGCCTTGTTTTGGCTCTAATTTTATTAATTTATTGTTAATGTGCAGGATATTGATGAAAAATATATAAGGTGTTTCACAAATGTATGTTTTATGTACATTTATGTAATGTTTTGATGGCAAAATGAATGTCCAGGGTAAATTATAAATAAGAATATTGAAACTAAACAGAATTCTCCATTGATTGATTTGTAGATTTCAAATAAAAGATATAATAAAAATTACAAATGCTTATTATTTTCAAAAATCTGGAATTGTTACACAGTTTTATCATTACAAATATACTACTGAGTTGAGGATTTCCTCTTTGTGAATGCAATGTAAAATTCTAAGGGTAACAATCTAGTTGCATAATTAGCATATTTTATATCAAATAGTAAAAGGTAAAAAAACAATGATGACACTAAGGATAACTTTTTTATATTTTCATCATTTTTTTATTTTCTTTCAAATATTGTGCAATGGGGACACAAAAAAATAAGAGCTTATATTTCTTCTTCCTCAAGAAAATGGTTTTACACTCATTATTAAATGTGAAAAAAGGCTCCTTTTTGATTACATTACCGGAAAAAATGTTTTGCTGTGATTTATTCTGTATAATGTGAAATATTTTATGTGTTTATATGAATTATTTTTGTTGCTTATTTACCTTTGAAGCTTCATATACATAATTTTTTAATCTTGGCTTGATTTTAAGGACTCACATTTTTTATTTTGACTTGTAGTTTCTCTTTTTAAATAATAAAACATCATTCTCTTTCTTCAAGATACTTTAGCTACACATATGTTTGTTTATATTAAACTCTGTAATTGCACACTTTCTTTAAACTTTGTAATAGGTTTGATAGTGTATATTAGGCTCAATAAAATTTTCATTGTATTAAATTAATATTTTTCCCACAAACGAGATGACACCACTTCTACCCCTCGTAATGTTGAAAAAGTGGACAAGGGTCTTTGTAGCTAGGCATTATAATGATAATATTTTTAATATAACTTAGATTATACAATTATAAAAAATAATTAGTGCAGAATCATATTAAATGAATTTTATATGAGGAAAACAGTGTCTAAAAATGTTATCATTGTATCATTTGTTGACTAAAATTATTTTATTCTTTTTATAATATTTTTAAAAAAAAATTCTGAGACTGTGCCTGTGTTTTAAGCTGTATTAGAAAGTTGCCTTGAGCAAAAATATTTTAAATTTTTTTATTCATTATTTTGATTTAACTGTCATTGTTCATTTATCATGAAGGGACATTGAACAAAATTAATGTGTTGTCATAAATTTTATAATTACTCTATTTTAACATTTTCATTTTTAATTACTTCAGAAAGAAGAGATAGTGAAGAAGAAAATATATATTTGGACCCAAACCGAGGTTTGAAATTACGTGCATTTAAATTATTATCATGATTACATGTTTACTTTTTATTCTTATAATTGTTGGTTTTTTGTCTTTATAGATACTTCTGAATTGATTCAAGAGATTTTGTTTAATATTGTAAGCCAAGATGTAAACATAAGTCGAAAATTGGGCTACTTAAATGGATTTGTTAAACTATGTTTAAAAGAGCAAGAAAATTTTGGCTTTTCTTACCGAGATATATTTTGTTGGTAATTTTAAATATGTATATTTTATGTCAATTGCAACATTTTTTTAGTAATTAATTTTAGTTTTATTTTTAATTTATTTGATGATATTGTATGCTGAATTAAATGTTGAATTCTTTGTCATAAGGTATTAAAATTTGACAACTTTTCTGCTATATTTTATGTATAGTAGAAAGTTAACTATACTTATTATCAAAATTATATTAATAAATTGGCAGCATGTTTATAAAAAAGAAAAACGATAACTTAAAATGTTAAAAATTATATTCCTTTTCACTCGAGAAACTAGCACTAGATTGCATAATTGTTTCACTGTGGTTACCTGGAGATCTACCCAAAATGTCCTCTCATCAATTTATAAAATGTTGGAATGTCAGAACTGGTCTATATTAGACCAGTTCTGAACTAAGGAGGAGAACATTTGACTACTGCCTCAGTTGGCTGCAACATGACATTTGAGAGAATTCAAAATAAAGCCCTTTGTTTTATAACTGGTACTGCCCATTTTTCTTCTATTTGTGCAGTAGAAATGCAAACTAACTTAAAACTTTTCTCATTTTGAAAAGAATGCCAATTATTAAAACTTCATGAAAAGTATATAAGATTCCCATTTTGTCATTGGACTTAATAAATCCTTGTGTGGGTAGGCTTAAAACTCATAATACATTTTTAAGTACTGCCAATGTTCTGATACAAAAGTATACAATTATGCAGTTCAATAGGGAGTCCTTTATTGGTGATCATCTCTTACCCTTGAATATTTTCATTTCAGGTTCTACATATATATATTGATGTAACCATCAACAAATTGGAAATTATCATAGCTGCTTTGGGGACCCTTTATCTAGACTCTCTGTTCTATTGAAGATTGGGTTCATATTTAGACTGACTTTTCACAACCTGAAAATGGTGTCAGTGGTTCCAGTTTTTATTGTAAAGACTATTTTGAAAGTTGTGTTGCTTCCCTTGCGACTAGTTTTGATATTGAAATCGCCTTTGGCCAAGCTGCCTTAAGATGCGCTACTATTTCTACTGACTCAAGAACTGTTTTCTTTGTTCATTCACTGATTATAATTCAAGCTTTGGAAATCAACTATTAAATTTCTTTGTGAAATAGATTTCACCCATTGCAAGATAGCCTTGTTACATGTTTTGAGTGGTATTAAAACCCTAAAAGAACTAAGAAAAACAAAGAAGGTGAAGGATATAAAATCCTAAGATGTTCTCTCAAAAGATGCATAGCATATATCAATCAATAACAAAATAAAAGATTTTTTTTTTACATATGTAGGAAATCAGAAGTCACTGTAATAGCAGATTTTCATTATCAGAGATTTTGAAACTTGTTTATTATTGGAGATACGATACTTCATAAGAGAAAGAGTTACTACTCTGAAGTTTACTGGTAAAACACATCATACTGTGTGCAGTTGGTACAATTTAAGCCATAATATCTGTAGAGATGTTTGAAAAGAGACCACCCTTCAACAGCTTTAGGTAAATGGTGAAAATTGACCTATCTCATCTATGAGGAAATGATTTCTTTAGATGATTCTGGCTTTAAAAACATCGTAAATAAAAGAAAACCATCACAAACAAATTGAAAATTTTGGTTCTAGCATGTCAAATAGATAACCTGGAAACATGTTTGGCTTTTTCCCCCATCTTTGAATGGAAAGATACTTCAATGTTACTATGAATTGTAGTAGTGAGTAAGATACATTTCAATTATTTTAAGTGATGAATGGTCATCTTGGGACTTAGCTGTTTTGAATACTATCATTAAACCTTAAACCAACAAAAGATCTTTGTATGTACTGCATATGCCACTAATACTCAAAAGATTAAATCATCCTGGGGGAATTTGAAACAAAAATTCTATACAACAGGCAATGTACTACTGCAGATATGCTTCACATCAGCTTGCCAAAGCATGGTGACAATCTATCAATAAAGGTTAAGACCAGTTTTTGACCATATTGTGTGACATGTGTATTGTATCCTTATCAAATGCATCTCACCCTTTTAAAGGTAAACAACGTCTTTAAAGGCCAACTTAGCTTTTGTTTTTGTAAAATTTAAATGAAAACTTGATAAAGTTTTAAATTAAATAAATAAAAATTCCATTTATTTTAAAATAATTTGGTTTTGTGTTATTATTAATTCAGTATAATTTTAATTAATTTATTTATTATTTAAATATAGTTTTACATTAATATGAAGAATTAAATTGTAATTGTTAATAGTTGATTAATAATTATATGAATTTCTTTTAATATTTTCCAATAAGGTTTAATAAAAAATTGTGCATAAGATAATTGTATAATTTTTATTGGAAAACACTTATCCTATTTTATAAGTCTTCTATATTTTTAATTAAAACTGTATTGATATGAATATAATTTTAAATTGTTATAGAATGTCAATAATAGTATAAAATATTAAAAATCAAGGCTGTACTTAAAGTGTTTCTTTGGTGCCCATATCTTGTGCACTAGAAATTTTAAATAAAATTTATTATTAACTGTAAATTTCATTCAACTTTAATCACATGATGAATATAGTTTCTAATTTTGTAGTATGGCATGAAGAATCAGTAATAGGCTATAGTCATCATTATAGGGGAAATGATTATCAAAAAAGTTTTTCATACTCAATTTTTTTAACATATATATATAAATAATAGTCTAGAAATTGAATAGTAAAATAAGCTTCATATTTTTACTTCTTTGAATCATTTGTATTTTGTTACTAGAAGTTGGCCTAATTCAATTATAGATCGACAAAATTCTGTTTTTAATCTGATTCACCTATAAAATTGATCTTTCAGAACTAAGTTAAAGGAATAAAAATTTATGATACTTTCAATATTGAAATTCATTTGGTATGTATAATTAAATAAAAACTGTAAGTTAATTGCGAACAATTTAATACACAAATTGATCCATTTCATGGAAAGCAAAAATATATAATTATATGGTTTACAAAGGCAGAATTTTTAATTATATTCTTCCACCCTATTTAATATTTGTTGTCATTTTACATTAAATCTAGTAATGTCTGAATAAAAATAATTCTTTTTAGTCAAAACAAATGTTCAAATAATTGTCTATAATATAAAAACTTACATAATTAAAATAATTATGGCTATTAAAATTTGTATTCTTTTTTAATTTTACTGAGCCTTTTACATACCTCCTCCTTGAATTCTTTGTACATATTTAAAGAAACATTATATATTACCTATTTTAAAAGTAAACTATTTAAAGTATGCTTTTATTTAGTAATATTTCCAATCAAAATATCATATTCTTTGCTTTTCATATGAATTTATTCTTTAATCATTAATAATGAATAATTGACCACACAAATTTGGAAATATTCATGCTAAATTAAGCTACTGAAGCATTTAGAAAATAAATTATGATTTATTAATGTTTTGAGAAATAATTGAAGTATTATTTTATTAATACTTATTTGTAAAATAGTTATATAAACTTTAAAAAAAGTCTTCATTAATTTTAGTTAATAAGACAGTTTTGCTCTTTCATAATAAAGTGTTATTTTATTAGTTTGTAATTTTCTCAAACTTATCTATTTTGTATATTATTTAATCAATAAATTGTTTAAGTATTTTGTTTTTAGTCTTAGGCTGTCTTTGTTTCATGAAACCTGTGAAGTTCGTGCAGCTGGACTTAGAGCATGCCGTTATCTTCTTCAGAATACAAAAGCTCTGGAAGCATTTTTACAAACAAAACTTGAATTCCTTGTCTCTCGCTCCCTTGATATCTTACTTGATAACAGAATTGAAAGAGTTCAAGCCTTACGTTTGATGAGGAAGGTGTTAAATTTAGATCCTGAAGGATTTCCACGTGCCTTTTCAAGTTGTTTAGTTGCTGTTGCAAATGAAGGATCAGTGGAGCGAGATATGCTAAGACCATGCTTAGCAACTTTAGCTCAATTAGGTAAGAATTAGTAATTTTATCTCATCTTTTTTAAGGGAAAAAATAAGGTTGATGTTTATACATCTTCTGAATAAAAAATATAAATTTTTTCAAAGTTTTAATAACTTCTGGAATTTTGATATAATTTTTGAAAAACAGTAAATAACTTGTGAAAAATTGTACTTATCTGTTTTAGACATTTAATTTTTTGCTTAGAATAATGATCAATTATATGAATTTTAAATATATGATATATATTATACGAATATGAAAAACTAATTTCATAAAGATTAGATATTATAAAACAAATATAAAATAAATATCATGCAATCTAGAAGGAGAGGTACAAACAAAAAACTAAATCAGTAATGCAAATAACATGCATTTTAATTAAAAGTAAGTTTTCATTAACCTGGCAGTAGCTCCCAACTTAAAAAACTTTAAAACTTCAATGTAAACAGTCTCCTCCTAGGATAAATGGACAATCAAGCTAAATAAATAACTTACATTTTAATAAAAATTAAAATTTTAATCAACTGGACAGTAACGCCTACCTTTTTTTAAAAAAATAAATAAATAAAATAAAAACTTCAGTGAAAACTCAGTTTAGCTCCTGAGAGAATCAGGCATTGAAGCTAAATCAATAACGTATATTTTTATGATAACTTGAGTTTAATCATTACAATTCATGGTAAAACTAAGTATATGTCAAATATTTCTACGCAATACTCAATAAATTATTGCATAAAACAGCAATTTTAATTGAATAATACTTTAAATTTCAATTTGATAGACTGTGAAAATAAAATATAACTTCAAATTCTTAATTTTCAGTTTGATACACTTTCAAAATGAAACAATTTCAAATACTTAAAATTTAACCATAAATGAAAAAGAGCTTCAAGTGTCATTAAAACTTCAAATAAATTTCACACATGCTCACTCAGATTACATCATAAAATCGCAGGTTACGTCATAAAAATACAAGAAAACATTCCGATGGAGTAAACCACTATTTGGTGCATTTATCGCTTTACCAGCTAATAAAATTTTGTTTATATATGCATATATAATAGGCTTCTTTCACTTTTTAAATTATTTTGATAAGCAACTATCTTTTTAAAAAAAGGAAACTCTGGCATATAAAACACAATACTTAGATTTCGGAAAATTAAGCTTAATTGTAAAGTATCTTATCATTTCGAGCTGAAAATTTATTGCATGTATTTATCGTTACAGCTTTACTCAATCCTCGCTGCTGTATTGAGGCTCACGGAGTGACAGCTCTTGTTCAAAATGTTGTAGAAAATGCTCAAGTACAAGCTTCTGAAGCAGTACTTGGTGTGGTTTTCTTTCTCATAAATAATCCCTCTACAAGACATTTGATGAAAGATGACTTTGGCCTAGAAGTAAAATCAAAATTATTTTTATTTTTCACTATCATTTTGGCAGTTTTTGACATTATTTCAACTAGTAACTTAATGATAATATTTAAAAATTCATTCTATTTAAAATTGTACTTCATTTATTATTAACAATTTTATTCTCTTTCTTTTTAATTATATTTTTCTATTAATGATTTGATTAATTCTTTAACATTTTTTAAAACTAAAAACAAGATCAGTCTTTTTTTTTCTGAATGAATATTTTCTGGCATTAATTTACCTTGAATAGTATTTAAATAAATTTTGATTTGTTTGTAAATATTTTATGTGTATATGTATCCATGCTTACACCTGTCTGTCTATCCATTTATCTATGTGTGTATACATACATATAAATTTTATAGTGTGACTAATAGTATTCCCTTAGATTCACTTCTTGCCTCATATTTAGTTTCACGTTCTTGCTAGAATTTTTGGCATTAAAACATTTTTGCTAGAAACAATCATTGGAGTATTTTATCCTTGTCATAAAAATTAATAATTTAAAAAGCTGATTAAAAGCTATCTTTTAAATTTTTAATTCATTTTACATTTATTGTTAATTTGTGTTTTAAAATATTTTAATTGTTTGGCATTCAATTGAAAGTATTATTTTTACTTTATTGATTTTTTTAAATTCTCATTGTGTTATAATTGATACTTCCTATCATTAATTTGTTTTAATTGAAATTGCTTAATATTGAACTACAAAATTGCAATGCATCAATATGTAAATAATGGTTATCTGTTTTGTTTGTTACATTTTAAAGTAAAAAGTTGAAATTAAATATATGAAATTAAAATATTATTGAAAATTTTTATTTATCCTTATGTATCCTGTCTCATTTAAAGAATAATATGTTAAATTATTTTGCTAATATGGTGAGAAATATATTATTATTTAAGAATGTATCTTTGTATCTGTAATTTTATTTGGGAATTTTTTAATGCAGTACTGTTTAAAAGTCTTAAATCTAGATATATTTTAGTAAATAATAACATTTATAGAACAAAATTTTAGATCATGTACTTTTTGGTGAAGATCTGTTACAAATATTTATCTCTGATGTCTACATATCTTATTTTTTAACATGGCAATCTTGTTATAAATATTTTTTAAAATTTCTTTAATGATCATTTTGTCGATTTAAAACTAAAAGAAATTTTAAAATTTTCTACTAGCATGAAAATATCATTCCTATAGTGTACATTTTATCAAAAAATTTTAGAATGAATCTCCATCAATGTCAGAATAATAATTATTTCTGACATTTTTTTAATTTAAAAGATTTGTGGAAATAATAAGTTTAAATTAGAAAATAATTAAATCTTCTTATATCTGATAAGGTGTTCTAGATTTGAGGTTGCTTACCTTAGCTCTCTATTATTAAATTTATTCCATTGTCATTATTTTCATTGAAAGTGTTCATTACTTCTTTTCATTTTGATAAAAAAAAAGTACTCAACATTTAGTGTGCCTATTAACATAAAATTATGGAGATACTGTAATATGGATTTAATATATTTAAATATGTTTTTAAGTCCTTCATATTTATATTTCATTGTTTTGACTTATAGTTATGGATATTAAACTTCAGGAAATCTATGATTTTTTTAATAGTATAGTATTTAAAAACTAAAAGTATTATTTAATATTATAAATAAAAATATAAGCATATTTCTTTGCCTATAATAATACCCAGATTTTTAATAAAATCTTTTAGAATTCAAAATAGCAAATTATTACATTAAAAAATACATTGGTCATATTTAAATGATAATTGTTTTTTCCATATTATGTAATTTAAATATCTAAATTAATTACGTGTTTTGCCTAATATTTTATAAAAAAGAAGTGTAAAAAAAATCATAAAAAACTATTCTAGAAATTAATATGAAATGATATAAATTTAAAGTAATATTATATAATTTGTTCTTATACTATTTTCAGAATTTGCTAGCTCCTTTTACAGATTGTGATTATCGCTTTCCTAATAGTAGTGATGGAACAGCAAGGTGTGGAAATGATTTATTTTTGTTATATTATTATGTTTACTACAATCAAATGTTACAATGTTGAAGCTACTTTATGATTATTACATGTTATATTTATTCAATATTTTTATATTTAGTGAAGATAAGGATCCAAATCTAAATTCCAGCAAATCAGCTATTGTGTGCACTTTGCTTTCATGGCCTGGTATGTTTTTAATTTATATTTTTTAAATATTGTTTTTAAAATACTGATATTTTTATTTTCTTCATGTTTTGTAAAATTTGGCATATTCTTAATGTAATATAAAATCCATTTTATGAGCTATTTGTTTTAAGAATCTTTCATAAACAGAGCTTTTATCTAGAATATTACTCATCTATAAAAGCAAAAAAGTTATTATTAAATGTATTTTATCTGCTTGTAATAAATTCATATTTTATTGCATTAATATAAATTTTATGAAAAAATTTGTTGTGATTTTGTTATCGATAGAATTTGTAATTTTTTATTGTGATTTCTATTTTAGGACTAATATATTTATGTCAAACTGATGCCTCTCACTTGCAATCACTTGTTGAAATGCTGTATTTACCTTATCCTGAATTGAGGGTGAAGTTCTTTTAACTATTTTAATTTCATTTATATTCTGTTAAATTTATTATATATTTTTTATCAATTTTGATCCATTTACCATTTAATTTTAACTATGATAACTATGATTTCGTTTTAATTAATTCTAATGTTCATATATGAAACAATTGTCTCATGTAAATCAATGTTATGAGATATCATTATTAGATTGTCACTTTGATGTTTATTTATTGTTTGGCATCAATAAAAACAATTATCAATTAATTATCACTTTTTTTTTACTAAAAGAAAATAATTCTTCTGAACATAGTTTTCCTACAGATGTTATTTTTATTTTTGCACAATTCATATTCTCAAGAATCATTCAGATTATGTTGTTGCATGTATAAAAATATGGTTATTTAAATTTCACACAAAATATTCTTTTCTGTATACAAAATGAAATGATTGATTCTAGTATCTTGAATTTGTTACTAGGGCCAATCATTTTAGAAACAAAGTTTAATCTGCTATCAAAAATATGAATTCTTTATTTTAAAATTAATATATATAATAATTTTTATTAAAGTGGTTTCAAAGAATATTTTGATATGATTTAGGTCCTTGAAATGTGAATTATCTTTTAATAGTTGCAACATATATATTTGGAAACTAAAAGATTCATATTTAATTTCAGGTTTTTTATAAACTAATTATAAACTGTTCCTTGTATTCATTTTGAGTAAAACTTGTGTTAATTAGTTAAATTGCTTCAAGTACTTTTGATTTGAAACAATTTTATACATATATAATTGAAAATAAAATTTTAAGAAAGTGTTTGTAAAAACTAGACTATTTTGGAGTGATTCAAAATATAGGCTATATTTACACTTTCAAATCAGAATTCACTTAAATTTAGATAACTTTTTATCTCCTGCAAAGTTTGTAACTCAATTGATTTAAAGTGGTGATTTGATTCACATTTGAAATGTAATAATTATTTTCCCCTTTTACTCTGATTTTTTCAGTAACTTGTTTTAAATTTGTTAAGTTTCATCAATATTTTTATTTAATATAATGAGCATGAGAAGGGAATGATAGACAGTCATCATCATAAATAAATGCATTACATGCCTTATACAGCTTTTACCCAATTTCAAATCTTCGAGTTGTGTCATCCCACGTTACAATCTGTTTTCCTCTACCTGTGAGTTTATAATGATTAAGTTTTTTCAAGAATTATTTTATTACCTTTTGTACTGCTTAAATTCCAGCAATAAAGAAGGTTTGTTTAAACTCTTTAATATTTGAATCTAAGCAAGAAGAAAAAAGTTTAATGGAATATTTTTTTCTTTCGTGTTGCTGGAAAATTAAGTATGTACTTCTCATATATATATATATTATTAACATTTAAAAAAATCGGTCAGAATTTCTTTATCTAACTTTGAAAGTTTTATCCCTAATTATTAAATGTTTAATCAGTCTTAATTTTTTGTAAATTTATTGTTTAAAATTATAGCAATTTATTTTTTAAATACTAAATATATAGTATCAGTATATAAACTTTAATATTATTGAATACATTTTTTGGTATTACTAAAAATACAAAATCTATTGAGCATTCTTTGTTGAATTGATATTTTTACTTAATCAAGGAAATAATATACTTGAAGTTTTATTTATACTTTAAGAAATAATCGCAAAACCTACCCATTTCTTTTTGTTTTGGTTGGTAATTTGATAACACATTAAATAACAATTGAGCTAATTTTTACAAAAAAATTAGTTTAATTAAGACTTTATAACATCTTTATTTATATCAGTTTAGCTTTGTTACTGTATCATATTTTGATACAGCAATAAAACTAAGTTAAGAATATTACTTAGGATGTTTAGAAGAATTAAATTGTAAGTTCTAGAGTGGTATGTCATGTTATTTTTAAAATTTTTGTACTAATTGATTCTACAATTTTTTTTCCCATGTTAAATAATCTTCATAATAATAGAATTTTTAGATTGTGTTTTGATAAATATTTTAACTTATTTTAGAATTGAAATCTTCTTTCAGAAAAATATTTTAGACATATTTTATCAGTTATTTGATGTGCCAGTTCCTGAATGGACTGATGATTTCTCTTTAGCTCTTAGCTCTTCAGGTGTAGTATTAATTTTTTAATTAAATTATGCATTTTTTATTTGATAGCCTTTAGAAGAAAAGGAATTCTTAATATATTTTTATTTCATTTTATTTAAAACCATATTAAAATTTTCAGTTTACATTTAAAGTAATATTAAAAATGTAAAATGAGAATAAAAACTAATTGAACTTGCAGTCCCTTAAGGATAGGTTTGACAAAACCAAATTTTCAATAACTATATTATTTTAGAAATTCTTTAAGTCTTGCACTGCTGTGGTAGCATGCATATTTTATCCTTTCATATTGTAATTTTTACTGTAGTATTTCATGTCAGAGAAATTTTGTTTCTAAAATAATTTAATTATTAGGAAAAATTTATTTACAAAATTTTATATTTAATCAATAAACAATTTGTATTAAATTTGATTTATGAAGGTGTCCATCTTCTTTGAAATACTATAGCCTGTTAAAAAAGAGGGATAAATTTCCAGACTTTTTTGCCATTTGATTTTAGTTGGCATTTATACTATTATTACTTGTTTCTGATTCTTTGACAACTCTTCCTGCCCTATTCTTAGGTGCCTAGTGCAGAAAGATGGTCTTTTCTATGTAACTCTTTAATGTTAAGAAAGTTTTCCTCCTCTCTGATTAATATAAAAGAGTGTTCTAATTACCTAGTAAAGAATCTTTATAATATTAACGTCAAAAATATTATATTATATATATATATATTTCATGATTGTGAATTTAATTCTCTCACTGTTATGCTTAATTACACCAAAAATCTTACTCAATATCTTTTATTTAAAAACAAACAATACTGCTTCTTTAAGTTTTGATCATTAGCCCAAATGAAATTAAATGTCTCTGATTTCATAGATATTGAAAAATAATTGTTCCTTATATTAAAGATCTATGTGTCCTTCTCTTCACCCTGAAAGTTACAGATTTTATATTTGGAGAAAAATCTAGAATTTCTCAAGCAAGAAACAAAAATTGTTTTATGTAATCATCAAATTTTAATTTTTCAATAATAATTTTATTTTATTCTGTGATTAAAAGAATCCTTGATTCTTCTATCAATTTCATACATACTCTGCTTATAAATATATATTATTATTATATTCCATGTTATGATGGAAATATTATGACTTCTTTCCAGATCCTTCAGCTGTGAAATCTTCCTGGCAGCTATATGAAGGTTATGTAGTTGCTGAAGGAATGGATATATTGCCCTATTTATCTAAGGACAGGTTATTTTCATTTTGTTTCTACCATTATGCTTTAGTAAATAATTTATTTTGCATAGAACATTTGTTAAATTTTGATTCTTATTTAATCTTAAATTTCATGTAAAATTGAGATCTACTTTTGATTTATTTTTTAATATTTAAAAGTTTCATTGTTAGAATTTAAGTAAGTATCAATATTTAGAAAGATAAAGATTTGATATTAATGCTTGAATATACATTAATTTTTTTATTATTAATTCTTTAAATTTGTACAATTTGAGAAGTTTTTATTGCCTAAGACAATACAAAGTTGCATTAAGTAAAACTAAACTCTGTGGCACAACAACCCATGTGGGCCAAAGCCTTCAAGTGCCCATTTCTCTTTTCTTGACCGAAAGCCCATGGGATGTGTAACATATCTCCCGATTAGGTGGTCAACCTAATATAAAACCCTCAGTGTTAAGTTCCCAAGCATGCTTGGTACTGAATTTATTGACCCACTGAAGGAAGATAAGGCTGAGTTAACCTTGCCCAACATGAAGACCGAACCTTAGACATGTGCCTTGGTACTAAGCCACCCAGTTTCATTGTATTAAGTATAAAATTATAAATATTCTTTCATGCTTTAATTTTTAATAAATAATAAATATTCACAGAAAGCTAACATTTACAAAAAAATGTTAATGAAGTTAAACAAAATCTCATGAATACTTTTAAAACTGAGTTGAAGTTGGTAAAAACTGTTGTCTAACTATTACTTCAAATGAACTTCATTATATTAAGCTGGCATATGACAAAGGCAAATTATTCAAAATTACTATGGGTGTATGAATGTTCTGTAAAGTTGTAAATCAGTTGTACTTTTATCTCTTTATTATTTGCTTTTCTTTATTTTATTTTTATTTTAAATTAGGTGATGGTAAATTCAAATATATAATGTTAAATTGATTTCAGCATAATGCCATGAAATTTTTCTAAACTGAAATATAAAACTTGCAATTTAACTGAAGTGAATAGATACACAAAATAATATTGAAAGAAATCTTGTTGAAATATTTTAAACAGGCTTTATGATTGTTAAGATAAATTAATTGAAAAATAATTAATTTTTATGTTTTAATTACTGATTATATAAATCAATTAGTTAAGTTGCTATTTTTCAAAAATATCTCAAGTTTTTATAGAATCAACAGTTTCTTTCTTTAAAAGAGTTCTGTTTTTAAATCCAATATCTATCATATATTTGTGTTTTCAGATACTTTAATTATAGATATTTTCTTATCTTTCAGAATGAATTTGGTGACCAATTATTATGCTCTTCTTGTTTTGATATTTGTCAATGCTGGTCTGTTGGAAGTAAGATTATTTGATTGGTTATCTTGAATATTTTAATGTTATTAGTTAATTTTTTCATTTAAATTTTTATATTATCTTTCAATAGGCTCTCTCTCAAATCATTGTAAGCAGTGAATCATGTTTAGCTGTTCGAGCAACCATATTTCTTGGTGAATTTGTATACATGGTAGGAATACCACATTTTTTAATGCAAGTTAATTTATAAAAGAAATTGGAAATATATTTTATTATAAAAAAAATTTAAGGTGTAGGTAATTTAATGTTTTTGCTTATAATCGTTCCATTTCTTACAGTGTAATAAATTTATTTACTATAAATATTTTATTTGTAAATTAAGTATATTGAATAAAGTAATAAAAACAAAATTGTGCTTCTTCACATAATATAAATGTCTGTAATTTTTTTCAAAAATAAACTCAGTGTTCTTTAATAACAACTTAAAAAGATCATGTTGTTTTTAAATGCTTAACAAAAGTAAAATGCAGTTCTTTAAAATGAAAGTTGAAAATTCAAAAACTTGAAAGTAAAGCTAATCCATTTTAATTTTAATCCATTTTCTTCTAGAAAAATTACTTAAATTTCATTCAAATTTGAGGGCAAGGAATTTATCACAAATCTTTTATTAATTTTGTGAACTTTTTATAACAATTTAACTGAATTCTAATCTATTTTACTTAGTGGTTCCATTATATATTTATAACTTCTGCCATTAATATTAAGGTGTTTAAGATACTAAGTAAACAATATATTTTTTAAACTTTATTTATGATTCCAATATATTATACATGTCAACAAGTCATACTTGTTGACATGTAGAATATAAGAAATTATTTTAAATATATTCATGTTTTATTGCAAAATTTACAGTCACATTCTTTATTGTGATGTACACTTATTTGCTATTATTCAATGTAAGTCAAATCATAAAAATAGTGAAAAAAATCTGCAATTTTTTTTCACTCATGGCTGAATATATTTTGAAATAATTCATTTGTATATTGGCGAGATTAAAATGTAGTGTTGATGTATCGTGTTCATTTTACCTAAATAATTGAAATTGTATTTAAAAAATAAGATAACCCTAAAAAAAGTAACAGCTATTAAAATTATAAAGAATAATAATTTATTTAATGATAACAAAATCACAATATTGTTATACAAAATTTTTAAAATCGATGTTAAAGTTTATTAGAAATCAATAAAAGAATATGTATTTTAAATATAAAAAAAGAGTGTATGACAGTAAAAAAAATTACACAAATTAGATCTCTTATATGAGAAAATTACAAAAAAAAAATTGTCAGTAATTGGAACATATGTTGTTTTGTTATGTATTTTTGATTTTTCATGCCTCAATAAAAAATTTTGTTTCTTAATTACTACAATGTAAACAAGAAAGTTCTTGCCATTTTTAATGATCCTTAAGAACTTGACCCACATAAAGTGTAGCCTATTGTTAATCCTCAAAGTAATCATTATTGGCATTCAGCAGCTTCTGTCTATGTGTCTCCAATTGTACTGTTCCCCTGTGGTAAAACTCAGGTCTTGGATGCTAAAAATTCAGTGAGTGCTTGGTGCAAATCTGCTTCATTGGTGAATAATTTTTCACGAAGTTGGTTGTCCAGGAAATGGAAGAGATGATAATCTGATGGTGCAAGGTCAGGTGAATAAGCAGAATGACACAAAGTCTCCCAACCAAGTCAATGTTTAGTCACTGCTGGTCTCTTGTGAGACATGCGGTCTCACATTATCGATCAAGAACAGTACACCATTGCGATTAACCACTTCTTTCTCCTTTTGTTGAAATACCTGTTGCACAGTTTCCAATTGCTGTTAGTACAGATCTGCGGTGATTGTTTGGCACATTAGTAACAGCTCATAATGAAATCACTTAACGACTAATTCATCGTATATCAGCATTTCTCTATGCTATTGTACAAGTTACGGTTAGTGAGTGCGCATAGTGGACCTGCTTTTATAACTATTGATATTCTTACTTTTGACTAGCTGGTGTCTCAACCATATCATACACTAATTTGCATACTTATTCTCTCTTCATTCAGTGGTATGCAAAAACAGCAAAATAATTTTTATTTACCTTGTATTATAGAATTAAGTCAAGAAGTGTTATTTTTTTCTTATTGTGTCTACAAGTTAAATCAGATATTTTAACCCTTTGACGGGCAATATTTTTTTTAAATTTTAAACCAAAGAACTCTAAAAATTGAATGTTATGATCCCACAGACAAATAATATATGAATTAAAAAAAACCTACATCCACCCATTTATCTGTGAGTGGTGGTCGCAAGACGCAACCAGCACGCGTCTAGGACCTTGAAACTTACTGAGTTAGTAGAGGGAAAAAACTTGCCTTGTTTTGTGCGCGCTTTTAGTAAATGACGATTATTGCAAATTGCTAAAAATAATTTGTATTTAAAATGCATATTATTTTTTTTACAATATTTTACAAAGTAAAGAGTAGGAAAAATGAAAAATTAAATATTTATATAATTTTGTTGCTATAAAAACACGATTTTTTCACTTTCTGTCTCCTATTCCAATTTATTTGGGTTACTCGGGAAGGACCAGGTAAATTTATATCGATATTGTCTTCATCTTCTGATCCTTCATCACTTTCTACCTGAAAATTACCATTAGCAGTTAATGGCACATTTTCTTCTTTGTCACTCATCAACCGAGATTTCTGATTCTGGATCTGAAAGAAGTTCTTCAAATAAAGCTAATGCCTCAGCTATTTCTAGCCCTTTGCAAAGCATTTTTAATTTGAACAGTAGAAAAAAATATTTACACACAGTTGAAATATATTGCTATTAATTATTTTAAATTTAAATAAAACTTTTACGTAAATTCTATTTTCGATAAAATATATATATATATTAAATTTAAAACATACAAAATACTACTAAATAAAAATTTACGTACTAACCTGGGAGCAAACGCAAAATTCAACGCAAAGAAAAATCTGAAACTGAAAAGTCTTACTGAAACAGAAATTGCGAAAGCACGTGTTCACTGGCGATATAAAGTCCACATGTTGTTTACAAGTAAAATAACCCTATGATTTAAATCCCCCTCCTCCACACTCCTAAACTCTAATTCCCAGTCATAATAAATACTCCATCCTTCGACAGCCAGTGAGCGTCGGCCATGTTTATATAGTCTGGTCTTCACGTAAGTCATGTGTTCTAGCTGCGCGTTGGTTTCGTGGTGCAACCACCAGGAATTTTCCTCAAAAAAGGAAAGTTTTTTATGTATCTAGTTCAAATTACTGCTGCATTTATATTGCTTATGACAGACATGACAATATAGAAAAAAAATTTCTAATATTTATCATTATTTATATTAAAAAAGTAGGTTATTTTTTGTTGTTAAAAATGAACATTAAATAATGCCATGTTTGAAGGAGTCTGACCAGAAATGTATTGGTGCTCCCATCTGTTAGTGTTATTTAAAAGTAAAAGATATGAAATTTATAAAATTTAAGTGAAAAATAGTGAAAAGGAATTAAGAAAAAAAAATCGAAAATTAGTGGTTTCATGGCGCAACCACCACGCGTTAAAGGGTTAAAGAACATAACAGAATCTGTAATTTGAAATAGGTAATGATGAAAAGTTTCTATAATATTTCAAGTTTTTGAACAGCTGCAATATCTAAAACAAGTGTTCATCTTGTATGAAACAGTTTGTTTTTGTAATATGTACCAAACAGAATGTCAGATAAGTGCTGATAGTTGAATTTTAAAATAAGTATTTCAAATTAATCTGGCAGCTTTCTGGTTAATACTAGGGCCTTTAATTCAACAATTTGTGAATTCAATTACCACCTTGCTTGTGGTTTTTGTAGTTGTTCAAATCTACCTTTAAGTGTAATTTTCAGTCAAATTAGCCTTTGTTTGTGATTATCATAGTGGGACAACAGAACCAAACGAATTTAAATGGCTTGTTGAAAAAAATACATATTAGTAATATTAAAATTTATTTACTTTTTTGGTGTCACTCAATTCAGTAATCTCATAAAGCAAAATGTATCCTCATTTAGAGCAATAATGCTTTGTATCATTTAAAATAGTATTTTTATTTTCATTTTTGTTAAATTTTATGACAATTTTCATATAAACTTTACATTTTTAATTTTGTGAGCTGTTTTTATTGTGTTTTTATGTATGTTTATTGCAATATTTTGTGCAGTATCATGCAATTACTATAATGGTTTATTTTTATAATTGTTTTTAATGAAAATAAAAAGCAAGCCTTGTATTAATTATATTACTTAACAATAAGTAATTTAGTAGATATTAATTTATGATTTAATAATAATTAATACTTTATTCAATTTTGATATTGATTTGATACTTGTAGCAAATAATGGTTAATTATCTTTTAGATTAATAAAGTTATTTATTTTTTATGTTAGGCAAATCAACTCCTTCCAATTGACTGTAGTCACTTAGCAAATTGTCTCCCAACTCTCATTTCTTCTGCTGCATCATTTGAATCAAATAGGAAACAAAAGTTAGATTCTTCATAATTATTATTTGTTATTTAATGTTTAATATTGATTGTTATTTAATATTGCCCTTGCAAATGAGTCCCCCTTTACTCAAATACAATTGATAGATATCAGTCAAAAATTAGATTTCCACCCACTTGCCATAATATGATATCACATATAAAAAAATTTAGGATGGATAACAAAACTTAGGGTAAGCAGCAAATGAAGTTTTCAGCATTGTTAAATTTTTTCATTCTCATTTGCGCATCATGAACATATTTTGAGAATTCTTGTACTAGGAAATAGATTTTAAATTCTTTATAGCAATAGAAAAATTAATTGATGAAGATTGTGTAAGATAATTAATTAACTGGCTCAGTATATGTTTTAGAACTTAATTTATTGTTTCGATAGATAACTAGTACTAGCAGGACTTATGAGATTAAAATTATTTTAATAACAATAAATAATTGTTTTAGAATTAAAAACATTTTGATTATTATTTCTTGAATTATTTCCTGTAATTTAAATTTATTAAAATTAATTTTAAAAAATTTAATCCAAATCTTTTTTATTAAGAACAAAGCAATAGTTTTAACTTAATAAGTTTTGTATTGTATATGAGCATGTGTCATTAAATTGCAAGAATTTTAGTGTAGTTAAAAAAATAAGCATATTTGTATTATTATGAACAAATATAATCTTAACGAAACAAAATATAATTTTTTGTTAAATGCAATCAAGAAATAACTGTTAACAATAAAGTAATAGAGCCTTTTCTAAAATAAGATGCAAAATATACTGTCTATATTCAACAAGACTCATAATATTTATAATTTAACATGTGTAAATAAAAATTATTTTCATATTCAATATTTTTAATTTCTTTAAGTAAGTTAATGTGTGCAACCCAAAATAAAGCCTTTTAAATGCAATTTTCAAATGCCCACTGAGTGGGAAGAAGCTTCTGTCTGTCCTATTCACAAAAAAGGTGACAAATTGGAATGCAACAACTATAGAGGATTATCCTTGCTTAACACGGCTTACAAAATCTTCTCCCTTATTCTATTCAATCGGCTAACGTACTACACTTCCAATATTATTGGAAATTACCAGTGCGGATTTCAGATGGGAAGAACAACGACCAACCAACTACACACTATAAGGCATATCCTGGAAAAAACCAAGGATATAATATTGATATGTACCATCTTTTTATCGATTTTAAGGCTGCCTATGATAGCCTATTAGAAGCAATGCTAGAATTTGACATCCCAATGAAGCTGGTTAGCCTTACCAGGATGACTCTAAAAAAGTCTCGTGTAGAGTAAAAATCTTGTCAAGTCTCTCAGAGCCTTTCTTTACTGAAAAAGTCCTTAGACAGGGAGAATCCCTGTCCTGTCTATTGTTTAACATTGCTTTGGAGAAGGCTATCAGAGACTCTGGTATTAAGACCAGTGGTACTATCCTACATAGAACAAATCAACTTCTTGCCTTTGCCGATGACATTGATATCATAGGAAGATCAAAGAGATCTATCATTGAGGCTGTTGTAGCGCTTGAGAATGCGGCAAAGGAAATGGGACTTATTATTAATGCACACAAAACAAAATTACTGATTGCAACAAATAAAACTTTTGATTGGGTAAAACAGTTAAGTTACTTAGGAACTTTGATCTCATACAACAATGATTTAAAAATCGAAATTAATAATAGAATCTCTCTTGCTAATAGATGCTTTTATGGCCTCAGAAGCCAATTCAAATCTGGGTTAATTTCTATAAATACAAAATTGAACCTATATTAAACCCTAATCAGGCCAATTGTTCTGTATGGTAGTGAATGCTGAACCCTCATTAAGACAGAGGAGGAAAAGCTATTGATCTTTGAAAGAAATATTTTGAGGAAGATTTTTGGACCCATCCAAGTGAATGAGTGGAGGAATTTATTCAATCATGAAATCAATAGAAAATATAGCAAATACGGTGGGACCAATATAGTGAGAACTATAAAGGCATCACGAATAAGATGGTTGGGCCACCTGTACAGATGCACCAATGCTTTTCCCACCAAAAAAGTGACATTCTCAAAAATCGAAGGGATTCGTCATAGAGGACGTCCACCCATGCGGTGGCTGGACGATGTTGAAAAAGACCTCAAAATAATGGGAGTCAACCGATGGAGGGCTGTTGCGGCTAATAGAGTCAGCTGGAAGAAGATCAGCGAGTCAGCCTTGGCCTGCAATAGGCTGTTGAGCTTGTGAAGAAGAAGAAGAAGAAATGCAATTTTCAGAGCATATATATGTATTTTAATGGAAATATATATAATTCTCAATTTTATAGTTGCAAAAAATCAAATTATAAATGAATTATAAATCTAATTATAAATTATTGAATGTTTAAAGTAATGTCATCAATCACATGATTAGCTACAACAACAGCAAGTTTTGAGCAAGCAATTCAATGGACTTGTTTGTATCAGGCAGTGTTTATTGAGTTGTTATAAATAAATGTAATTTTAAGTAATATCATCTAATTTTTGAATTATTCAATGTTTGATTAACAGTTTGGTTCTTGTTTTGATTTTAAAACTATTGCTGAACTGTTTCATAATTTAATATTTTTGGTTAAATATATTTTGAGTAAATTATTTTTGTGTATGTAATCTAAAACATATATATATATATATATATATATATATATATATATATATATATATATATATATATATATATATATATATATATATATATATATATATATATACATGGTATTAAAAAATATTTAACATTTTATATAGTGACTTAGTTAACTGTTATTGCATACATTAAGATATTGTTATTAGATTTACTTAATTAATAATTCAAAATAAATATAAATTCATTGAAACTTTTCAAAATTTATTAATAATCCAAATTATTAAATAAAATTGCAGTTTCTCTTGAATATTTCCATCTGAAAAAATCCAGCTTGATTTTGAAGATAATTTGAGGATCTTTAATTTTTATGTTGAACCAAACTATTAAAATATTAGTTTATTTATGAATACTTTATGTAGTATTTTATATTATTTTTTAGCCAGGCTACTGCTGCCATCACTTGCTTGTTTCGAATTCATGAATTGAAAAAAAGGTGCGCTGTTCCTTCTAATTTAGTTTTGCATAATATTCTTCATGTATGTGATCCTGGAAGAGAAAAGAAAGGTTTCTTTGTCAGTCATGTAAATAAAGTAAAACTGTGGAAATATTTGAAAAGGGTAAGAACATAACATGCAAATTTATTTCATTGCATCAGTTTTTTTTTTTATGTACAAAAGTTAAATAATTTCAAGTACAAATTTTAAATTGGGTCATCATATTTTAATTGATAATATTTCCAGCAAATTAAAACTTTCAAGCAATATCATCTATTGCACACTAGTCAGAAATATAGTTTTAAAAATGATTTTCAGTACACCTTTTTAATTCCCATCTTCTTTGAATACTGTCCCATACTTGCTGCAATGTCCTAGTTGAGAAAAGCATTATTCTCATGAACAGAAGGTAGTGAGTTGACTTAACTAAAGATAGGTGGTTTTCATTAAAGGCAAGTAGGCCACAATAAATAGGTCATGGTCACTGATATCTAAGTAAAATTATACCTATGGTTCTGGCAAATCAGGTATAAGCAGCATTCTACTTGGTCCTTGCTTTTAAAGGACAAAGATTCCCTTTGTAAAACTGAAAAGGTGGTTATATTTTTGGCTTCCACCTAACTGGTAGATTCAACTAGGTTTAGAGAAATATGCTGGTGCCCAAAGATCTTGACTGTCACAACTACATGTCTTCAAGTGTTTTCTATCCATGAAAACTGCATCTTAAAGACACTTTTTTAATGCTATACAACCACCTAATTGATATTCCTTTGCTCTGAAATCTGATGGTAAAGTAGGATTTTTGAAAGTGGTGATTTTAACTGCTTTGTTTTCTGAGCTTTTCCAGACATTACCAAGCTATCTTAAACAATTACTTTTGATGATTTGTGCTATCTGTGTTTGATTACTGAGTATGTATAATTGAAAACTGAATATAGTTCAGCAAGATCTTATCTGTTTTACCAGGCCAAAGGTAATTCAGTGGAATTTTCTTTTAAACATATTCCAATAATGCTAAATATTAGTATTAAGAGTCCACATTTCACTTATGAATTTTTAGTTTTTTGACTGATTAAGTTTAGTTTAAGTTGTTTTCTTAGTTCAAAGAAAAATCTTAAAAGCTTTTAATCTTTTTAAATTCAAAGAAAAAGCTTTTATTTTGTTAACTTTTGTTTTGAGATTTCTTTCGATGTTGATAATCATGTTAAGGTATTTAAATTCATTAATTTTTTCAAAGGTGTGACTGTTAATGCATAAGGGCCCACTGTTGTTTACAGGTGAGGTTACTCCCTTCTATATCTTCATTATTTTGTGTGATTTACAGCTAAAATTAAACATTATTTATTTAATTAAATAATAAAAATATGAAATTTTATAAAATTTTGTTAAAAAGTATAAAATATGAATTTTACAAATTTTTCTCCCATTTTATTACTTGTCTTAGCTTTTTTCTGATGTATTAATATTGATCTTATATTGTTACTATATAAATAGAACATTTAAAGATTGCACATTTAATAACAGAACTGATTTCAGAATATCAATATTTTTAAGTTAAAGCTAATTCTATATATATATATATATATATATATATATATATATATATATATATATATATATATATATATATATATATATATATATATATATAGCTCAAAACCATTTGTCGATAATCCAGTTATTTATAAAGGTAACTCATGTACCAGAGTGTTCTTTCTCAATCCAAAAAAAAAAAAAAACTAATTGTATTCAATCTGATTAAAGCGTAGAAAAAATGTATCATATACTAGCCATTCATAATCTAGAATATCAAATCTGGAATCAATTTTCAATGAGTTTCTTGCTATAATGTTGTAAGAGTACATTATTTGAAAAAATTTTTACATTCGATATCAGTATACATTGATTTATTTTGCAAGATGCATAGATTTAAAAAGAACCTTATTGTGTAAAAGCTCAAAATAAATTATTTCAAAACATACTTTAAAAATTGCTTTCTATTAATTGATTTATAATTTTAAAAAGTAATTTACTATGTATTTTAAATTAAAGGACTGCATCAGGGAGAGTAAGAATTCTGGTAATTCACTTGAATTTGAGGCTATTGAATTCAACTGATGATCAGTGTTGCTTATTTTGAAAGTTCTTTATTTTAAATTCTGTTTAACATTTTTTCAATGAAAGAATGTTTTCAATTAAAATTCTTATGTCTTTGTTTAATGAATACTTGTAGCTAGGTAAATAAGCTAACCTAAAATGTCAAAAAATATATATGTGCTATAAAAACTTATGCTGCATTTTTAAGTTTAAGTAATTGCAAAATGAATATTGAACTGTCTTAAAAAACATCTTAATAATATATTTTCATTTTAAAAAATTATATAGAAAAGTATTAAGTGGCAGTGTTTTGATGAATTAATTATATTTAAGTTTATATGTCAACTAATCTATGCACAGAAATTCTAAATTGATTTAAGTAAAAGTACACTAATTAAAAAAACAATGCATGTATATCCATGCATGAATTAATAAAATAATTTTGATTGAACTGATGTTTCAGGAAATGAGTAATGGTATTGATCAAGCAATAAAAGATACTCAAGTTCTTACCAAAGATTATAATAGCTGGGATTGGGATCTCATTGGTTGTATTTTAAAGGTAGTTTTTTTAATAATTGTTGCATTTTTATTTTAAAGCTATTTGATTGTATTGTTTTTTCATTCAGTTTAAGCACTTAATAGCCTTTCTTTGCTATTGCTCTATTTGTATTTCTAATCTCAGATTTATATTCTGCTTTATCTTCTACTAATTGTCATTGTGTGCTTAATTAAAATTAATTTCTTTCTCTTTAATAAATTTTTAATATTGTGCTTAAAAAATTTATGATTTTTTTTCATGTTTTTGAAGAGTTAAAATGGTGTAAATCATGTATTGTATAATGGCTAAGTTTTCTTCAATAAATTTTAAAATAATTTTAAATTTTCATTATAAAAATGTGATATTTATTCATTCAATCACTGTTAACAAATAAATTTTATAAATATATTATTCATCTTTCTTTTCCTATTGCATTTATCAAAATTAATTTTTCCAAATCCTCTTTCACTTTAGTAAAATCATTTAATTTTTAGAATCCCAGTAATTCTCTCAAACGATTGGAAGATATGAATCATCGTTATTTTATTAAGAAGCTTCTTTATTTCTTTAAACCAAGTTCAAAAGCTTTTTCTGAGTTAGAGTTTGATAAAGAGAATGGAAAGCAGATTTGTCTCACTGGCTGTCATATGTTAGAATTCTTTTTAGAGTTAGATGAGGTATGTACATAATTTGGGGTTAAATAAAATTTTTAAGTATTATCCAATAAATTTAATCGTTTTAAGTGGTCATTAGAGACTTCCATTGATTGTTACTTTCTACTATAATATTTTTTATTAATATTAATTTAAGGATTTTTTTCTATGTATTTCTTCATCTATTGCATAGTTATTTTACCTGTATCTGAAATGGATTAAATTACTGTTTTAACAATAAGTATGAAACTCATAATAGCTTTGATTAAACTTTTTTTCCTATTTTTACATTTCAAAACTATTGTAATTAAAATATTAAATTATAAACAGAAAATGTATTAAAAATATATAAATAAAACTCTTAAATTTACTTTGTTTCACGATCATATTAACTTGCTCATTATCTTTATAAAAGTATGTAAATAACACCATTGAACTCTATTAAAAATTGTTTTGATTTTAGTACACATGGTAAAAAAACAATATTTTACATTTCATTTAATAATGAAATATCTTATGCCTAACACAATAGCTATTGAGATAAACATTTCTTGAATTGCTTCATTCCCACAAAGTGTTTCATGTTTTTTATAATTATAGGTATAATGGTAATATAACTTTAATTTAAAAATACTTTTATTTTAAATAAAATAAAATTATGATCTAATTTACATTTTAGTACTCATTGTCTTGGTTCAAATTAAAATACAATTTTGAAGATAATGTTTTAACCTACTTGTAAATAATCCTATAATACATGAATAAAACTTAAAATTCATACTTCAAATTTTTGCTATAAAATATTAATGTCAATAAATATAAATATTTGAAAATTAATTAAAAAATTTATTATGTGTTATATGAGATATTTCCCTACTAATGTTTAGATTATTGTAAAGCTTAGATTTATATAAATATGAAAAATTAATTTATTTTGCATGTATTTTGTTTCGCATTCCATAGGCAAAAGCTCAAGAACATTTAGATGAGTTTCTGAATGATCTCAATGCATGTCTTCTTCAGGTAAAATACTTTTAAGAAGTTTTTAATTAATTTCTTAATTCCTATTTTATAATCTATTTTCCATTTATCTTTTCATAATTTTAAAAATGTTTCTTGCAACTTTTAATATAATTAAGATGAATAAACATAAAACAATTGTGGTGTCACAAATATATTATCTATAGTATACAATTGTCTTTTATATTCTGATCATATTTTGCATGTTTATGTTAAATTATCAATGCAAAATGTGCATTTTAAATTAAATTTTTTTTCTGGTTACATAATTACATGAATTTTTACTTTTGAATGTCTTAGACAAGATTATTATTTTTTCAGTTAATACAAGAAGGAGACAGGCTTAATTCAGTTCTGAGTCCTATAAAAGTATCCAGTACATTTAGCCAAATATATTTTTTATTTATTGGAAAATTATCTAGTTCTCATAAAGGTTGTAAATACCTCAATCGATGTAGCACTTTTCAGAAGTGAGTGTAAGATTTTTCATTTTTATGCTAATTCCTTGTGCAATTTTTGATGGAATATTACAATTTTTAAACTTCTTTTTATATTTTTATATATCAACTGATATTCAAAAGTAAATTATAGTAATTTAATATTGCAAAATTTAAAAATGATAAAAAATATTAATATATAAAAATTTTTGATTAAATTAAAATATACTTTAAAAAAAATCCTTAAATATTATTACATTGCATGATTTCAATTTAAATTCAATTTATTTTTTAACTTGATACAGTGAACTGAGTGTTCTAAATTGTTGAATTCTTTAAGTAATATTTGAATCTTCAAAATTTATTTTTGTGTTTGATTTTATGAGGAAAATTCTTGACTTTTTTTTCTTTTTTTAATTTATATTATTAGAAGAATAACGTAACTCAAAATGTATTTATTTGAGTTACGTTATTCTTCTAGGAAGCTATAGATATTTGAAACATTTTGTATACAGGTTTATTGATTTTCAAAATTTTACTTTTAAATTTCTGGGATTGTTTTGGGTCACATGTGCTATATCTTACCTATAGATTCTTCCATATTTTCAGAAAATATTTGTTCTTCTAATATTCCAAAATTTTATAGTTAAGTAAAAAAAAAATCTTTAATCTAAGGCTTGTGAAAAAAATGATTAAACTTTATTATAATTGTTGTTCTTGAAATTAAAAAAAATATTTATCCATTTCATATTAAGGATTTAAAGCTATACAACATTTATGATTAAATTTGAATTTATCAAATATAATACAAGAAAAGAAAATAATAAATTAAATAAATATTTATATTTATTGATAAATTGGAAAAATCAATGTAATTAGAACATAACTTGCATATGGAAAGAGATATGTATTCTGAAATTGTTGCCAGAAATAATTTTTAATTGTTAACATTTTCTAGTAAGCAGAGTTTTACTACATTCGGAAGAATATTCATAAAGCAATATACTAGATAAATGAAATCGGTTTTTTAAATAAGTCACTCTTAAGCAAATATACTTCCTAGTTTAAATGTTTCATTATTTTTCATTATATGATGAAGGTTGATGAATTTTTCACTTTAAAAAAATTATTCTGGAGTATATCATATTTAGAGTTTTGAAACTATTTTATTTCAAATATTTGACTGAAATCTTTATTCTTTAAACATTTCATAGCCTTCTTAAACTTGTTACTGCAACCAATCAAGATATATATATAAAACTTGTTGTATCAGCTTTAGACTATTCAAAAGAAGGGCTGTCCAGAACAATTCTAGTCAAAGTTTTAACAGGAACAGATGAAGTATGTATTATTTAATATTTTTCATATTAAAAATATTTTAGTGTTTGGAATTCTTTTGTTAAAATTACAATTGTATAAATGTAAAAATAGGTTTTTTTAAATTTTAGGCCACTCGTTTGTATGCAACAAATTTCCTCCTCGTACTTCTTAGGGCTAAAATGCCAGATTTTCGTAAATGGGCTATTGAGCTTTTAGTATATCAACTACATGACTCTAGCAAATTGGTTTCTGCTGCTGCACTTGACATTTTAGATGAAGCTTGTACTGTAGAGGTAAGTGAATTTTCTATAATTTTATATTAATAATAATTGTGTTTCCTTACCAGATTGTCGGATGTCTTATCATAACTTTGAGAAAAATTTATAAACTTTCAAATCAAATTACTATTTATCACATACATCCTTCCATACAAGAAAGTTAGTTTTCAAAATGTTACTGTATTTTGATTCTAAATTAAGAACACTTCAGTTGTATTTTCTTATTTTTTGATATTTTACATTTTAAACCTATAGAAAAGATCTCATAGATTTTTTTGGTTGATATATGCTCTATTTCTCATTAAATTATATTAAAAAATTAATGATTCTGTTTGTACTTGAAAGATTTGATCAGTTGAAAATTTACTATTACTAATTTTCAAGAGTATTTAATTTAATAAATAGGACTGATTAGACAGTTTTAGTTAAATCATATTTTGGCGCAAAATATTTGCATGTATTGATTAAATACATGTATTTTCATTTTTGTAAATAAGAATAAATGTGTAAAGTGCTTTATACATTTATATATTAGTTGAATTAATAGTTAAAATATTCTCTTGTTTTTTGTTAGAAACTGTTCTCTTTCCAAAATGTTATCTTATAGTCTTAAAGTAGATGAATGTGAAGTAAATTTGACCTTATATTTTTATCAAACTTAAAATCGAAGTAGCAATGCACTGGTAATAATAAAATCTGTCTCTTACTTGCTGCTACATTTTATTTTTCATTAATTGATTTTAGATTATGGTTATTGCAATTATTTATATCTGTTTTGTCAACATACAACTTTAAGTTAGTTAAACAAATCTTGAATCAAAAAGCAATCTAATACCTCTAAAAATAATTTAATTACCAAAAATTGTATTTTAAAACTATAATTCTTTTATAAAAAGATTTCTTTTCCTTTTGATGTTAATTAAAATTCATAAAGATCCTAATATTAGTGAAATTGATGAATTCATATATATGTCATTCAATCAGTTTTTCAAATGCTAGAGAATTAGTAAAATCTTTTCCAATGATTGTTAAGGAATATCAGCAATCAATTGTGTTTTTAAAATTCATACCTCAAAAGTGAAATGTGCTCATTGAAGCTTATGTGAAAGAATTAAGCTTTTATGATAAATAATGCTGTAGACCGTAAGCATAAACTGCTTCTATTAAACTCTATTATAATATTCAAGCACAAAGTACTAGTAATAAATATGCTTCTATGCTCTGTCATCTACGAGAAATTTGTTTACCTATTGATCTTTTTTGCGAATCTAGGAAAGACATTTAAGTTATCAGCAGTATAAGTTTTCAACAATTTGTCGGAAAAATTGCCGCTGTGGATTATGTGATGCTTTTTTTTTCTTTGCTCGAAAAACAGGGCTTGCAGATAATACACTGATCTAGATTGTATACAGGAAAATACTGTAATATTGATTGGAAATGTGTTCTTCTAATCTGCTGTGTTGTAGTGGTTGATGAAAAAAATGATTGTATGAATGAAGCAAAGTTAGGTATCATAGACCACTGTTTCTCAACCACCGGTCCTCGGACTGCAAGAAATATTTGCTGCTCTACAAAATATCCATCTATCTGTCCAAAATCTAAAGTGTTGTCAGCAAACAACCGATATTAAAACAGCACCTACATTGCAATAACAACAGTTTACTAGTTTAGAAAATAATATGATCGATGATGAAAAGTATAACAAACTGGCTACAATGTACTTAATCAATTTTTATAAATTACCATACCATGCACTAAATATGCCAGTTAGTGTGCCCCGGTCTGCCTTGAATATTGCTGATTACATGAATGCTGAATATCTATCATAATAGTTTATAAAATTATTTTAATCAGCTAATTAATCTTTAAAAATTACTTTTGTCTTCATAATTTTATTTGTATGAAAAAATTTTGCTCATGGTTTGAATTATCAAATTTATTGATCCACGAGAAAGTACCGAAATATATTTTACCAATCCTTGGAATAAATCCAGTTGAGAAACACTGTCAGTGTGCCTTTGACATCATACTGGACTATCTACTATAATATAGAAGTTATTGGTAGTCATTATCTTAACATCTTAGAATTACCTCTTATTCTTTCATTGATGCCACTTTGAATGATGGCATTATGTTTTTGTTATGTTTGGGCCTTATATTCAAGCCTTGTGATACCCTACTTTTTAGCAAGATAATGCATGATTAAATATTGATAGTGTTACTCTGATGTTTTTTTCATAGAAGAGAAAATTATTAGCTTCTGTATAGCCTGTGTATTCATTAGAACTCTTATAAATTGAAAACAATCTGAATGATAATAAATATAACAATCTTCATATCAGTGTTTAATATATGAATTAATTTTATATATAATATAAAATTCATGTATTAAATATTGTTAAATAATTTGTTAAAAAGGAAATTTTCAGCTTTAAATAAGTATTAAACATTCTAAAACAAGACTATTAAAAGATTATAATTCTTAAAAGATTTTTTAATATAATTTTAAATTAAAAAGAAAAAATTAACAAAAATAAGTTTTATATATTATTTATGCATGAAACTTTCAGATATAATGGTACTTATAAGATATCACTGTATATTATGTTAGTATATTTTTAAACTATAATATCATTCATTAACAATTTTGCCAATTTAAATTGTGCTCAGTTGTTTATTCAAATGTTATGTATCAAAATAAGTTTCAGTTTTTAGTAGACCATCCAAATAAGCAATATACTTTGCATAATATTGGTAATAAATTTGGCTGAACTTGTGATTAGTTGCAAGATTATCTCATACAATTATTCCTATCTGTATAGTTTTTAATATGATAGTTTAAATATATAGAATAGGGTTTTGGTTTATTGCATTTAGTAACTGATTTAACTGTAATTATTAACAACTGCTAAAAACCAATAAAATAATTTATGATTCCTTTGTTCTATAAACCTTGAACTTTCTTTTGTTTTGTGAGCCATATATACTAAAAATTACATATATTCATACATTTATTTGTTAAATATTTTTCTCTTTATTTTATTTCTAATATTTAAATAGTTTCTGCTATTGTAATTATATTTTACTTTTTCATAATTTACATTATGAATGTGGCATTCATTGTTCTTCATTGATCCTTCATGTGTTATATATTTTTCCCAGGAAAATTTAGAAGCTCTCATTTCTCTAAGACCTCCACTTCTTCAATTGGGAGATAAAGGCCTGCTTTTATTAGTTCGATATTTTTCTGTCCAAAGTGGGTTCAGTTTCCTAATGGAATCTAATTTTCTTTTTGAAGAGCTGCGTCGATGGGATAATGTAAATTTTATTTATTTTTTCAATTTAAGTTTATAAAACATTTTTTAACTCTAATTATTAACAATTTTGTCTTCATATAAATTAAATAAGCACATATTAAATATCTAAAAGTATGAATGATATTTTCATATAGTTCAATTTATCATTTCATATTAACTCTACTACTGATATTTATTCATTAATTGAAATACACTAATTTATATTTAGTTATAAAAAATTTATCATCATATTTTTCAGGTATATAATTTTAAATATGTTAAAGTTGTTGAAGATTTATTAAATGAAGCTTTTACTCATCATAGAAGAAGTGATAATGGAAATTATGGTAGGCGCAGTTTAGATATAAGGTAAGACATAAGTTCTTAATGACTGTGTTATGCAAAGATTTATTTAAATTTTAGTTCATTATGTTAACGTAAAATATAATTTATATTTTTAGCTGATATTTATTTATATATTCATAGACATACTGTGCAATAGACTCTGAATGCCTCACATTTTCTTATAAAATAACAAAAAACTTGAAATTAAAATTTTGGGGATATTGAGGAATTCATGCAAAAAATTCAATTTGAGGGATAATTCTTGTCTGTATGTTTGTGTACTTATAAATGTACATGCTTATATATCAATTTTTAGAAAACAAAACTGAACATTTTTTTATGTGATTTAGCTTTGTTTTCCAGTTATAAAATTCATTTTCTTTAATAAAAATTTGAAATATTTTTTAATATTTTATTTTGTTAACTTTTATTTTAATTACATATATTTTACTTTTGATGGATTCTGATAAAAAGGCTTTTCCAGAGTTGATTTTATAGGTTTTTAATTAGAACTGTTTTTGGATGTTTCATGAAATGCGATTTCTTTGCAACTCTTTTTGTATACCTCTATTTCCATGGTAATATTATATCTGAGTTTAATCAGGTTGCAATAAAACTAACTTGTAAAAGGTAGTAAATGTGGAGATTTACATATGAAAAGTATGCCAATTCCTTTAAAGTTCCTTTAAAGTATTATTTAGTGTTTTTTTATGTCTCCTGCTACAAATATTAAATCTGAATTCAGGGATTATTCTCTTTCCAACTAATTAATTTCTTTTGTGGTTCAGTACTTTGCAATTTCAGACCTGCCAACTTTTACGCATCGTGCATAAATTTTACGCAAGATCCACAGGTTTTACGCTTTTACTGATAGCATGAATTATTTTACGTGTTTCGGTTCTTCTGAACAAAGTTTAAAAAGAATATTTTATATCTTAGCACATTATGGCGATCTTTTCTCGTTATCCATGATGAGAAGCAGAAATTAGCACCCCATTCAACCCATCTGTTTGAAGAGAGAAATAACTTCCCGGACTGTGTGGTTGTAGAGGCTCCGAAAATGCACATGTCAAACCCTTTTTCTATCGAGGGGGGGGAGGAAGCCTCCAGCTTGAAAAACTATAGATGGCGAAAAGAAATGGTAAAGGTATAATTTTTTTCTTTAGTCACACGGATTAAAACTGAAAAGTTTTACTGAAATACTTTTCTGAAAGTTGGCAGGTATGCAATTTAGCTCAATTTATATTTTATTGGTGTATTCAGTTTTTTCTAGTGACTTTGATTTATTCAGTTTTTATCTGAAAATTTCCATATTATATTAAACTTATATGAATTTTACTTTGATTTACATCATTTCATCTTGTGTATTCATCAATGATAATCTTCTAGAAATATTCCCATAATTTTTCTATCATCAAATTTTTATACTTTTAATTAAATTGAATGTTGTGAACCAATTAAATAGATTAAATTAATATATTTAAAAAATATCACTTATTTTTATAATTGTAAAATGTACTACCCATTATTATCTCGTGATTTCTGTCAGTAAATTAGTCAGAAACATTTTCTTCCCACTATACCTGGTTGATTCATTGCCAACTCAATGATATTTTGTTATCTTATGAAAGATAGTTATGTTACATTTAACCAATAATTTTGTGTAAATAGTGATAATTGATTTAATTACAATGATTTTTTGTTTCACATTATCTTTGAATTAAAGTGGTATTGGTAATTCTAATTATTTATGGTGGTAATGTGAAATGAATAATATGCTAAACAAAAAATGCTGTTTTAAAACCTCACACATTTTTTTAAAATACAATTTTGTAATGCAGATTTTTTTAAATATATGATCAAGGTTGGTTGTCATAAAATAACTTCCAATATTCAGAATATAAATTTTTACACTATCTGTATTTGCAACTTTTATCTTTTATTCGTAAAATGACTTTTGGTACACAGTTTGTATAATACTATCTAAATATTTTTACTAATACTATGTATAATATTTTTACTATTCCTTGAAAATTGTAAACTAATTTATTGTATGTCTTTTCATATATCATGAAATGTGGTCCATTCCTCTATTTCATTGCACAT
Source organism: Latrodectus hesperus (assembly GCA_037975125.1). Taxonomy (NCBI): domain Eukaryota; kingdom Metazoa; phylum Arthropoda; class Arachnida; order Araneae; family Theridiidae; genus Latrodectus; species Latrodectus hesperus. Next base: position 98,619,335 of record CM075853.1, on the reverse strand, counting down.
TTCACACTTTTTATATCAACTTAAATGTTTATATATTAGTTTATAAAATGCAGGTAAACCTGTCTTCAGCATGATAATTATTGTGTAACTTAGCTTTCTTGTTAACTGTTGCTTTCCTATTCTGTGTTACATATTATTTTCTTTATATAAATTTAAATGTAAAAGTGAATAGAAAACAAAAATAATTTATGAAGTTTTGCTTTATAGTTCATTATTTTGTTTTATATGTATATATCATTTGAAAAATTTAAGATATTAATTATTTTGAAAATGAAAAATTAATTTTAATTAATATGATAAAAATTGTGTACTCAAAAATTAAAATAAAGAAATGATTTTAATATTCAGATGAATTTGTTTTCATATTTTTAGTCTAAATTAATTTATTTGACACACTTATTGCTAACTTCAAAATAAAAATTTATTATATTCTCTTTAACTTAATTGTGTTTAACCAAATTTAGGTCTATCTTATTTTATTATTACAATATTTATTGTAATATTATATCTTTTTTAGAATTTTTGTCATATACAGTATATATTTTTTTACTAGCTGTTTAGTTTGTACGTTGATTTACTTTTTTATTTTCCCAAGTCATTCAGTACGCAATGTCTATCTACCTCCTCATATGTATGGTCAATTAGTTCAACACCATGAAGGTCTTAATATATTAAAAAAGGAAGGTTCCTGCCACAAATTATTCAATATCATACGAAATCCTGAACTAAATTCAGAGCTAGGTATTTTACAATTAAAGGCATCACTATGGGCTGCAGTAAGTAACTTTTTATACTATTTGTTTCTGTTATAATAAGTAATAATTTTCTAAGTATCAGTTTATATTTAGTTATTTCTATTATTCTACATATTATTTAGTTTAGTAACTTGAATTTGAAGTTAGTCTGCAAAATAATTTGATACTGTTATGGTGTACAAAAAAAATTAACAAATTTATGTTTATTTTTTTTTATGAATTCAAATACAACTAATATTGAATATCAATTAGTAATATGTGCAATATATTTTGAAAAATCATTAAAAATGTAAGTAGTTTACTAAATTTTTCTGGCAAATTTGTCATGATTATTTTATACTCATTTCAATGTTATGTATTGATGTATTGTGACGATTAATATCATGTATTAATAATATTATCACATAATCCAGTAATTGTTCCTCTACAGCCTTGATCTGTGCTTCATTAAACTAAATAAAGTAAGCAAAGCAATGTCTTATTTAGCTATAAGTAAAACTAAATAAGACATTGCTTTGCTTACAAAAATTAATTAAAACAATATTTAATGATAAAACTAATTTTTGTAATGCAATTTTTAAAAAGTGTTTCATTGCAAGCTTTTGATCTATTAAATGAGAAATTTTCATATACCAGTAAAAGCAACTAACTTATTTTACAATATTGGACTATTGATTTTAACAATCTTTTGTATCAAGCAGTGAAATTATTTGCAATTTATTGATGAAAGAATTATAGTTGAAGCATCTGATAATTTCGAATCATTTTATCGTTTAAATTTTTATTTTTGCTGTAATTACGAACACATAGAGTTCTAGTAAAATTCAATCTTGTCTCTTTGACTTTGTAGCATCAACATTTACAGTGACAAAAAGGTCCTAATGTTTCTTTTCTTCTATTTAGTTTTCCAGTCATAACTATTGACTTTCAACTTTACCTTTATTACACCGTACATTATCTCCTCTTACATTATATAACTAGTCTCATTCCTTTACACCTTTTTATTATTCCAATTGTTGATACTCCAACATAAAAGGTGGAAAGATTATTATTAAAAAATCCTGTATTTTCATTTTTAAAATTTGTTTTCATGTTGATAGTGACTGACATATATTTGTGTGTGTGTATATATATATGTAATAACTTAAAGTAAATTAATAAATTTAAGTATAATTTAACCCTTCTCCGTCTATAATGTGCTGCAAACAGCTGTATAAATAAAAGTATGTAATTTTTCTTATTTTTGCTACTAATCAGCTAGTCTAGCTTTATCCTGCAAATATACATTGTTATTATAAATTCCTATTATTCAGAATAGTTTAGAATGAAATAGAAATCTGTTCATTTACATAAATTGAAATTTTTTCTTGGTTTTCTTAGAATCACTTATACATTTTTCAATAGAAATATCAAATCTTAAGAAATTTGCATGTATGATTAAAGTTTATCTTTTTTAAAAAAATTATTTTATATATTTTTCATCAACTTGTAAAGAGAATAAAACTATTGACAAAAATATTAATTTGCATAATAATATGAGTCAATATTAATAATTAAAGAAGCAAATTAACTTTATTTCTCTTTGTATTTTTTTAATTAAAATTAAATTTGCATTGCACTATTTTTAATAAACATGTGGAATGTTTTAGGGCCATGTTGGTAGTTATAGTCTTGGACTAGATTTCATTATCAGTGAAAATCTAATTCATCACATAGTTGATTTAGCTGCCAATGCTCCTGTTCTATCAATAAGAGGGTAAGTTCTTAAACTGTGTTGTATAATTTATGAATTTTGTTTTGCTATTTTTAAGTAACCGCATTAATGAATGACTTAATGTAAATTTCAATTTTGGTGAAGAAACATTACTGTTTAAATGTAATATTTCTTAACCAAAATTCTATCCCTAATTTCACAAGACAAAAATGTTGTTTGTATGTACTAGAAGTTTTATGTATATTGTTATACATGCAAATTTATCTAAATTTAAATATCAGTTTTTTCCAAAATAGAAAATTGATCTAAGAAAAGGAAACAGTATGAAATTAATTTACTGTGTTACATTATTTAAATTTATAGAAATTTTTATTCACAAATGCATGTAATTGTTAGTTCTTTTCTTCCAATTTCCTTTAGCTTCACTGTATTCATAAATTTGTGCATTAAATCAAATTTGAATTTAATTTAAATCTTTTATTATAGATAAATTTTATATACCTCCCTAGAAAACCAAACTGATAATTATATTATAAAAATGATTTATTTCTGTTTCTGTTTTCATGTGCATTTAAAATTAATTTATTTTTGTCATTACAGCTATATAAAAATGTGACATGGTTATAGTTTAAAATATATATGTGTAGGGAGTTTTGAATTAGGCTAAATTCTAAAGGCATGTGTAAAAAATAATTTGGAAGTAACTCTTCAAGTAATCGAAAAAGAAATTGATCAAAGCCTGTAGTTTGATCGAAAAGGTGGATAGGTTATCAAACTGCTGAAAAAGGATTTTATCAAGATAATTGATGAGCTGTGTTGACTATCATAAAGTTGTAGTTGGTTGCAACACTTAATTTTCTTAGCATACAATTCCAAATATCCTACAATTAAAATATTAACCATTACATATATTGTTTTTGTATCATAAACCTAATATAACTTTAAATAGATGTTTCTTTTATCATATTTTAAAATGTCCTTTGGCCGATCAAAATAATTTGCTAAGTTACATCTTACATACAGGCAACAGGGTTAATCACTGCTATAATAAGCACTTTTCACTCTTATATATGCAATTTCTTTTATTTAAAATTTTACTATCAGTTTTTTTATATCCAAATATTGTGTTGCAAGGAAATTTTGTATTAGATTTCTATGTTAACTATAATGGAAAAATATACAAATGCTTATTTATAATTCAAAAATATTTTGAAACAGCATGAAAGTTTCTTTTGCAGATAATAATGAAATTACAAGATAAATTATAAGAATTTTATAAAGTCATTAATCTTTCTGGAAAACAGTTACTTGAATTCATTATGACTGGCTTATTTGTTATTATAGTGTGTTTATTCCATATCATTTTTAACAGAAAGCTGTGTCATGATTAAATGATAAATTTGCAAATATATGATTTCTCTTGAGGGAAAATTTTTCTAAAAAATTGTGACAGTGAAAACAGATATTGAATACTTTGCTTATTTAGTTTTAAACGAGTTTTGAACCATTTTTTAAAATTTTATTTATTGCTTAATTTAAAAAGTCAAAGATTTTAGCAATATTTCAAGAAATTTGCTTTAAGCATAAAATTTTTCATTAAAATAAACCATGTTTTAAATTTCTGTTGAGAAAACACCTCCATTTAAACTACAAATTTACTTTCATTTTAAATTAAAATTATTAGGAGATTGAATTTCTTTGAGAGAAAGATTAAAAAGAGAGAAATATTTTAATCTCAGGTATTTTTTTATCTCAAACGTTTTATGAGTTGGAAAAGACAGATTAATTCAGATAAAGGTTATTTTTTATTACTTTAGGGTACTGGAAATGAATGCACAAAGAAAAAATAAAAGTAAATTATGACTCCTATGGAATTTTTCATTTATTAGACATGAAATTTTGTTCATAAGTCTAGTGTAAATTATTTTTGAATAAAATTTTCTTGAAACTTTTTGAAGAAAGACATTTTTAGTTAAAAGACAATAAAGTTTTAAAAGAAATGTGAGTTTATGAAAGAGAAATTTTAGCAAATCGTAAATTTATATCTTTTGACTTTTATAGGTCATTAATTGTGCTTCTTGAAATCAGCATAAAATTTTGAACTTTCGTTTTTTATATAAAATGAAATTATAAAAATATTTCAGTGTACATATATTTTTTTAATATGAAGCATGTTGCTTAATACTTCAGTGTATTAAATTGAATATAGATTAAGCTATTTTATGTAACAGATTTCAAAAGTTTTTTATATGATAAATAGTTTAAATTTGACATTTAGAATCACTTTCAAGAAACTCTCAAAAATTATTTTCCCATTTGTTATAAATGAGATTGTATTTATTTAATTTTATCAAGGAACTTTATATAAATAATAAAAACCTAAAGATTTTTAAGTCCTGAGTAAAACATATATGTAGGTAGGCTCTTGAAATAGAGTATATTTCTGTTGGATTTTCATGAAAGGGATTGCAACACATAGTGCACTTACTTCAGTTTATTTTTATTTGCACTTAATTTAACTTTGTAACAATAAAATATTTTGAGAATTTTAAAAATTGGTCATTTCTTAATCTGTAATAGTAGAGTAAAAATTATGAGGATTATCTTGTTTTTATAGACAATATGTGTGCAAGCACTCCTAATTTTTGCTTATAAAAATTTTTAAGACTTTTATCATATTTACATATATATTTTAATTTTAGTATCTTAAAAATATAAGCAATTATACAGAGTTTTGTTTTAGGAGTTTTAAATTAAAAATGTTATTTCTCTTTTAGCACTTGCTTCTTTGTACTTGGTTTATTAAGTTCTACTCCTGAAGGTGTTTCTGCTCTCAGTGACTATGGTTGGGAAGCTATTAAAAGAAATCATGAAGAAAAATGGCCACTTATTAAAGAGGAACTTTTATATGACACAAAACAAGTTAGAAAATCTACTTGGTCTTTTAGCAGCATGAGTGGAGATTTTCCTTTCAGTGCTCTCTCTACTAGTTTATCTTTTGTTATTAGAAATTCACCTTTTGATTTCACCAGAAGTGACAGCCAAAGCTCATCATTTTCAAGTTTAGACATACTTCAAAACTCTTTAGATAGCAAAAGCTTTAATAAATTATCTTCTCAGGAAAAAGATTTTACTAATCATGATTCATCATCTGAAGATAGTCGTCCACGATCTTCTTCTGACTGCCAAACTGATCAACAGGATCGTGTAATGTTTCAAATTGCTGAATCATCCAGTTGGGACACATTAAATACATGCTCATCATTTTCACCTCCTAGTGGTTTTAATCGTTATGCAAAGCGGAGAAGCATCAGCACATCAGAAGTTGAAGAAAAAGTATTTGATTTCAAATTTCAAAATAATATTGAGACTTTTGCAGAAATCAATGAAAATGAAGGGGACTCTCCAGATTTTAAATCTAATTGTCCTATTATCAATGTATCTAATACTGATATACATTCCTCTGAAAATTCTAGTGGAATACATGCAGTTGCTAGTGACTCATCTTTTAATACTTCTTCAAAATCATCAGATAACTTTGTGGAACGTCCTTCATTATTAAAACAGTTATCTCGGGGAAATAGTATTCATCTTCATAGTCCTGATTCACCAGACAGCCCATCATCACTTTTATTGACAAGTGCTCGAGATGCACTTGGTTATGCTACTTTAAGAGACATTCAACAGCGGAGAGTGAACTCTCTTAGTTTCCATGATTCATCTACAAGCAACATAGATGCATCTTTACGTCATTTAAAAACTCAGAGTTTAGATGTAGAAACTGCTAAAGTATTTAATGTGTATGTATTATAATTTTATGTGCACGTGTTTTAACTAATTATTTTAAGATTATTTATTTACTTTTTTCTACTTACAAAAAATTCATGAAAGAATCAGTAATCCATTAGTAATAAAAAGTTTTTAGTGTAATATTTATTCTTACTAAGTTATGTATATACTAGTTCAAATTATTCATACAGTATATTTTCAGAAAATTCACCTGTTCCATCTAAAATATATCAAAAATACAATCAAAATAGTACAACATTTAATATGCTTAGTTAAATAATCCTATAATAATTAAAAAAAAAACTATTTTAGATAATCATAAAAAAAATTTATTTTTGTTGTTTTGTGTACAAAAATTATTTTTGTACTTTATATTATTTAAAACTCCTCTATTAAAGTAAAAGATTTAACTAAGCTTTAACATTTATTATAATTTTTATTTATTTATATAAAATATCCAGTAAATCAATTGCAAAAATTTATTGAAAATTTTGTTAATTTTTATAAATTTTACCAGGAATCACACACAAAATTTAATTTATATACTACTGTTTGCAAAAAAAAAATTATAACTATATAATATTCTAAACAAAAAATACTTAAATATGATTAGAGGATGGTTAATAGAAAATTACATTTCTGTCATTCTGTTAAATTTAGAAAAATGTTTAATAATTTGGAACTCTATCTAATGCAAAATTAGAAATTATTATGTTATGCATCATAAAAGGAAGTATACACTGGAACTTATTAATAAAAATGTTTTTTTTTTCTTTTTGTACTAGTTAAACCACCATTGATGATTATTTTCAAAAGAAATAAAATAAATATTCAGTTATAAAAATTTTGCTTAATATTTATATAAATATAAGGGATGTTTTTCTGTACTTTCCTTCATTTGTATCTTATTGTTATGTTTTGGTTTATTTTAAATTTATAGAATATATGTTTGTCATTTCTTGTACTTTTTTCCTTGTTGTTTTATACATTTATTAATTAAAATAGATCCCCATGTTTTTTTAAATTTGATTTAACTTATAAAGGCAATATATTTTAATTTTTTATTCAATTGTATTATAGATTATGCTTTTTAGTGGAGAATATTTTAGTTCCTAAAAAGAATTTTTACTGTAAATATATGTTTCATGCTTTGACATAAGATTTTAAAAATTGTTAAGTTTCTAACTTTAAATATTGTCTTCTATGAAAATAGAATTTTTTTAATTATAAATTGTTTTGATATCATAAGGAAATTAATGTGGAAATATCCATTGAAATTCTATGGCACAAATATTTTCCTTTTAATGTCCTTAAACTATAATGAGTAATGCATGTTTTAATTTTAAAAAAGATACTGAAGCTTCTTTTGTGATTGTCTTAATACCACTATAATTAGCAAATGAGAATATGAATTTTTTTAAGAATATCATATCTTTATAAAAAAAAGTTTAAATAATTAGATGCATCTGTTTAGCTTCAAAATTAAATTGAAGTTATTTGGAACATATTGAAGATATAGCAATTTCTTTTTATTTTGGTATATTATTAAATAAATCAAAATTATTGCTACTTACAAAAAATAATTTTTTTTCTATTTCCCGCATTTTGTTTTATGCATGATTTTTGTAAACAATAATTTGATAGAAAATTTTAAAAATTAATCTATTATGTTTAACCAGATCAATGTGATATCACATTTGAAACACAAGAAAAGTTTGCAATATAATAGATTAGCAAAGATCTGATAAGCTTGCCAATCTTACCCCAATGAAGGTATCATTCAAATGAACAAAAGCTGAAGACAACATATAATAATGGAAAAATTCAAATGATGCTTAGTGAAATGATGAAATTAAGATTAAAAAATGTCCAAAAAATGATGTAACTGAAAAATGTTTGATATATTATACCAAAGGAATTGTAAAAACAGACAAATTATAATTAATTACAATATTAATCATTTATCACCATGAAGGTTAGCAGAAGTAAAATATTTATAATATGTTAGAATGTAGCATCATATTAAATAATTAAGTAAAACTAATATGGAGTATGCATATATAAAGTTACAGATTGAACTTAAAAGCTGCTTGTTTATTATAGATTAATAGTTAGGGAAAAATTGAATCATTTTAACTAAGACTGATGTAAGCAATAATTTCATTTTAAAATTCTCAATTTTGCTTAAGGATTCTGATTGTAATGGAAATTGTGTTTTCATGTATTGTTTAAAGTAATAAATCGGTAAAAAAAAAAAAAGAATTATGCAAGCAAATGTAAAAACTAGGAAAGTATTTATTACTATACATTATACTTATGATAAGAATTTTAAATATTTTAGTGAAATTGTTTCTGTTGTTATAGTCACATTTAAGGCTTTTAAATAATCATTAATTTTTAATCTACCTTAATTCAAAAATATTTATAATTTTTACAATTATTTACTTGCTATCATCTATCGTCATAAAAAACTATATTTGAAAAATAATATTTTATTTTTATATTTGTCCAAAATATTTGTAGATAATAAGTAGAGTAATATTTATTTAAAATATGAAAGCCTGTTCTTCCCCTCAAAAAATCTTAAATGCTTAATCTAAGAAACAGCATTTGACAATGCTTTGTCTTTTACATTAAATATTAATTTTGATTTAATTGAGTATATTGATTTTGTTGTCAAAATTATTTAATACTTATTAATTAACTATTTTTAATTTCTAAGAATTTAATTTTCTAATTTTTTTAGTTGAATATTTTAACTGAAAAAGTTTCTTTAAAATTTACATCTCCCTTCTACAATTAAATAATCTTCTCAATCAAAAATTAAAAATAAGATTTTTTTGCTTACTTTATAATCATTTTAATTATTTTCATGTAAAGAGTTTTTTTGTTTTAATATTCTAAAAAATTCTTATTGGGGGAAAAGCATTAAACAAAATAAATTTTTTATATATATTTTGTTTAATGCCTTTAATTAAAATATTTTATTTAATAGTAATTCAGAATATAATTTTTTACATAATATCCACGTAATACTGCAATAGATTAATATTGCTGTTAAAAAATATCAAAATCTCCCCATGTTGATTTTTGCTGTCAGTTAATTGTTAAATTTATTATGACAAGAAATTTCTTTGCAATTATTTTTTTTAAATTAATATAAATGAAGACAAATTAATTTCTCCTTAAATATAATATGTAAATGTTTATACTCTATAATTTAGATAAAATAATTATAACTTTTTTTTGTGATCCTAAATTACAGAAAAGATACTATGCTTAGAGAAAATAATAGAACAATTTATATTTGTATTATAATTAAATAAATTTAAAAAATATATATTTGATATATATATATATATATATATATATATATATATATATATATATATATATATATATGCTGAAATTAGGGCTATTTTCATTGTATAACTTTGTATTTTAAATTAAGTATATTTTTATCATTGATTTTTAACATTTAAAAATTCTGCTTCGTTGTATTAAACAATGTTTTTTCCCATAACAGTTTAATATATTATTATAATTTCTTTCCAGTACGCACCATGATTTGCTATTTTCAGAAACTGAAGAAGAAGCTCTCAGACCCAGACTCTCGAGCCAAGAAGATAAGAAAGTTCGTGATCCACGTTACATTGGCTTATGTCTTCCATCCTGCCTTGAATCCCTCTTCCATGTTAGTATTCAATATTTTTAAATTCAAATCTACATAAAAATTCTTTATAGATAATTGTTTTAGTCTGAAATTTGATTTAGATGATGTAACATTATAAATTAAATATACGGTGTTAATGCTTAAAAATGTGTATGCTTTTGAGTAACAAAATATCCACTTTGCCTTAAAATCTACATACATTGTATATTCAAATTTCTTTTTATCAATTTCTTGTATATGTCATTGCTTTTTTTCCACAAATCTGAAATTAAGACTAAAATTGGTTTATTTATTTATTTACTTTTTACAAAAAAAAAAATGAAATCTCATCTTTTTTATAGCATTAATGTAGAAAGGAATGTAGGGAAAAATTAACCGAAACATTTTTTTCAAAAGAAACGGAAAGAATATTTTTTGAGTCATTTAAATCCCTCAGTGTGATGTATATAAACAGAATTGTATATACATCAAATTATTTCCTTTTCTTTTGTATTCAAGTTACTAGCTATAAATAACTTTTATTTTGCAATTAAATACAGTTTAGAAAACTAAGAATCTTCATCTGCAAACTTAAATCCATTTATCATTTTGTTTCACATGAAGACTTCTTCTTTTATAAATAATGGTTAATTGACTTGTACTTTCAACTTTTTTTGAGTGTCTGTATTTTACTTATTTATAAAGTTTTTTAGTTGCAGAAAGATTTAAAGATTATCAATTATTGTAAAATTACAAAGTAGAAAATTATAAAAATTTAATGTATTCTCGGAAATTAAAATATCTCAAAAAAAGTAGCCGGAGAAGAATAAACATATTCAAATAACACAGATAATAGAAAACAGATCATTAATTGTAAATGATTATATAATTTCATTTATTATCACATTTTTTTCTTTCCTTTTTGGATATTTTTATAAATGGTTTATGTAAAATGTTGGTTATAAAATGCACACCTAAAAATTCAAATTTTTGGAATAATCCCATAATTTCTTGTTAAAAATCAGTTCACCTATTAAATTGTTTATTTTACTTCAAAGGAAATTTTATATTCTAAAAATCTATTTACTATAAATTTTTCCATTATAAACTTAAAAGGTATGTTCATAGTAATTTTGTATCCTATTAGTTTCTATGTACTACCATCTTTATAGCTAAGCATGTGTTATGAAGAACAGTTTAATGTAACATGTATATTCTGTACTTCTTCCACATTAAATTATTGTTCACATTCTTTCTGTTGCACTAATCGTTTTGATATCTTTAAATCAAAATATATTAATAAGTTTTTCATTTGCTAAAAGCTTGAATTTTATTTAAAACTTTTATTTTTTATCAACTTTTTGTTATTAAGTCAATATGCTAAATTTTATTTTGCAATTGGGTATTTTGTTTATCATGCATAAGTAAAATACAATACATCTTTTCCAAATGATAGACTTTAATTTTGTAATGATTTTTTATCAATGTAATTTTTTGTCAAATAAATAGTTATTTGCTTAAAAATATTTTTATTTATTTATTACAAAACTAAAATTAGTTATTAGAAATGAACAATAAGCTTAAGAAAATTAAAATAAAAATTCAAAATTTCATAGTAAATATGTATAGACACTCTCAACACACTGTATATGTTAAACTATTATTTTTTAAGAAGTTCCTCATAAGCATAGAATAATATACTTCCACATAAAGAAACTTAATTACTATGCCCTTTATAGATATCAATTTTATTACGTATGTATGTAAGACAAGTTCAAATATTTTTCAATTTACAAACCTCTACTTCATCCCACCCTTATTTCTAACCTTCAATTTAAAGAAATTCTGTTAATTATAGTTGTGTATTTTATTTCAGAAGAGATAGAAATGATTGAAATTTGTTCACATAAAAAATTGGAAATGGATATCATCATTTCTATTATTTTAAAGCTCATTTGAACAAATTTAAAATCAATCATGATGTATTTCATTTTCGAATTTGAAATTGTGTTTTAATCACTTAAATTATTTTGAGATTAATCTATTATATATAAAATTTTATAAATATTATTAAAAAAATAAGCTAAACTATCCTAAAAAATTTTCTTAAAAGGAATTATTTTGAACTTAAAGAAAATTTAAGATCATTTGTAATTTCAAGTTAAATTAGCAATATATAATTTATCTTAAACATTCAGTTATTTAATTAATGTGTAAACCTATGAAGAATATAATTTTATCTATTTTTCAGGTCAATAAATTTATATATTAAAATGGTAAAATAATTATTGACTTTTTTCCAGATGTACTCTCTTATAATTTGGTATATATTTCTTAAGTAATTTTTATTGATTATATTAATTAAATGAATATTTTCATAAATTACTGGAAAATTTCATTTCAAAGAAATTGTTTCTTCCATATAGGTGCCAAAGTCAACAAATTCTGAATGTTCAGAAGTGCAAACACCTGATGGTGAATAATTTTATTTTTTAATTTTATATAATTATATATTGAAAGATTATTATTTATTAAAATGCAATCTTCCTTATATAAGTTTTTAATATTATGTATTTCTTTTATTATATGCAGTTGCAAAAAGTCCAAATGACATTTTTGAGTTTCACACAGAGGAAAATTGTCTCTCAAATCATGCATTCAATGAAAAAAAATGTTTGCAGAAAACAACCATTGATGGTAAGAAAATAATAATAATTTGTAGTTTATTATGTTAAATTTTTATTAGATTATGAAATAAGGCATTTGTCAATCAAAAATTACAAACCACAGAAATTTATTTTGTTCCATTTATTTTTCTTTTTTGAAAATAAATTTATATCTATATTAACTCATGCTCAATATAAGTCAAAGAATTTTCAGATTTGTTCAATTCTGCTTGAAGTTTCTGCTCAAAATTTTGAATGAATATTAGTGATATGAAGAAAATCATTTGCATTGCCTGTGTTGTACATCTATATTATTTATAGGGCTGAGATCTAGAGATCCAACTGAATATTTCTTTTAGTTAATATCTGCACTTTCTATGAAAGTTGTGATCTTGATGCAATTTATGTAGTTGCATGTTAAAATAGAATCATTTCTAAATGACATCTTGCTCAATTTCTTTTTTTAAAAAATATTAACGGAGTTCAGAAATCTCATCTATATGCCTCAGTTGTTGCAGAAGCTTTAAGACATGAAGATATGCTACCATCCAATTTTGATCACCAAGATCATTAACTCTTGCCATATTTTTTCAGATATTCATGGTCAGTGCAGATCATGATTCTTTCTGTATAAAAACAAATCAAGAATCTAAGATTAGGTTCAACTGAAACAACTATTTGTAAATGTTGTGCTCAATAATTGATCCACGTTTCCATCTTTATGAACTCTGCACCATGCTAAATGGATTTTCTTATTTATAAAGTGTACAGACAATAAATAGCCCTCATTGATCAATCTCTGGAACTGTAACCTTTAAAATTCTGCTGCATATAACCACATACTAGTCACAAGCGAGTTAAAAGCTTTTCCTGGCTTGTTACACCTCACTCTAATAAACAGTTATCTTTTACCATTTGGAGCCTTGTACAACATTGCTTGGGTATTTTTTGATGAATCTGATAGCTTGAAATTTTTCCATGAGTTAAACGCAAAACTAGATGTTACATGGATATGATGTTACTAGATGAAATATCTGGTCTTATCACAATCTTGCTTTTAAATTACCTATGATTTGTCATTTCATTCTGTTATGTAAATGCTGGTGGTTCATGTTTCCTCTTTAAATTTTATTTTCACTGAAAAATTTACTAAGGAATACTAGTGAACAAATGGCAAATTTTGCAATCCATGCTTATAACCACGCTCTGTGTACACTCACATATATTTACATATTCAGCATATAAGATTTCCAGCTTTGTTTTGAAGTAATAGCTTTACATTTTGTTTATATAACTAACTCAATAAAATTTGCAAAATTTCTTAATTGGTGATACCAGTGTATATATATGTATATACATATCTTCTAAGGTAGTTCGATTTAGTTACTTAGAAGTAGTAGTTTAGTTACTTAGTCAGCAACTTAATAAATATATTCTGCTCCTCTTAAATTGGATACTAAGTAGATTAAATTAGTTTTATTGTGTATATTATCAAAGCAATTTTTAAATACATCATTAAAAATTGTATACTGTAAATGCTGTTTTATGAAAATTTGTGATGGTATGATAATAAATTTTTGTTAATATTAAAAATTTTTATACTTTTAACTAAATGATAATAAATACTTCTGTTTTTGTAATTTATTGTTAGTGTAAGTTTATCAATAGTAATTGCTGTATTTTCCTGTTGATAATACGCAGTGTATTATCTGTAAATCTTTTTTTCCGAGTAAAAGAAAAAAACTTGCATTATCTGTCATGGTGTATATTTGCTGCAATTTTCCCAACAAATAGTTGAAGACATACTACTGATAATGTTGGTATCACAGAAAATAAAAAACACAATAGGGTTAAAAATATAATATATTATACTGCAAAAACATTTACTGTGTGAAAAAAGATTTTTGAATCCACCTCATCACAAAATGCGATAAATTGAGATGAAAACACTAGAAGGATAATTCTAGTGTTTTCATCTCAATTTATCGCATTTTGTGATGAGGTAAATAAAAAAATGGATTGTTTTCAAATTGTACATTAAATACATATTTAATTTTGTGTGCCCATGCTTTGTTTTTCACCTTAATTTAACACATATGTCACTATTTTACTTATTTGTCTTCCCTGTAGCTTTTAGTGTAAAATGTGTTGTGTAATTTAAAAGTTATTGTTTCCACGTGACATTATATAAAATTTGAAATGATGATAGCCAATTGCAATTGTAATAACTTCTCTAGGAATCAAATTCATTCAAGAGCGAGTTCAGTTCTTCTAAATTGGGCATAACTGATTACATCTGAAGTAAATCAACTGAGTTGTGTCTGTTATTTATTTTATGAAACATGAACAACATTTCTTCCAAAACTTTATTGTAAATTTTTCTGAATGAGAATGTTTTTTTTTTTTTTAATTAAATCATATGCAGCTGCATATAATGCACACAACAAAATTCGAAACTTTGTTAACATCTGCTGAAATAATCTCATATTGGAAAATTCATTACACACTATATCTCACTTAACATTTTCCCAAATACATTAATGTTTAATTTATTTTAGAGGAAAGTGAAGAGAGTCAATCTCCATCAGCCAAATCAGCAGAAGAAAATACAAATAAAAAATTTTCATATTTAGATAGATCAAATTCCATTAAAGGTGAGTTAAATCACTTATTTTTTAAGTTCATGAATTATGCTGTAATAATTCATGTTTTTTATAATACAAAAAATTTATAATGATTTATTTAGATATTATGACCCTTTATGAGCTCATCTTTCTTTAAAAAATATTGAGAAATTTTACAAATTAATATTCTCACTATGAAATATGCTATCTGATTGGTTTTAAAGTAAACAACTTTAATTATTATCTTAAAATATAATTTATTTATTGTTTTAATATATACTTCAATTATATTGTCTCAAATCCAACTCAGTATACATTATTTTATCATTGTGCTGTATTTTTCATTCTCTGTGATAAATAACTTGGGATGGCTTATAATATTATATTACTCTTAAATTGGTGTACATAAATACTGGTCACATCTGTTATTTTTTGGACATATTTCCAATGTTTTTCAGCATTCTTGAAGAATTTTTTATCAATAGATATAGTTACATTTAAAATTAATATATATATATATATATATATATATATATATATATATATATATATATATATATATATATATATATATATATATATATATGTATTAGAATATATCGACACATTCCTACCTTCAGCATATATTGGTTTTTATGCACATTTTCTACTTTCCTATGAAAAAAATTTAATGTAAAGTGCAAGTGATTATTAAAATAATATAAACAACTTATCTTTATTAAGAATTCTATATAAGTAACAGCTTGGATTCACCTAGAGTCAGAGATGCAAATGATGAATGTTTTTTTTAAAGAAATATATTGTTTCTTTTTTCATGGAGATATTAGAAAATTTATGATAGAGATGTTGATGGAGTATATCAATTCCATATTGAATCCTCTAAATAGACACAACAGCTCAAAATCGTGATTAAACATGTTTTGCTGCATGGATAGGTGCATTATATAATTCTGGAAGTTCCATCACTTGCAAAGAAACAAACTTTTATTATAGTCTGATGAGTTAGAACTTCCCTTTACTTCTCCCCAATGATAGTTTTTTTTTTTAGTGTTGTGAATGATCTAGCAGAAAACTACGACATGGTTGTCTATCATGACAGATCTACCCCTATGTTTGACAGTTAAAAGGTTACAATTATGGCCATCTACTTGTGCAGTTGTCCTCCTAATTTAAACTTATTGTGTTATAGTGAAAAGTAGGAAAGACTGTTCGTCGCATCCTTTTATATTCTTTCATTTTTTAATCAACTAGATATTGGAAATGATTCCACTCTAGACGATGTTTGACATTAACATCCTTAACAAATGCCTTGCGAATTGCTACTCTTTCCTAAATGTTCTATTTATGAAGGTACTTCCTACCTATAATCATTGAGACTGCAGAATCTAGATACTAATTGTGCTTTCCTGTCGCTATTTCTGCAGTTTTGTGCCGAGCTGGCAGCCGAATGGTTAGCACTCTTGCCTTTGGTTCAACAGTTCGTGGATTTGAATCCCACCTTGGGCATGGATGTTTGTAGTGGTTTAGAATCCACACTAAACCGTAGGTTCCAGTCTAATTAGCTCTCGTGTGCAAAAAATGACCGTTGAGTGACAAACAAATCTGCAATTTTGTTTTTAGTTTTTACCATATGCTTCAATACCCATCAGTCTTCCATAGAGCTTTTTTCCCCTTTCCTAGTCTATTATTGCTTTGTTGAGCTTGTCTTACTATACTGTGTGAATGATGTCCTAACTTCCATAAACGCCTAAAAATTTAGATGTTTCAGACATATCTGTTAAAGCTATATAGGCTCTTACTATTTGGACCTCTGAAAATCTGAAAGGTCCAATATTTTGTACTTTTAAAAAATCCTAGATTTATAGAAACATCAATAAAGCTCCATGTAGAACTAGAATATATACATTTCCATTTATAAAAAAACATGGTAGCTATTATAATAATGGTTATGATGTACATTTAAGAATGTCACTTTTATTCACAAGTGTGTCCATTATTTTGATAACCACTTGTGTATCTCTATATTGATCGATATAAAAAAATAAAGGTACAAAATTTTAAAAAAAATAATTGTTATTGCTGTATATTTCAAAACTACAGTACAATTTACTGTATTCAAAAATGCCTTCAAGATATCCTTAAAATACTGGAATATTATTATAGAGATAATTTTTCTTTTTCTTAAGAGAATTCAAATTTTCAAAAAAAAAATTTTATTTTATGAAATTATAAAGGATGCTTATAAATTCTAAAAAGTAATGAATTGTTATATTTTGCATTCTGGCTTTTGATTAAATGATTTAAACTTACACAACAAAAAAACTACAAATATAAATTTAATTCAGATGTTTTTTTTAAGATAATTAGAAAGTTATCTCAAAATTACAAAAATATTAAGGGATAGTTTAAAAAAAGTATGAAACTGCATGCAAATTAAATAATTCTGTTTAAAGAAATTTTTTGAAAAAGTTTTAAACTGTATGTAGGATTATTACGCTGGATTTAGTGACACATTAAATATTAATGAAATGTTCATTTCTCACTAATTAAATATATTTGTTCGGCAAAAATTATTATTAGAAAGATTGACATGATTATGGAATAAAAAAATCATAGCTTAGTACATTGGATATTGATGCAAAATATTATGAAATAAAACAAAATTTTTATTTTTTGTTACATCTGCAGTAACAAATTTTGGTCTGAATCTTCTGTCCTGGTGACTTTAAAATTTTCAGAACAAATTGTATTTTAATTAAATTTTTATGTCTTTCTTTTAAGCATATTATAAATATTTGAGTTTGCAACTACACGTTTTTATCTAAAATTATGATAAAATTTATAAAAATAGTTAAAAAAATTTTTAAACTGTTATTCTAGTGAAATTTAAAAAAATAATTTTTACAGAAACTTATGAAAAATTATCGTGTAATCTAAAATGCAAGTTCATTTTTCAATAGATTTGCTAAAAGCCTTAATTATTAATTACTTTTGTCAATTAAAGTTTTCAAAGATATTTGTATTGCATTTCAATCAGTTTGATAAATTTATTCTTGTTGTAAATTTTTTTTCAATTTATTATTGTGGATATAATTATTCTACTTGCAACTAACTTATATTGCTATAGATAAATTACTGAATATCAGGCCTTGCACCTAATCATTAGTAAACAATATAGTTCCAATAGGGATCAAGAGAAATAATTTTTTAAAAAATATATATTTAATATTTTACACTTAATACTTCTATGCACATTTTA
The DNA here is from genome assembly GCA_037975125.1 of Latrodectus hesperus. Classification (NCBI taxonomy): domain Eukaryota; kingdom Metazoa; phylum Arthropoda; class Arachnida; order Araneae; family Theridiidae; genus Latrodectus; species Latrodectus hesperus. Next base: position 98,600,876 of record CM075853.1, on the reverse strand, counting down.
ATTTACCTCATTTTTTAACATTCTTGTAAGAAAAGGCATTTTATTTATCTTAACACAATGATCACAATTAACTTCAATCAAGAAAATATAATGATTCATTTTTGTTTCCACAGGCTTCTTCAGGTGTAAAGATGAATCTGTAAATAGCCAATATTTGATACGTAAAGAAGCCTTGCGCTATGTGACAAACTTGTGCAGTTCAGTAGCAGTTAAAGCTTCAGAACAGGGTCTTTTAAAGTATGTGAAAATATCTTTATAATTTTATTTGTATTTATTTATTAAAAAGGAAAAAAATATGTAGTATCTATACACTGAAACTTTTTGTATGCGATTATTTTAATATTAATTCAAGAATCTCGTAGATTATTTTGTTAATCTCAATGAAAGACATTTGTTGAAATTGAAATTACCTTTAAATCACATCCAGTTGTACATTCCTTCTCCTTTTAATATTTAAGTTTCAGAGTATTGTTGAAAAGGTAATAGAAAGTGTCAGCATTGTGTGTGCACAGAGAGAACACATCTCTCTATAATTATAATATTTAGTCTTGATCCACATTTTAAATAATGATTTTGATGTTGGAAATGTCCCCATTTCAAAATGAATAATTTACTTCTTAAGCCAGCTTTTGGATGTGAATTGGAAATGTTTAAATGTTTGAAATGCCAGTCTTAAAAAAATATTTGCTTTCCAAGTCACATTTCATTCTGAATACTTATTTTGTTTTGTGATGATTTAGCAAATAAATTAAAATTAATGTCTTAAAAATTTTGTAAAAATCTTTCCTCCAAACTCTATGCAAAATACAATCCTCAAATGAATTATTATTTCTAAAAAGAAAGAGGGAACTCAATATATAAAAGATGAGTTATACATCCATTTTGTATTATATTTACTATTGTAATGAGACTGAAATTAAAATGTTTTCCTCATGACTCATTTCATGCTAAAATTTTTAATATAAATAATATCCTGCTTTTAACAGGTATAATTAGTTTTTTTTTTTTAATCCTACATTTGTTTTTGCTGTCTTAGCACAGATGCTATATAATCCAGGATTCCAAATTCTGAATTTTTTTTTGGCAATAAAAGAATCTTGCCATGATGATGTACTGTCACATGCATGGTAATGTAAATACTAGGGTTGCCAAAATAGAATTTTCTGCATAATTTTTATATGTCTTCATTTCTAATAATAACCAGGTTGCTAGATACAAAAAATCACCTAACTCAGGATTTGACATCCTGGATTATACAGCATCTGTGCCACTGTCCCTGCCATTAGTTGACGAAGCAGCCCAATAAAGTAATGATGTAGCATAAAAAGAGTTAAAATTAATGTCTGTAGAGTTGTCTTCAAGAAATTTTAAAACAATGGAACAATATCCGAGTTGATTCACCAGCCATATCTCCTTGGTAGAACAGAGGGCAACAAGCTGAGTCTTTGAGTCCGATAAGATATACAGTTGGCACAAAAAAAGTATTAGAACAGTAGTAAATTTTAAGTTATCAAGGTAATAAAATGAAATATTTGTCACATAGTATTTATATTATGTAATACTTTTACATAATTACTCATGGAGTAAGAAACAAATATTTAAAATCAATAGAATTTAAAAAATTAAAATAAAAGGAGATTTGCATTGCAAAAAAAGTATTAGAACATCGGACTTCAATATTGAATCATACATAAAATAAAATAACTAAAAATTCAAACGTGATACTAATACTTGGTATGTAGTTTCTTTGCTGAAATTACTACATCCAGACGTCTTTGCATAGATTCCACCAAATCTTTGGTGACGTTTGAGGACATGCTGGGCCCTGCATCTTGCAAAGCTTGCTTTACTTGTTATTGGGAAGTTTATCCCTTTTTTATCCAATAGATGCCACAAATGTTCTATAGGATTCAGGTCTGGGGACTGTGGGGGAGTTACCAATCTTCGGGGAGCATTATATAATAGCCATTCTTTGGTTTTGTTGGCAGTATGTTTGCAGTCTTGTCTTGTTGAAAAATAAATGTATTCCCTAAAGCTAATTTCTTTGCACTATCTTCCAAGTTATCTCGTAACACCTCAATATATGACAAAGCTGTCATTTTATTATCAATGAAATGGAGATTTCCAATTCCATTGTAAGCCATACAGCCTTAGACCATGACATTCCCTCCTCTGTGTTTCTTCTCCAAACTATGAGCACGTGTTTAGGTTGAAAATTTCAACTTTACTCTCGTTGGAGAAAATAACGTTTTTCCAGAAATCTAATGATTTATTTTTATAAATTTTGACAAATTCTAGGCGTTCCTTTCCATTGATTTCTGAAATAAAGCGCTTTTTCCTTGGCCTTCTTCCTTTATACCAGCATTATGCTATACATTTTTAACTGTTTGAGGTGTTACAACATTTCCTGAGATTGATTCAATATTTGGGGGCAACATCCTTGCACTTCCTGTTGGATACTGTAGGGCATCTTTAACCATTTGTCGTTTTTCTCTGACAGTTAGCTTGCTTGGTCTTCCTGATCTTGGCCTATTATCCACAACCCCAATTTCTTTTTTCTTTTTTAAAATGTTGTGAATTGCGCAAAGTGAAACATTCAACTTACTGGAAATTTCTCGAAATGTTTTGCCACTATTGTGCAGGTGAAAGATTTGTTCTCTCTTCGCAAGTGAAATCTCTATTATTTTGGGTGCCATGGCAGGAAAAGTCCACGTAAACTGAATTTCTACAAATTAGCAGCGAATGAGACAAGCACCCTTGACATTGATACGGTTGAAAGTAACTTTGAAAGTTTTATGACTTCACCAGCGTTGTAATTTGCATGTTTCTGCTTCTGTTCTAATACTTTTTTTCCTATCCAAATTTTGTTATTTTTATTTTAATAATATTATAATTATTTTTAAATTTTATTTTTTACCTAGTTATAATTTTCTAAGAAAATGTTATCATTTATAAACTGATTATACGATTTACTTGATTTTGTTAACTTGAAAACTACAAATTTCTCATTGTTCTAATACTTTTTTTGCCAACTGTAAATGCTTCTGCAAATAGTTACTCCAATAGAGGCAGGGGACTTGTGATCCTATTATTTTTGTTAAGCTAGATACACTCCACTTCTTACTCACAGCTGTATCATTATACTAAGAGATTCTATTCTTTTTAAATTTATATTATTCTTTTGATTTTATGCAGAGGAGAGTCAGGTTGTGACATGAGATGTCGCAATGGCTGAGAATCCACTGGAGGGTTATACTTTTATTGAACTTTTTAAGTTCAGTTAACTTCATTCTACTGAAATAGACTAATGCATTCTCATTATGCCTTGAATTTGTAAGTGATGAAATAGCAGCTTGAGAATCAATTAGTAACTAAATATAGTATACAGAACAACTTTCCAATTTATCTATCACAAATGATATTGCTGCTATACCATCGTCAAAATTATCATAATACTTCCCAACAACAAGAGTTTTAATAGCGTCTTCTGCTGAGCCATCTGTGTATGCTTGAACCCATTTATCAAGAGGATACCTGCAATGTATAGTAGAAAGAACTACACTTTTTAAGTCACCCTGTATAGAAAATTGAAGATCTAAATGAATGCCAAAGTAAACAGTGTCAAATGTGTGAGATAGAATTTTTTTATTATAATGAAATTTATTGTCATGATGATTTGCACTGCGAGAAAACAATTGGAAGGTGGTCTTATTAACAGACATATTGTTTTCATAAGACTAAAGATTAAAATAAATTAAAATCATGTATTTATCATTTATTTAATATAATTTAGAGAGCATTTAAAGCCAGTTGAATCACACATTCCAAGCTTCATAGCACTCACTGCTATGTCTTCAACAAACAATAAAATATTTATGCCAACAGAATTAGAAATAAAATCTATGAAATCCATTAATCATTAGATTAAAAAAAAGATGTATCTTTTATAGATTTAAATTTAATTCAGTGCCATATTTACTGAAAGAACAATATTGAAATAATTTCACTTTAAATGTATAACTTTCACTTTTATTGTCATGTTATGGTTTTTATATCTCTGATTTTTATGAGTGTAAAAAGGTTTAAATGGAAATCAACAGCAGATGATCTTGATTTATCATATATTATTCCATTTTTAAAATAGATAACAGTTCACTTATCCTCGTTAACTTATTTAAGTATATTTAATTTGTAACTTTTTAACTATGAATAAAACTAAATTAAGGAAAATGATGCATTATTTATCATTTACTTGTTAAAATATATTTTATTTTTCAGCTTAAAGCAAAAGTTTCCTACTGCTTTTCAAGATATTTGTCTTTATTCTGAAATATGCTATTATATATCCAACTACAATTTTCGACTAAGTGCTCGAAGATTTTTACAAGAGTTATTCTTGGATATAACATTTGAACAAGTAAATTCTTTATATTTTTAAAATATTATTTTAATATTCTTTTTTTTTCTCTTTAATAAGAAATTACTTCATATTTTTTATATTTTTAAACTACTTGATAAAGTTTTTGAATTAAGAAATAATATGTAAAAATAAAAAGTAAAATTATGTTCCTCTCAAACTAAGCATCAAAGAAATTTTTTTATTTTTGAAACTGCATAAATATAATAAATTTTGAATTTTTTAAAGAAATGAATAAAAAAAATACACTAAAATCAGCTATTGGATTAATTTATATTGCCTATTTGTTTAATTAAGGTTTCATAGTATTTTCCTCACCATCAGTTGAATGTAGCATCAAATAAATTCAAATTCAATTAGAAATTAGAAACATTTCTTCCTTAAATCTTTTTTCCTTCATTTAAAAAGAACAAGAAATTTCTTATCTCTATAAACTTCCTCTTTACAATTTCATTTAGAATATAATCTCAAGGATTCAACTGTGATTGATTGTTTATGTTTATAATCATGGCCCAATATTTTCAAATATATTTATTGCTGCAACTATTGTTAGAATATCAAATTTTCATAAATACATAACAGTAAAGCTAAATTATTCTGCATCCTAAACTAATAAGTTTGTTATTTCCAAAATGAACTTCAATGCTCAATCAATAATCATCACTATCAATTTTATTTTCCTGTTTAAATAAAATTAATAATATTGAATTGTATGTTGGTATTTATCTATAAAAAAAGTTAAATGATTTAATTATAATTAGTATTTTGAAGATTCACGATTCCATTTTTGAAAATATTCACAGCAGTAAACTGTTCATTCCTGATTCACGATAACACATATTTTCCTTACATTTTAAGTGATAATTTTTTTGTTTATTTCTTAAATCTAAAACTATATATTTTCTTATTTATTTTTATTATTTTGATTAATTAATTGTTTTAATTTTATGATATTTTCTAAAGTGTGTTTTAGATTCATTGCATCATAAGTTTTCAACATTTTTTTCATTTTCTTTATAAATATTTTTTGCTTAAAATAGTTAAGTAAGGTTTTAGTTTATATTTCTCTCAAAAATTTAAATAGTTAACATTACATTGCTTTCCAGTACTAACTGCAAATAAAAATGTGATGTTTATTTTGATAATATAAAATGAAATTTCTTTGTTTTTAGAAAAAATGCAATCAAAAATAAACTTTAAAATTTTAAATTATACTGTTATGAATATTTTTATTGTAGTTTTTACTTATATTATTCTCAATACTCCTCTATGAAAATGTAAATTATATATTTTTTCAGTTACATTAGCAAAAATGAATCGACTTTCCTTTAGTTTGCATTCATTCATTATCTATTCAATCTTTATCTCAAGCATTATCAAAGTCATTCATTGAGTATGATTACTCATGAGAGCAAGTAATCTGTATAAACTTTTATATTTAAGTGTGATGTATATATCATAATTAATTCTTTTTCAATTACTGAGCCTTAAATGTTTAATTAAACATTATTCACATACTTTTTGTAACTTGTGAAAAAATATAATAATTCAGCATTTAATATTTAATAGCTTAAGTTAAAATTATTAACTTCCACTATAATCTTGTTTTATATCTTTCCTATACCAACAATCAGCTATGTAAATAAAACGAAAGACATGAAATGATCTGTAATAGGAGTAGATACTTTACTATAAGAAAGAAGTTACAGTTTTCACCATTTTAGCATTGGAAGTATAAAGCAGCATTTTTGAAATTTGTAATGAGTACCACAAATGGCATTCCAGTGCTTACAATTTATATTTATCATCTATGTCTACCTCTGGCAGTGATAACTTACAGATGATCTTCAAATTTTTATTTTATTTTATATTAAATTGGTCTATAATAGCATAAGTATAAATATTGACATTCTCTTATACAACTTAATATTGATGTACTCTGTGTTAAAAGTATTGTACTCTATGTTTGTACAGTATCAGAATTAATAACTCTATGTTATTAATTCTGAAATTATACAGAATTGACGTAATTTTTGTTTCAATGAAAAGTAATATGGATTTTATTTAAGGAATTATTTCAACATAATGGAGCTATCAATTTATTGAGTAGTAATGTGAACATTTAAATCCTTTTTCATTATCATCAGGCTATACTTTTATTATTTTTTCAAAATATGTTCATAGTGTACTTAACTTTTAATATCATTTTAAGTCATTTTATCATATTTTCAGTTGCAATGGGAAGCTGAAGCTATCGTCAGCATCATCAGTATTCCACAAATTGGTGGAAGTGAAGTCTGACATTCCTTCCGAATTCATTGATTCACTATGTTAATATCAACTAGTCTTATCTTTCTGTCCTATAAATTTATTTGATGTACATTGTAATATATACATATGTTGAGTGCATTGTTCTGTTTTTCTGTATGTCCAATCATTTTATGTCAGACAAATTGCAAACCAATAAGATGAAATAATGTTCCTTCACACAAATAGTATGTTGTGAGATATTTATATTTTAATAACTATTGTAAGTTGGATTGTTGACTGCATAGCAGATGTTATATAAAAGAAAATTTTATTTTTTGATATTGTTTGTTGATATAAAAGTGTAAAAATAAAAAAAATCTCTCATTATTGTTTGCATTATTCTTTTAGACTACCAAAACTTTTCAAATTATGGGCTACAAAATGAAGTTAATATTTTTAAGAGGAAATATGTTGCATATTTAAGCAAATACTTATGCTCTAAAGATTTTAAAATACTAAATCTTGGCATTATATTGAAATAAAATTTAAAAAACATATAATGTTGCTTAAACTTTTTTATATTATAAAAAAGTTGTATATTTATATTTGACACTTAGCTATTTTTTTACAAGCATTCAATGTACATGATTTTCACTTGAAAATAATTTTTCAATTTTCAGTTAATTTTTTAGTGAAAAACTTACTATTTTAAATAATTGATGTAATTTTGCTTTAATCAATTTAATGTATCCAAATATGAATCTAATGCCTTTGTTATTTTAATCTCATTAGAGCATCTGTAAAAATAGGAAGATCAAAAATAAACCACATATTGCCAAAAATTGATTTTGAGGTTGGGTTTTACCCAGTACTTAACAGAAAAAAAATAGTTATTTTGTTTCATGTAACTTAACAAGTTTCTTTCTGTTAAAACCACACACATGATAAATATTCAATATTTCTGACAGCAGTGAATATCTAACATTGTTACTTTGTAAAACATACTTTTCCATCTTAAGAATGTTTCCTGTAATATTAAGCTTCAATTAACTTAATTAATAGCTCTCAAGCCTCAGTTAACAATGAATAAGAAATTCTAATTTCTTAAAAATATAATAAATGTAAAAATATATTATACAATTTAAATTATAATGTATTATGAAATGAATTTTATTATATTGGGTTGTCTGGGAAGTTCGTGCCGATTTTTAAGGAAAATTAAAACGCACCTCATTTAAATTTTGGTATTTATTTGTGAAATTATACAGGTACCATTCTGTGTATTCCAGAACATCTCAGGATTTTTGGGAAAAAACTTGTCTAAATGAGTTTTACCTTAACCAGAGTTGAAATTTTTCTCATTAAGGGAATTTCGTAATTATTGGATAAGGTAGAAATGTGAGGTTTGGAGAATACAGGGGATAGAGTAAAACATCCCGATCAAACTTCAATCATTTTTGTCAATGATGCATAAGGTCTTCTATTGTCTTGATGAAATACAACACCTTTCTGATTCGCTATTTCAGTATGTTATTGTTCTATTGCTGTTTTCATTTACTCTAAGAGCATTTCCAAATTTATTAATGTTCATTATTTGGTAAAAGCTCATAATAAAGGATTCCTTCCCAATCTTACCAGACTCACCTTTTTCGAATGAAGGCTGGTTTTATGGATCACTAAAGAGGAATCATCATGCTTTTTTATGCTGAACGTTTTTATAAATTATTTCTTTTTTTATTCCCTGTCACTAATTGCTTCAGATATTGTGTCTCCTCGTTTAGTTTGTAAAGCAAGTCGCAAATTGAGATGCGATTCAACTGATTTTTCTCCGTTAAATCGTGCGGAAGCCATGCATCGAGACGATTATGTAGTCAAACTTTACATTATGGTCATGGATGGTTGATTTTCTTTTATGTTGCATTCTTGTTAACTGATAAATTTGAGCATTGGTTATTCTCGATTTCTGTTTTAATCAGATCTTCTGTAATAGATGGCCAGTCGTTCTTGGTCTTCAACGTCGAAATTGCCAACTTTAAACCTAGCAAACCACTTCCACACAGTTCTTTTGGCTACAACACATTCACCATAAGCATCGCAAATCTCATTTATCGCTTGTCTGGCATTTTTCCTCTTTCGGAAAATGAAAAGTATTAAATGCCTCTAATGTACTTTATTTGCTGCCATATTCTAAAGAATATAAAACTGATAAAAATAAACAAATCACAACCAAACTTTCTTCCAAATACAGTGGGTGATCGGTTAACATACAGTTCGGATTGCGAATCAGTCGGACAACAAACACTTTCAGGAAAAAGTTTTGTGTTCGGACAACGAACATATATTCCAATAACATATTCGGGTTCAGGTCTCTTCTCACGCTACCTGCCGAAAATCGGTACGAACTTTCTGGACAACCTAATATAATGATTCATCTCATTACAGCTTCTAATTTTATTAAAATTAGAATTTTCAATAATAACCAGTTTTGATAAATGACAAAAAAATTTTATTCAATGACTGTAATAAAATTAACTAAATATCAAAAATTTTTAACTAAAAACATAGGTTTGAAAACTAATTTATAGATTTCTGAGAAAAGAATATTAATGTAGACAATCTTCTTAGAGTTGGGTTTGTATGTCATTGGGTACCTCTGCTTTTATCAGCATTTTGTACCAATAACTCCAAACCCAATGTTTCCTAGTTCCAATTGCTTGGGTACTTTATTAATAAAGTCCGATAACCCTTTAATGGAGTAGGTGTAACACTCTAGTATGGATGATGCCTAAAGAAGTTAATCTAGGGAAAGCAAGAGCCTCGCATTCGTAAATGATATGCTTGACCGTTTCCTCTTGCATATGACATTTCCTGCAGATAGGATCTTGCTGAAACAGTCCCATTTTATGGGAGTGTTTTCTGAAATAGTAGTGCCCAATTATGAAGCCTACGATTAAACGTATCTTCTGCCTAAAGTATTTTAGAATTCAAATGTAGACAATAGTCATGTGTAGTAATAAATTCGTATTCTAATGTATTACATTTTTTTATAAAATTTTTAATTTGAAGTTTTCTTTTTTATATAAGAAATATCAGTCTTCAATCAATTTAGCAGGAGAAATATGATTCTCCTTCACATGGTTATTTAAAACTAAGATTTTATCGCCTCAGCTTTAAAGAACTCTTTTAACTAAAATATGAATGAGAATTAATCCTAGTTTGCTAAATGTCTCCAGTTTACCCTGCTTTTTTTCATTTATAAATAAAGTTATTGTCGCCTATATTAAAAACATCAAAATTAATTTTGTTTGAAGTTAACAAATCAGGTGTGAGTAGAATAAAATTCTGGATAAATCTATCAAAAATGGGAATTGGTATTTCTTATAAAAAATGTGGGAAATCAATTTTCCATCACAAAGACTGCTTTCCTGTATAGGATTTTAAAAAGCATTCAAAAAGTCAAAGCACTTTCAATTAATGTAATTATCAGGAAGATAGATTTGTGTGCTTCTCATTAATTAATCTTTAATTACCAATTAGTTTTTTTCAATTATTGATTAATCAAGGCTCCATTCAAATTATGCCAATTTAAAAATAAATACCTTAACTACAAAACTTAAAAAAAATATTAACATACCTGTAAATGATTGGCTGCATGAAGGACACAGGAAAACAAAATAAATTTCTCTTGATTTCAAATAATTAAAGTCGGCTCTTACTATTGAAAGACTGCTGTATTTTTGGAATATGTGTAACCAATCATTTGTAAATATTTAGGAATTCGTCTTCCTTATTCTTAAAAATTAATGGAACTCAAAAATCTGACATTCTTTTATTCTGTATAATTCAACCAATAAGTCATTTCAGAAAATTTGCAGTCTACATGTCTTTCCAATTTCGATTGAATTGAAGTATGGGTATATCGACACAAAAGTACTTCAAGATGCAAAACTAATAAATTAATACAAGCTAAGCTCTTTCTCTATGAATATTAATACTTAAAGTACATTTCACTATCAAATGAATTTCTGAATTTCAACTTATTAATTCCTAGTTTAAAAAATTCTAAAATAACAAGTAATTAAGTTATTTCTACTTTTACATAAACATTACTTTCACACTAAAGTCTCGTAAAAATATACATTATCTGAATAAAAAAATTCCGTTGAGATTCAAACAAGAAAGATTATATACTATGTGTTCCAATCCCTTATTTCAAGGAAATCTGTCATCATATAGATTAAAATGAGTATAAAAATTACCCGCAAAATATAGACTTTTGCCTCCGGAAAATAATACTCAAAAATGTCGCAAGAATAATAAATTTGATTAATGGATTAATTACCTTTTTAATCCAAAAGTTACAAATCAAGTATGTGAAAATTTGAAACTGCTTATAAAAAACGACATCACACTAAATATAGTATAGATTGTTTTCCCTTAAATAAAAGAATTAATGTCGATTTTTCAAGTGGCATTATTTTAAAAATATAAATAGTTCACAAGAAATCATTTTGCTTAAAAACCAATACAATGATTACAAAATCTGTATAATGTCAAGAATAATTTTTAAAAAATATGAACTCTCATAAGCTACCATTTAAAGAACGTTCTTTATTTCCTCAGCTGACGCATCAAATACTACTTAGTAACTAATAGCTCATTTTTTCCATCAAAAAGTATTTTGGAAAATTCCTCTGAATCCTCACAAGAAGACTTAATTATATTTATTCTTATCACCAAAAAATAGCTTTGTAATCTTAAAAAAAAATCTATCTCTTGGTCTCAAACCATTTCCAATCTAATTTTTTCAAATTTAGATTATTTACAGGTGATATCAGCAACATCAGATGCAACACACGAACAAAACTCGTATTAGCAATTAGTAAGAATATTTCTTATTTCAGTTTATTCCAATTTTAGTTTGTTATAAGAAACTGCTGTTATCTAAAGGGAACTTAAAATTCTAGTGAACTGTAAGTACACTTAATAAGAAAAAAATTTGATGCATCAAACAGAATTTTATCAGATTACGTAAAAATTTATGAATGTCAAAAAACATGTCTAATAAGACAAATGATCGAAGTTTTAGAAAGTTTTAATGATTTGTTTCAGAATTCTATTATTAAAAATAAAGGAGTTAATAATGTGTTAGTTCACCTATAGTTCGGATGCAAACTTACACTAGATGTGACTTAGGTTGTTAAATTTTCAGAACATCATCCTGAAACTTTGATAACCTATATTTGTTGATAAAATGTATTCAATTACTAAGTTAAGGAATGGTTACCTAATTGGTTGTAAAACACGTCGACATAACATTAAGCTGTAAATATATCAGAGGAAGCAACCAAAGACGTTCGACTTTCAAAAGATTTGAAAAGGAAAATCTTAGAAAAATCGAGATATAATCTAAATATTTCCAATTAAATCTAAAACCGAAAGAATGTATTTACAAACATGGCTTGGGAGACTAACTAAGATCATATATTACAATTTTAATAAAAACAAAAAGTACACTATTTATATAAATTTCAGATAATTAATTACCTTTTCGAGGAATCTAAAGGAATTTATAGTTCCATCGAAAGGTGGGGAGAACTTTCCTTAATCAAATCAAATTCTAACGTGCATGAAATCATACAAAATAATCAATGACGAAATCATTTACTGCTGGCAATGCCAGAGTTTTCAAAATCCCAATATTTTTCTATTTGTTTCGAAGTTAAATTTTCCCCTACCACTGCATTAAATATAAGAAGTGATTATTAGTTTTCAGGCCTTCTAGACACTAACGAAAAATACTTCCGACAGCTACGAGATTTTTATTCAAATGTTTAATTTTACCAGTCCCAATGTTGTAATAGTAATCTGCCCCTATTAAAACAGGATCATTACAATTAGGAGAATCGGCAAGTGTATAATTTCTTAGTTTTAAGTTTCTGCAATCATTTCTTTTGTTTCAGGGGGTAGTATGTCTGAACCTGATATTTCATTCGTAGCTAAAGCTTCTAATTCTATTTTTGAATTTGAGAAAAGCCTGTGTTCTAATATCACGCAAACTACATCATAAATTTTAATTGTAGCCTTTTTGCTTCCAAAACTAAAAATCGATAATTTTTCTTCTTTTATTTTCATAGGATTTAATTTGTCAACTAATTCCGACATATAAATGTGCCGCCATCCAACAATAAACAAGTAATGAAACCGCGGTCTTTTGATTTTACTTTTACATAACAAATTTGTAATAACATTTCATTCCCTTCAATATGCGAAAACCGCTGAAATTATTGACGTCTCAACTTCTGATTCCTGGAATCTCATTATTTTAATCCTTTGATGACTTAAAATAAATAGTTTGGTTATGTTTTCCACCGCAAGTGTTAAAATCAATCCCGATTTGCAAATTCTGTGCTTTTTATAGCAAGGCTAAATAACATCTACCGAAAATATTTTATTTATTTCTTTTTTCTTCGATACTCAAGTTACAGATCTCCGCAGAGTGATCTTTTCAACAAAACTTGCAAGATTTATTAGTTTGAGAAAAGCCATAATATGATTCTATTTTTCATCTTCCAAGGCCATAGTCTACATAGCCTTGGGTTTTTCAACTAGCGTGTGCGGAAGTGTATTTATGATTTTGATTTCGAGCTCTATAAAATTTAACAATTTGTTAATGTCCAAGGCGGATGAATCTTTCACATAATGTATGCTATGTTCCAACGTTAAATTGTTTGGAAAATTTTTTAATAACACCAATAAGCAATGAACTATAAGATTTAGGTTCAACTCCTAAAGACTGCAAACTTTTTACATTTATTTTGATTTCATCATGCATTCTTTTTAACCTCGATATATCATTCTATTTATTGACGGGGGAGAAATGTATCAGATTATTCATACGAGGAATTATTATTAGATCTTTACAACCAAATATTTTTTTTTCAAATTTTTCATGTTGAATCATAATTATCCGATAATTCGAAACCTTCAATGGCATTCTAAGGCGGTCCAATTACATTAGGTAATAAATTTTTAATTTTGTACGACATTTTTGTTACATAAAAATATATCCTATTAAAAATATTTGCATAAATATTTTGAAATACTTTCAAATAATTTGAAGAAAATAATTTGAATCATAAAATATTCGTTAATATATTAAATTTTTTAAGAAGTTAAATTCTTTTTCATTGAAATTTATATGTCCCTTCTAAATTTAAATTTGCTATTTTAAAATTTAATATTTTACGATCTTTCGTTAACTCTGAATTATGACAACAATAATGAAAATGAACTACCATATTATATATTTATTTCCACTTTACGAAAAGAAGCAAAACTTGATCGGTTTTTAAAGTCATAGACGGCATAAGTTGTATAGTTGCTGGTGCAATCACAAAAAAGTTGCTATTTTCTGCAAATTATAACGCCAATATCTTTCATTTGGTATGAAAGTTGGTGAAAACAAAATAATGTTCAAACTTCAACTGAGCTGCTGTAATATATATATATATATATATATATATATATATATATATATATATATATATATATATATATATATATATATATATATATATATATATTTCGAATCCTGTAATTTGTACCTTTTTATTGTATATATGCCCCCTTTTAATAAATGTATGAATTACACTATCCATGTTGTGGAATTTCAAGATGTAAATTACCAAATTTGGTTAAAAATGTCGAACTGACCGATGATGTCATCTTGCGCCACTATTCTTAATGAATTTGTGACTAGTATTCTGTACCACTCTGAGGGGACTAAGTTCTATCGAGGCTTTTCTGGTTAATATCTCCTATCAAGCAGATGTGCTACAGAGTTTTGTTTAGTCGTCACATTCAGAAATGTTCATGTACTAATAAAAGTTATTCTTGAAAAAAAAATCCTCCTATTCAGTAATCCTTAAATTAACCAAGATAAGAAGGTAACCACGTAAAACATTGGAGTCTTACTTATGGATATTTGTCAAACAATTCAACACATTTTGATTCGTTTCTTTTCCTGGAACCAATAGAATATTTCCCTTTTTATTCGATTCGGCTTAAACAGCATGATTTAAATTATTAAGCATAACAACGTGAGCAGTGCCAGGTGTGGTTTAAATGAAATAAATTATACTTTGAGCTTCATCAAATTATAAGACTCAAAAATTATTAGCTTCCTTTATTAGCATGCAGAAGATGTTTATCAATTAACGGATTATCACTGAAAAAGCATACTGCAATTTTTGCTTTTTTTTTTTTGTTCGAGTGATAGTTCATATCACTCGAACTTAAGCTTCAATGATTTTATGAAAGGAATTCTGCCTACATATATACGTCATGTATGTAGGCATTATTTCATGTAAATCTAACACTCTCATGTAAACATGACAATCGAATTAAGTAGTAGTAAATCTATTTTTTCATTAATTAATCCTAATTAAATAACACACAAAAAATGAGGAGTTTAAAAATAAATTTTTTTGAAGAACCCTGCAGAATCAGACTTCAAATTGTACATTTTAGATTGTTATAATTAGCAGAATTTCTATTTTTAGACTCTAAATTTTTAGCTAATAGGATAAATTAATCGAAGAATTAGATTTGCTAAAAAAGGCAATTCGATTTTAACTGACTAGTCAGATTTACTGACATAAGCTCGGCGTGACGTTCTTCTTCTTAGAGTTGGGTTTGTATGTCATTGGGCACCTCTGCTTTTATCAGCTATTAACTCAATGTTTCCTAGTTCCAGTTGCTCGGGTCACCCACTTTAATGGCGTGACGTTACATTCATGTGTATGGATATGGATAATTTAAAACTTGCGGTGTGCTTTTTCCGTGATAAACTGTTAATTTATATACAAATGTTTTGCATGTTGATGAATGAAGCCAAGAAATTTTTAGTCGCATGAGTAAATGGGGCTCAAATTCGAATTTATTTCCTTCAAACTAAATCTGACCTTGTTCAGATTTTTTGTATAATAATTTATTTCATGTTGTTCAATCCGAATCGAATAAAATTGACACTATGATCATGAAATGAAAAAGATTCTTTATTTTACACGATATAAATAGCTATACAGTGAACATAAAATGATATCATCTATTATTCGTTGTTAAAAAGTGATTAATTTTTGTCTTATAGCTAAATTTCGAAATATTTATTAATTTAAATCACTATGATGATAAATTTTTATTTATTATTTACATCCTATTTTGACAATATACAAAGGATGATTTATAATCAGTCTAAGATTAATAAAATATAGTATTTATAAAGTGCACGCTCATTTTTACGAACCTCTAGTTTAAGAACAAATTGCTGGTCTCTGGCATGATTCCATAGACGCAATGATAATTTTAATTTCCATATGCGCGCTAATATTTTCAAAATCTCTTTTTTGCTAATTAATTAATATGTTATTTTTGCATATCTTTAGTTTACGTTTATTTTTTAGTATTTGCTTTTTCACAATTTTTTATTTATATTTTATAGTTGAGAATTGTGGGTCGAAGCTTAAATTGGAAAATTATAAATCTTTTGAATAGTGGATAACTTACTACACCGCTAATGTCGAAATCGCTGATTTTTTTAAACAATTCATCCAGGTTTTCCAGCCTAATCTAATTTCAGTCTTACAACTTATGTATCAGGATATAATCAACAGTTTCAAACGTAGATACCGTAAGATATTTTTGCAATGGATGATCATGGTTTAGAATCGTCTTATGAAACTGACATATCAGAATATTCTATGCCCTGTAGAAAATTTATGCTTAGAGTGATGTAGCAGAAAAAGTGATATTTGTTTCATTTTATATGCATGCTTTATAATTAATTATTTGAAGACAATCAAAGGAATCGAAGAAAATAAAGAACATTTGACAAAAGCATCCCACAAAACAAAAACATTGATTGAAGATGAGTTACTCAATCATAAACTTTGACAAAGGAAACAAATTTTCCCTGAAATTCTGTTTCATGGCGTTTAGAATGTGGGCACACAGGAATTTTTGAATGATTAAGTGAATGAGAAAATAATGAATGAAAAAAAGAGCTTTCTGTTTTAAAAAAAATGATGTTGTAACTGTCTGTATAACAAGAAGATGAAGGACTAACCAGATTGAGGAATATTTTTGACAAAGGCATCAGAGAATAGACATCGAAAAAAAAATGAAAAATTATATATTTAAAAATGCGGTTTTGAGAAACAGAGAAAAATAAGGGATTATTTTGTAAAATTTTTTATCAATAAAATGAAAGCAACATTCTTAAGAATGAATTTTATTTATATACATTGCTTAAAACAATTAAAGGATATTGCAAGTTTTACATATAATAAAGATAAAAACGAATTTTTATTTTGCTGAAAATGGAAGAAGAGAATCACAAATGAAAATTTTTTCTGATTTTCAAATTGTGGAGTATGCTAATTTTGAGTTCGACGTCAAAAACGTCACTTCAGCAGCAGTGAATGAAATTTGACTTTCAACTGAATAAAAGACAATGAATACAAGGATGATCGGTATTCAGTGACTACTTTGTTTCGATGAGTACGATGTCTCAGCAAAGTCATTTAACCGATTCAGAAGCTGGGAGAGTTGTTGGTAGGTTAGAAGGGGGCCAAACTCAAGCCGTAGTAGCGCAAGCCATTGTAGTGTTACAAAGTGTGATTTCCAGGATCTAGAACCGTTTTTAGGAGACTGGAAGTGCAGACCGAAGACCAGGGCAAGGTCGTAGGCGGGCAACAACGCCCAATGAAGATCGTTATTTAGTGTTAACGGCTCGGAGACACCGAAATATGAACGCTACTGTTCTCCAACAACACCTTCGCTCTGCTACTGACACCACGGTTTCAACTCAGACTGTCTGAAACCGGCTCCATGTTGTAGGTCTGTATGATCACCGACCGATGGTATATGTTAAACTAACATCAAGGCATCGTCGCGACCACAGGGAGTGGGCAACAGAGCAATTGAACTGGAGGAGAAATGAATGGAGCAATGTTCTTTTTTCTGACAAGTCCAGTTTTTCTGTTCATCCTGATAATAGGCGTATTTTCATCTGGAGGGACCGTGGCAGTAGGAATAATCCAGCGTTCGTACACGAAAGTGTCAGATTTGGCGGTGGGGGAGTGTTGGTATATGGTGGCATCTCCATTGACGGGCGTACGAACTTCTATATCATTTGAGATGGACCTCTGACTAGTCGCCGATATAGGGATGAGATCTTCAGACCTATAGTAGTCCCTTACGCTGCAGCAATCGGAGATGACTTCATTTTAATGGACGATAACTGCAGGCCATATCGTGCTAACCTGGTGGAGGATTTCCTTTTCAAGGAAGGAATCGTACGAATGGAATGGCCAACGTGTTCTCCAGACATGAATCCAACAGAGCACGTTTGGGACGCTCTAGGAAGATGAGTTGCTGGCCACCAACCACCCCCACAAACTCTCCAAGAACTGGAAAGAGCTCTTCTGGAAGAGTGGGACAGAATACCCCAACTCTTGATTAATAGCCTCATTGATTCCCTGCCTCAAAGGTGTTCAACGTTGCTGGCCGTCCGTGGAAACCATACTCCCTACTGAAAATGACTTCCTTTGAAGACAACACCTTTTCTTATTCTTTTTTTCTCATATGCACAAATTGTGTTTTTTTCCTTTTGTACACAAATGCGCAAAAAAATGCATTTTTTTCTGCCAAACATGTGTAATTTATTCTCATATAACCTACTACGTCTGTCGACCACGTATCAATCAGCTAAAAAGTTTCCCAGACACAAGATCCACCTAAAACCACAATATCCTTTAATTGTTTTGAGCAGTGTATATTGCTAATGAAATGTGTGCTTGCAAGATAATTTTACTAATAATAGTGTATTAATAAAGAGAAAGCAGTTTGGAAAAAAAATAAGATTTAACTCCTATTTTTCTATTTTACGAACTTTTAATTTTAATAACTGTTTTACAAGTCTTTACGAATTCGTAAAAATGAACGTTTACTGTGCGTGTATATATATGTTTATACATGATAATATTATAATATATTCAACACACAGGTTGTATTACTATATATTAAAGTTTGATTGAGGAAATCAATATTTAAAATGTATAAAAATATTAGTTTTAATTAAAGCAAAACTGAGTAAAAACTTAAATAGTTAATAATGTAAATTGGACTTTGGTTTCAGTATTGGCAAACCAAACAATTAAGCATTCTTGAGACAATTTTCTTAATTTTATTTTCGGAACAATGTTTGTCTCGGTACTTGTTGATACTTAACTATCGTCTCATATGAGACGGTTTAAAAATTTTTTATCCATATTTCTGAATAAATCTTCTGTCATGAATATTTAATACGGTGAGCTGCAATTAACACAAAATACGGCTGAATCCTAGTATCCGTAACACGATAGATTTGGCGACATTAAGATTCGAATTGTATGTACGAATTGCCAGTTCGAGATTCACAATTTTCTTGATTATTTAATATTTGCGTATGCTTATGGTTGTGAATCACATGAATTTCACCATTGGCGATATTTTTGAAAACAGCGCCAATCACACTACTTATGATAGGATTTTACCCAAAACATATATAACATACACATTCAGATAGATTCGATAGCGAAAAATAAATCGACTCAAATTAGACTGCCAGGAATTTAAATTGGCGCTATCGAACATCCTCCTTCTTTCTATACGAAAAAGTTTACTCACATCTGTGAATGCTCAAGACAGTATATTTTCGATAATCCAGCATGTTAGAGATAAATCGGAATTTCTCTCGAAGCCACAAGAATATTCAACATGGTGGACACAGATTAGATTCCGTTGCTAAATGGCGCCAGATTCTTGTTTTGTCAATGATGAAAATCTGTGTTGCTAAATTTCAGAAAAGTTCAATATTTATGATAATTTGTAATGTTTAAAATTAAGCTCCTAATGTAGATTTAGCACCAAAATATTCATAATACATTATTATTGTATAGATTTAACTGTACACTGGGAAAGGGGGCCCGAGATCAAAATTATGATTAAAAATTGAGCCTCGAATAATGAAAGGTTCAGAATCGCTGGATAACTACCTTCTAATCCAGATTTTTTTTTATATCATCTCTTTACACATTCAGATTATCCATTAATATCTTTGAAGACAAGGTAACTAATATTAATTTTTTCGGATAAATAAAGATATACATATAATACGGATAAATAAAAAAATCGAAGGCTATTTATTTCGTTCCATGGGGTGATGCAACACGTCGATTTCTAAAAAGGAAAGTTCAATTTTAGTCGTTTGGCAATACTTTTGTTGTTGAGCAAAGGGCGCAGATTTTACAGTACTTCGTGCTGAAAGTACGCCATATTTTCATGCTGTGTTAGTGTAATTGAATGCTTTTTACGTTTTATATTAGTATAAAATATGACTGACGTTGAACAAAGTACCAAAAAAAAACTTTGTGATTTGCGAGTAATTGATCTCCGATCGGAATTAGAAAAACGGGGCTTAGATCGCACTGGGGTGAAAACTGCGTTAGTTGAAAGGCTAAGCAAAGTAAGAACGAAATTTCTTTCATTATTGAAATCTTTTTTGTAATGAAATATGCTTTAATTTGAATTTCACTCATAAATTTAATTTAGGAACATTTTTATCACTTAATCTAGTTATCTTGATTGTATTTATTTACTGCGTAATAATGTGTACATGTACAACGTTTTTATTTGTGATTACATTAAATACAGTTTTAGTAAAATTTTTGACCTATGGTTGTGACGATAATTATTTTTCATTGCGAATTTTTATAATGTGTTCAGTGTCACATTCTAACATTTGCAGTTGCGTAAATTTAATTTATGTTCTCGTTATTCTGAATGACTTTTATATTGTAGTGCAGTAAAATATTATAAGCAATTTTAGTAATGGATGCTTTTTCTTAAGTGCAAAGTTCATGATTAAATATACTTTAAGTTTTTCTATCCAATGTTTTGCTTACATTAAATCTCCTCATCAGAAAAATTTTGTGCTGTTATAACAAACACAATTTTGCTGATAATTTTCAATGTTAAAATTAGATTTATGGGTTTGTTTGTCATTGGGCATCTCTGCTTTTATCAGCACTTTGTACTGTAAATTAGATTTATTATTATGTAGTTCTTTATTATAAATCTACTTAATCTGTTTAGCATTCTTTTTTAATCTAAAACTAAATTATCCATGGTTATTGTAAGTACAAACTCTATAATGAACTAACTATTGTTCTGCATATGTTTAAATTATCTTTTACATATTATTATAATGTTAGATATGATCTTTGCACTATTAAACTACCAGTAAAATATTGGGGTAGAAGAGGGAAAAATTCAACTCTATTATATTAAAACTTTTGCTGAAGTTCAGTTCCACAAGATATAATGGTTTTTTAAAATACAAATTTCTTGCTGCTTCCGTACATCTTATACCTTTTTTAAATCTTACTCCTTTGTATGGTAAATTATCAATATATCATTTAATTTATAAAATTCTTATCTCACAGAAGTAGAAATGCTATTACTTACATATTAGCATAATCATTTTCTTTTCAGAAAAGCTTTTCTACACTATGATCTAATACACATGTTGATAAAAATGAAATAAATAGTTTATTAATTGACAAATATTGAGTGTATTTCTATTTAAATCAAATATTTTTTGAGGTTGACTAATTTTTCTCTACAAAACATTTATTGTTCAATAATCAATACCTATCAAAAATTTATATTATGAATTTATGACCATTTTATGTTATTTCATTGTATTTAATAAATATAATACAATTTCTTCACTGAATGCTCCATGCTTTTAGCTATATCAAAAGTCATTCATGTTATGTAAGTTTTTCCTCCCTTAATCTGGACAAGTGAATTATTAGCTAATTTTTATATTAGCTTAATAGTTTTTTTAAACTAAAATAAGAGTATATTCACGTCAAAATGCAGCAATATTTTAAGTTTAGTTGCTCTATCACATACAAAAAGTTTTCAAATTTCTAAAGGGGTCAATATAGATATTGTCATCACAGTAATATCCAGATTGTAATGAGAATATTAAATCTTGTTCTGAGAACCGGTTACATTTAGAGTAAAACTAGTTTAATGGTATCATAAACTGAAGTATTACAACACAAATAGATTAAAACAATTTTAGTCTTAATTAATCTTATAATATAATTTTGAATTTAAGTTCATTTCAAACATTTTCAGAAGACAGAAATCTGTCCCCAGTTGGACTCTTAAGTATTGTTTTAATGATTTGGGATACAATATAAGTATCAATTGTTAAATTATCTTTGGTCTCACAATAAAGTAACTAATTAAGGATTTTATTTTGCTAATTCTTTTTAATAAAATGAGGTTAATGTAGCTTTTAGTTGGTGATTCATGAATTTCATGTTACTTAATTTTTAAAATCAGCATAAGTATCAATTTTTTGTGTAGATTTTGGTTTGGGAAGATTCTTGTATGATAATTTTCTTTCCAAAATGGTAATGTCTTTATATTTCATAAATTGTAAAATATATATAGTACTGAAGCATCAAGCTTTTAAATAAGTCACACCTTATAAAAATACTTATACTTCTATTAAGAAGAACAAAATTGTGGATTTTGTTCTTAAAATATTGTAAAAAATATTAAGCTAATTTCATAAAACATATGAGATCAGTTTTACTGTACAGTAATCCTTGGCGTATGTTTTTATATATATATATATATATATATATATATATATATATATATATATATATATATATATATTTTTTGAAGCCAAATTTGACGAACATTCAGACTGCCTTATTTTTGTCTGATGCGATTCTTGTGAAATGCTCAGCTTGCCTTGCGAGACAAGTCTCATGATATCATCTACGAATTTTCAGATATCGTTTCTAACCTTTCTTCGCAAATAAAATTCTGTTGAGTAGAGTAAAATAAACAAAATATTGTCACTGAGATTTTATTTAAAAAACGTTGTCTTCTGTGCATTTCTTTTTTTCAGCTCCCTTGTTCTTTTTGAAAATTTCGCCAAGGGTGACCGTACGGTAAAATTTTACCTAACATATATATATATTCACTAAGTAAGTGAAATGATCCACTGACATTTTTTATTGATAAAATGTTTATAATTTTAATTTAATGTAAGCATTAATTTTCTAATAACAGACTAATTTAACATAGTCAAATTTTTTCACTATAACTTTATAAAATAGGTGAATTGATTAAAATACTTACATTTCATGCTTTCAATATGTTGATGGTTTGCTATAATACTCTTTTAGATATCTGCAAATATTTAAATATATGTATAAATCAAAATTAAGCTTTTGTGAAAATAAAAATTATTTCACTAAAAATGTATACATTTTATTCTGTAGGCCATTACTGATGAAGGAGAGAATCCTGATGAATTTTTATTTGAAGTTGTTCTTGAAAAAGCATCTGCCAAACCCGCTGTTAAGCGTTCTAGTAGTGAGTTACTTTTAATAGTAAAAAATTTATAACTTAAGAAATGTGCTCTGTGACCAATTTTCATGATTTGGTGTATGAATTTTTGTTATCTTTCTATCTTCTTGATTTTTAGATTGTTATTTTTGATATGTTAGATTTTTAAATTAATGTATCTCAGTATTTGTTTAGTTAACTCAATTGATTAAATCTACATTTTTTCATGAATTTAAATGAAATTGAAATTACTTTAGTACATTCTTCTTATTTTATTCATGGTAACACACACATCACACACACACACACACACACATATATATATACATATATATATATATATATATATATATATATATATATATATATATATATATATATAAAGAAAGAAAATATAAAAAAT
Source organism: Latrodectus hesperus (assembly GCA_037975125.1). Lineage (NCBI taxonomy): Eukaryota > Metazoa > Arthropoda > Arachnida > Araneae > Theridiidae > Latrodectus > Latrodectus hesperus. The sequence goes on along the minus strand of CM075853.1, from coordinate 98,577,321 downwards.
ATTTTAATTAAACATTTAAAATTTGTATAGTTATGAATTTAGATCTTAAGATTTGACTTTTTCATTTCATCATTTACCACTTTAACATTGTGGTTGATATATTTTTCTAATTTGATGATTTAAAATATCTAATTTTTCTTAAAGGAAACATTTTAAGTTTCAAGTGCATTTTGAATTTTAATTTTTTAAATCTTCACTCCTATAACTTTAATATAGTTTATAAAGTTTGGATAATTTTTTATTAGTATGTAATTTGTCTTAAGTGATGAAGCACCTGTTAAATTCTTAAGAGCTTGGTTCTTGTTGATACACCATATATTCCTAATCTATGTTTTGATCAATATTAATGTTTGAGTATGTTGTCATTTTAGTCTTCTCTAATAGGAAACATCTATTTCAAATATTTAATCAAACAAGCTTTCCATTATTGAAAGCATCAGAATAGGATCTTTAATTTTCATAATAAGGGTGATATGATCTTCAACAATAATTTTGCTACATCATTCTTTATTCAGCCATTCTGATAGTGCTGCAAATGAAAATGTTCAAAAGTTAATATTTATATGGTCTATTGGGTACCGAAAATATTGCATTTAATCTCTGCAAATTTTTAAACCCATTTTCTCAGTTCTTTGTTCTACTTCATGCCATTAGATAACTGTGATAGTAATATAAATCTGATTACTTTATACATCTAAAACATTTTAGCTGTTAAGAGTCAAGTATGTGAAGCTGCAAGTCACCTCCTTTATTGGAGTTGATTTGACAAATGTCAGATCTTTAAAAAGGATAAGCCAACAACAACAACCAAGTATGCAGCCATATAGCATGATGAATTAGATATACTGAATCATTGAATGACATTAGATTTTGTAAAAAGTTGCTTTTAATTGAGCAGTGGTAATCTTTTAAAAACACTCAGTTCAATTTTATAAAGGAAAGTTGGCTGTTTTTCAAAGCTCTAAATCATGATAACAATCGATTTTTTTATAATTTGTTTTCCTTTAAGTGAGCAGTAAATATATGATTAGAAAAATTACATTGTTTTGTACTAAACTAACATGCTACAAAATACATGAGCCCACAGATTTACAAAGAATAAATTTGTATCTATGTTTTTTACAACTATGTAGCATTTAAAAAACTTACATTATTTAATATATTTTCAAGTTCAACGCATGATCTACATAAAATAAAAAATTAAGTTTATAAAATTTAGGAATATTACTAAAAAAATTTTAATTTTTTTGTTTCTGTTGAAAATTTTTTTTGTAGATTATTAGAGGAATTTAGAAATTCTTATCATCATAGTTATTTGATTGGGTCGTGGTATAATTAGCCCTCATATCCAAAAAATTATCGTTGAACGACAAACAAACCAAATCATAGTTATTTGAATGAGTATTAAATGTATATATATCTGCTTAAAAATTTTATTTTTATGTAGCTGTATTCTAAAAATGTTTTGATCATTTAATAAAATTACTTTGAGGAGTCACATATACCAAATATTCAGCTGTTTAAACTTCACACGTGTATATAATTAATAATAAATATATTTTAAATTTCTGTCTATGATATTTGTAATCCTTAATGTATGACAAGAACAGTTTTCCTAAAATGAAATACTAATAAATTATTTATTTTAAAATAAGTGTAAATATATTCAGTGAAGGTATGTGCTCGACTACTACATAATGTAGATTTAGTAAAAAAAAGTGAATATGAAAGAAAAATTCAGTAACTTTATTTCCTAATGCTACCAGCCAGATTTTTTTCTTTTAATTTTTCTGAAAATCATCAAAATAACAATACCTTTTAGGAGTGATATGTTTTGTTGCTCTCATTTTTATGCATAAGTGAAGTAAAAGGTTGATAATAGTATCCTATTTTGTTTTCAAACATTTATCTAATAAATTATTTATTTTAAAATAAGTGTAAATATATTCAGTGAAGGTATGTGCTTGACTACTACATAATGTAGATTTAGTAAAAAAAAGTGAATATGAAAGAAATTCAGTAACTTTATTTCCTAATGTTACCAGCCAGATTTTTTTCTTTTAATTTTTCTGAAAATCATCAAAATAACAATACCTTTTAGGAGTGATATGTTTTGTTGCTCTCATTTTTATGCATAAGTGAAGTAAAAGGTTGATAATAGTATCCTATTTTAGTATTTTGATAAATTATCTTCTAATACTGAAGAGAGAAAAATGTGTTTTTTTATAGGTATTTCTATCGAATTAGTACTGAATTTTGGAAAGTTGATACTATTATAGGAAAGCAGAAAAAGATCATTCTCATATATGTGAAATATTTTTTGTTTATTTTTTCATGTATTGAACTTGTTTTTATAGGGAAATTTAAAGAAGATGAATCTGAAGTGACAAATGAGGAGGATGATGATGAGGAAGAAAAACAGGTATTTAATATTTTATTTGATAATGTATTTTCATTTTATTATACAATATTTTAATGTGTTATTGCTTCAAGGATGTCAGCCACTTGTTCTTAATAAATGATGCATATAATATTACAAGCTAGATGTGATGTATTTAACCCATAGAAAGAATCTTTTATTATATTGTTAGTTAAAAATGTGATAGTATTTTATTTATGTTTAAAGGATATGCATTTCACGATGCATATCTTTACTTGTGATTAAATTACTGTTCTTATTATAATTATTTAATTGTTTTTATTCAAAAATCAAAAGAATAACTAAATAAAAAATACTAATAAAACACAGGGAATGATATTCTGTGTGTGATTTTTTAAAATTATTTCCAATGGTAGAATTACAAGACCGCTAAAACATGAAAAAAAAGACTAGAAAAAAGGGGTTCATTAAATCTGTAAACCGAGGGTGGGTGTGACTTGCCGCCCAATAACGCTTCCAGATAGAAATGCGTGAAAGAACCATGCACTTTTGGAGGTGCCGAAAATCCATATTCTCCTTAAGGTTACACAAGGATCAGAGAGAGTTTGATATGACATTGATGCAGTGCAGGTGGTTTTAAAGACAATCATCACCAGAAATGCGACGGAACATTGCAACAGATTTCTTTCTTGGCCATTTGTGTACTGCATGAATTTGATTAATCCAAGGTTTATTTCTATTAATAAAAGTGAGTTCCTGAGAAAAGTAGTCTCTGAAAGCATTCTTGACAGTTGACTTGATTGAATTGTATGGGTGGCCAGGTTGAGATGTGTGTGCTTGAAGGACAATATCTTCCACCTTTGCCAGAAAGTCAGTGGTCACATTTCCTTGAACACCAAAATGGGCAGGAATCCATAGAAAGACAACCTGTTTGCCTCTATTTACAGGTCAATTTAGAAGATCAAAAGCAGTTGTTAACAACTGGGAAATGAGAGTCACTGTGTGAAGCAATGGCTTGATGGGTATTTAGAGTCTGATAAGAAAACACCCTTATTTTTGTTATAGCAATAAAATTTTATGTAGATGTTAGCATTTTGTAACAGTAAAGAGAAAAGTTTGACAACAAAAAGTCAAATACTTTATATGTATTGAATAGAAATTTAGCAAGAAAATCTTGATTAATGAAGTTAACATTTTGCCTCTCTAAAAGTAATTTGGCAAAGGCAGTTCAGAAAATGAAGATGTGCAAATTATTGAAAATGTAAATGCATATTTATCATTACTGTAACATTTAATGTGATATTAACATTAGAACTTTCAATTGCAAAAATGAATTTGTCAAACAATGTTTTGTTTATAAAACTGCAAATTTTTAATTCTAAATCATTAACTATGTGTTCTTAAAAAGAATTTTAAATAAGTGTTGTGTTCTAACTTTAAATTCTTAGAATTTAATTAGCATTTAATAAATAATCTTTGATTTATTTTATGAGGTTTAGTCTAGAACCAGAATGCATCCAGAACACGGGCAACCGAGCCATATTTTTGTTTTTTAATGCCCGTGAATTTTTGGCTTTATAAATAAGACCTGTCTAATAAGCATAATACCTGCAGCATTGCCTGCCATGATGGGAGACACACGGTCTTTGTGAGCCTTGAAGCCTGGCTTCTTCATTTCGTCCTTGAAAAAGGAATGTATCCTCTTCCAAAAAAGGCCTGTTTCATCCATGTTGAAAACTTGTTCAGGCAGGTAGCATCCCTTACTGATAAAGTTAGGAAACTCTTCCTCCATGTAAAGGCAAGCAGCATCTTTATCAGCAGTAGAATCCTTACTATAGAGAAACACATTTTTCAGACCGTATCATTTTTGAAATTTTTCGAACCATCCTTTGCTGACTTAAAAGCTTTGTCCTCAAGGAGGCGAATCACTCCTGGCTGGACTATTTTTGTTATTAGGTACATCAGCACCTTCTTCAGCTTCTTCATTAACGTCATCGGGCAAGATTTGGTCCAGAAAGAACTTTGTCCTATCATAGTAGTGTCCAAACTCAGTCTTTTTTCTGCAATACACAATGCCAATGCAGCTTTCATTTACACTATTTTGTTATTACCCGGAGTTACCACACGTTTCGCTTCTTTATTGAAGGTTATAGAAATAATTTTTCGGATGTTTGCTTCCTCTTTCTTGATGTATCGCTCTGTAGATTCATTCAGTCATTAATAGCATGACACAGGTGTATAACTTCTGCCTTCTTTAATCATATCTAAAAGTTTCACTTTTTCACTGATGGTTATCATCTTGCTCTTGGACGTCTCTGAGAAAGCTTTCGTAGTGGCACAGTGCTTAGGTGGCATTATAAGGGCTTAATTATTAAAAAAATTGTCGCTTAAGCAAAACAAGTTATTGGCAACACAATACTAAAATACAATATGTGAGACAGTCAGCATCATGGACAAGACTATTGAGATATAACAAGAGAAGATGCTTGGTGAGGCATCACAGATGCTGTATAATCTAGGCTCTCAAATTCTGAATTTTTTTGGTGACGATGAAATGTTACCAAGTTGAAATAATTCTGACGTTATGTGCAGCACAAAGATGTTGTAATTGTGACGTAATAAATTCATTCTTGAGTAACTTTACATATCTAAATATTAAATTTTAGCCTGATAAATAAAAAGTAAGTATATATATTTGAGATAATAAGATTTTTTGTAAAAATGAAACATTAAAACATTAATTTGGGAAACAAATAAGAATAAGGGAAATATGAGAACTTTGATAAAGTAAATGCGAATTCTAACGAAAATTCCAGGAAACTCAGAACACAAATTCTAATGAAAAATAAACATTTGCAAAAGAATAGCTATAAATTATAAGATGCAATTTAATAATTTTTGAGAAATGTTACCCTAGTACAAACTTAAATATATATTCAATGTTTTTATGTTTTAGTTTAGTGCAGTTCTATTTAATTTTATCACCATATTTATCATTCATTTAAAATACTTGTGCGTTATTTTCAACTTTTTTTTTCTGCTATGCCTTACCCGCATACTGCTATACCATTTATTACTAACACACTTAAAATTTTACTTTGCCGATCAGGCATTTCGATATTCATGATTGAATTATTAACTTACTGTATACGCATGCCAGTTCGTCAAAGGGGGCGTATCCCAGGTGTTTTAAAAGCACTGGATTCAAAAAAAAAAAAATCAAACTCTGGTGTCTGATAGTTTTGGTTGGAAACTTTTATGTTCATCGGTATTATAATTTTACTTATTTTGTTAGTAATGATAATGCATTATTTAATTGGAATATATTTTATCTATTCTCAAATTTTAAACTTAATTTATGTTATGTAATTACCTTATGTTTAGTATCAATAAATTAAACTTATTTTTATGCAAGCCAAATTATTGGCATGTTATTAGTTTCTTATTTATTAAAGGTTCTATTAATAGAACAAAATACTTTATAGGCATTTAAACCAATAGCTAGCGTTTCTTTAACTGCATTAAAATTTAATATTTACAGCTCTGCTTATCGTAGTAATTATTTTGGCAATTAGCCTAATGATGGGTATTGGTAAAATGACATCTACCCACAAATACTTAAAAAGTGGTACAGACTGACAAGAAATTAAAATTTTTTGAATATTTTGGAAAAATCAGTGAAGTATTGAAGCCTCAAAACATGAAGCGCGAAGTGGCAAGGGAATACTGTATTATCTTGTGATCAATCTATGTGTTTTTAAAGTTTCTTTTTGTCCAGTGTTACACCCTTGTGTTGAAAGAAAAGTAGTTTTGTTATTATCCTTGCCATTTAAGCATGCTTAAAATTATAAAGTGATTTACTGTTTTAGTTACTTAAGTTGGCAGAAGTAGGAACTAGAAGTATATTACAATAGCTAATTAATGTATTAAAAATATAGAATATTAATTTAATTGTAACTTATAATAAGATTTCTTGTGAAAATGTTACTAAATCAACTATAGCGTCAAAATGTGCTTCATTTGAGTTTAAAAAAAATTTGTAATTCAATTTAGAAATAATTCTTTAATTGCATAAAAATAAATAATTGCTCCACCAATGACATGTTGAGCTAGCAGCTGAATGTTTAGCACTCTGGCCTTTGGTTTAACAGTTCACAAGTTTACCTTCTATCTCATGTTTATGATTGCAAGTAACATGGTATTTACTTTTAAATTGTATGGACTTGTCTAATTAGTCCTCATGTGCGAACAAAGATTCAATCAGCAAATCACCTGTAATTAAATCAAAAGCTTTTATTGTTATTCAAATAAGTAAGCATTTGTACTTTAGACAGAAAAATATTTTTATACTCACCTCCTTTATTTTTCATAAAAAATGTTAATAGTGTCATTAATAATTGCAATAGAAATTGTAAAACACTGAAGTGAAAAATCTAAGGATAAATATTAGGTTATTCGGAAAGTAATTTCTTTTTTATAAAAATTAAAAATGTAACAAATCTTTCATTGAATGATATATTGCCATTTCTGGTCTAATACTTTTACCAGAAGAAAACTGATCCAGGTGGGAAAAACAAAATTATTTTTTGAGCAACTCAATTGAAGATTAAGGTGGGATATATAACTTGAAGATTAATGTTAAAATGTAAAATATCTTAAGAAAATATTTGTATCATAATGAAACAAAATTAATGAAATTCCTCATTTTGCAAACATTAATTTTAGGCAAAATTTGCTTTAATAATGAAAATTTTGTCCTATTTTAAGAGTTCAGTTTATATTTAAGAATCTTTGCTAATCATATTGAACAATATTGAATAACAAATTAGTTACTGCTATGGGATTGTATCCTCTTTATATTTAGAGCATGTTATAAAAATTGAAAAAAAAATTTCAAGGTGATTATGCCCTTTATTATTTTAAGTCATTTGAATGCTGCTTTTTATATTAGATCAATGAATGAATTAAGAATAATTTTTGCTTATTTAGCAAATTAAAGGAAAATCATAAATTTTTGAAGTTTTTTTATTGTATACTTTTTATTTTTATTTAATATAATTCTATTTATTGAATGAGTTAATTTATTAGAGGCTTTGTTTAAATTTATATATTTTGTATAATACATAAAAAAAATTTTGCTACTAAAATGCTTTACTTGTCCCATTTTTTGCTTTGACTAAATACAATTAGGTAATAGGCATGATCTAATTAACTAGTCAGTACTTAAACAAGATACTAGGTATAGGAATTCTAACTGCCAAGCAACAATACTTCTAAGTGGTATTGCAGCTTTGCAGTGCCAGCAAACTTCCTATTTGGAAAATGTAAGTGCCATCTGTTTGTTCAACAAAATGACATCTTTTCATTCCAAGCAAGATTGATATTGTGAAAAAAATTTCAATCTTGGATTTCAGTTCAATGTCAAGTGCATTAAAGTAGCATTCTCTGTAATATATAATTAATTTTTTTACTTTTCAATTCAGAAATAAATTTTAAGGCAATCAGTACAGTGTTACTGTTATGAGATTGATACTCCTCCCCCACCCCCCAAAAAATCCAAGGTTACTGATAAAGAACCTATATAAATATTTATGAAAGAGAATTTTTTATCACGCATTCTATATTTTAATCAAGACTAAAACTAAGCCTTTCTACATTATTTTAATATTTTGCCAAAAATTACACTTGAAAAATCATGTGCAAAGTGCTATGTTCTTACTCTGCCTTTAGTTTTAAAACCTGATTTTTTTAATAACCTTTGAGATTTTTTGTAATTTCACATGTTTAACAGCTCTTTCACATGTTTCTATTTGTAACTATTCTTTAATTTTACAATGTATTTTGAGGGCTTTTAATTTTTGACTTTTTTAACTGTGTGTAACATTTCTTAAATATTTTTTGCACATGTTTTCTTTTTATAATATAACAAATGTTTTTTGTTTTTTTAGGCAGAGGAAGAAGAAAAGAAAGGTATGTTTTAATAATTATTTTTCCTTTGAAATCCATAGCATTTTAAAGCTTTCATTTCCTCGATTCTAAATGATATTCTTTAAAAAAATTATTAAAAATCTGTTAAAAATTAAATTGCATTTGTTAAAGCTTAAAATTTTATATCAAAATCAAAGCAAACAATTAAGTTAATACTTACAATTTTTGCATCTTTTACTTACAAATTGTCTTACATTTGCTAAAAATACTAAAGAAGTTATATTGTAACATAAATTTTAATGAGTAGTTATGTTTTAGGGTCACATTTTCTTAAGTAAGTTGTTGCTAATACTTACAAAATGTTTAGAATTGAGGAAATCAGAATTGTGATAAATATAAAGGGAGAAATTTTATTCCTCCTTATTACTTAAATTGTGGATTGTCCTTCCAATTTCGATTTATATGTATTGCCATGGGTTTTAATCGGTTATTAATGTAACATTTATTTAATAACACTGCCATTGAATTTTAATACTAGACATAAACAAAGAAGACAACAAAGATGTTGAAAAAGCTGAAGAGAAAAACGCGCTGGATTCTGAAGCTCAGAAAAATGCCCAATGCAATGGTAGTGATACTGAAGAGGGAGCCCGAAGAGAATTTACTTCAGATGTACGTCTGTCTCCACCAAAACCAGAAACTTCGCCTGTTGTGGCACCACTTACAGTTGAGGATGTAATTAAATTGGACACTTCTTCTAAAATCAAAGCCAGTGATAATGACTCTTTAATTGTAAATCCAGATGACACTCAGAGTGATATAGATTCATCTGTAAATGAACGAGAGTCTGTTGATGAACCTATGACAGGAAGTGAAGTTACAGAAGACTCTTCACAGTCAAATAATAAATCCATTCCAAAAGAGGAAGAAAGTGAAAATATTTCTGATGAAAAAATTACTTCAGCAAAGGACTCGGACTCTACTATGGAGACATCAGAAGATAAAACGGTAGCTTCAGAGGCAAATACTTCAGCTGTTGATCAAACTACTGAAGGTACTACTTCTGCAGCCACTACCATCAAGCGAAAGAGGTTCGTTTTTTAATTCAGAATACCTTTATAAAATTTCCAGCTGCAAATTATGTTTGTTTCTATTTGACTCCAATTCATTTTAAATTATCAATTGTTTCTAAATTTTAGTCTTTCAATAGTTCCACTATCGTTAGCTTAAAATTTTTAAAATTTACTGGGTAAAATTTTAAAATATTTTCCAAAATCTGGTTGTCTTTTTTAATAAAAATTAGCAGATTCTATTGTAAATAGTGGTGGTTCTGAATCCACTTTAAACCATAGATTCCGATCTAATTAGTCCTCCTGTGCAGAAAATGACTTTTGAGTTACAAACAAACCAATCTACTGTAAATAGTGCTCGGTGTTATGAAAGTGGGTAGTATTTTAAAATTTAGATGTTTCTCAGGACTTAAATTTAATTGGGTCACAGAAATTAATGTTCCTTCACATCTGTAAATGTTTGTCTTTTCAAGAAAATTTTAAAATAATGGGTTTATTAGGTAAACTAGTAAAATGAAAATTAGTTTCATCTTCAGAAATTTAATTTTTCTCTTCAAGAATATGAATTTATTTTCTCAATACTTTTTTCAACAGTTGATATTAAACACTTCTATGGAATATAAGTTTCATTTATATAAGCTAGGAAATAATTTGCCTCTGCTTTAGGTAATGCAGTAGCATTTAAAAAATTTAATAGGTTTATTTTTGCACTAAATCTCACTTTGTCTTCTGTATATTGTTTCAACATACTCTTGTTTTTAATTAAAATATTTGATTAGTTGCGGAAAAATGTGTCAAATCAATTGTTCAGGCTACGGGTATATAATTGTTGGGTATTGGGATATTTTTAGTCTGAAATTTATCTCACATTGTTACTATTCCCAACCATTTGAATTATACAAAATGAAACATACGGTATATATGGTAAATCTGCATTTATATCTTATAGTCAAACTTTTTAAAACTATTAAAATATAGAACATTTTTATGGCTACTGTGATTGTGGTTATTTCCTTTTAAAGTCTTATGAAGTTTAAATTTTAGAAAAAAATCTCTCTATTGTAGTAGTTATTTAAGATAAGTTAAATTTGTTAATATTAGCACAGCAGATAATAGTAAAAAAAATTTTTATATAATTTAATATATGAATCATAAATAATTAAAAAATTATGATTCATATATTAAATTAGTTTTACTGAACTGTATGAAAGTGCTAATACTTTACAATGAGATTAACTTTTTTGATTTTCTTCATTATAGTCCTGAAAAAGAAAAGACAGCACCTGCTGAAGGTATGATATCATTATGTTATTTTGTCAAACTAAAATAAGGTATATAAATAAATATATAAAGCTTTATTAAATTATAAATATTCATTTTTTAATTTGTAGGTGATAATGTTAAGAGAGTTGCTGCTAGTGGTAAAAATCTGTGGGTCAGTGGATTGGCAGAAAAAACCAGGGCTAATGATTTGAAAGCTTTATTCAGTAAATATGGAAAGGTATGTTTTATTCAAATTATTATATGCTAAATACAATTTATTGTTAAAATATCCTTAAAATTTTTTAATCTTATATAATTCTATATTATTGAAATATGTGGAATGTATAGGATAAATGTTTTTTAAAATTTAAATTACCATCTTATGTGCACAGTAAAATTACGTATAATATGTGCAGTTTTTTAATATTTTTACTTTGTGTTGATTCAAATAATATATCAGTATTACAGTAGAAGGTTGTTTTTACAAACATGATTTTAAAAGGAATAGTAGCTTGTCTCGGTCATGGTCTTAAGAAGCAGTGATAATTTATAATCTCTTTTTTGTTAACTTGTTTTCATCCATTTTTAGTCTGCATTTATTTTTTATCATCTGATTTCCCTCTTTTTTGACTGTGGTTGAGAAACTCAGATCAACATTTTTACTAGAGAACCATACAGTTTTTGAATTATTAATAGCTAATTATACTAAAATATAAAATTTTTTTAACACAGTATGTATAATTTCTCCTATTTATATTACTTTTACAACCTTTGCTTCATAGTGTAATCAATAGTTTCAAGTGAAAAAAATCTTAAAGTACTTAAGCAAAGAATGATTATAGCTTAGAATTGTCATATGTGAAATGACAGTCATAATACACTAATAAATTTTTTTGGAATGATATTGTAAAAAATTAATATCTAGCTCATTTCAACATATAGACTTTATCAAAGAAACTACTATTCCTAAGAAAAAGACAAGAATATTTACTTAATGATTTGAGTAAAGTGAATTCCTCATTCATGAATTTTGACAAAGAAACCCACTGCTCCCCAGAGTTTCAATTTAAATTTTTTAATACAGATTTGGTTGTATTTTACGTGTAGGAAATATTGGTTGATTAAATGATTGAGAATATTTTAAAGGAGAATGTAATAAAATTTCAGAGACATCGTATGAAAAAATGACAATATTTTGACTGCTTCCAAAAATAGCAAATAAATAACTAGCTAGAGTGAAATACTTTTCAATATTTACATTAAAAAGTTAGAAAAGGTAATTTCAAAATAGTAAGTGATTTTCATTTATCAATATATTAAGCTTTAACAAGTCTCTAATTTACAAGCACTCACGCACGTTTTTACAGGCTAGTGGCTGGTTCCTAACATGGTCCCATTAAAGCAATTAATTTTAATTACCATTTAATAACTCAAATTTTGACATCACTCTTCTAACCCATTTTTATGTGTGAGAAAGTTGAATTGATGTTTTTATCAGAGAATAGTAAACCTTTCAAATTCGGGATAACTAATTCCCTTGTTGATGTTGAAATACTTGATATTTTGAAGCAATTTGCAATGAATTTTGCCTAATCCAACTACTTAATCTTTTTTTACAAAACATGCATCAGAGTAAAATTAGTAGCTTGTATAAAAATCAAAAGTTACTTTTGCATATAGTGACCATGTCTTAGAACCACATTATGAAACTGACATTCTAGAATTTCATTTATTCAAGATGCTTGTCAGTCTATTTTTAGATTAATGTTCCTGAAATATCTAGGTAATTTTAATTTGCAGGCTTTATTTAAAAAATTACCATAGCTGAATGAAGCCAAGAATATTTATCTGACGATTTGAGTGAAGATGAATTACTCATTCATGAATTTTGACAAAATCCTATTTCTACCTGAAATTTTATTTCAGAACTTTCAATGAGGACTAGATGTCATTTGCATAAAAGTTGTATCTGATGATTTAATGAATGAGAATGAAAAAACTTAAGTAGCAAACAAAAAGAACGTGATGTAGTTCTGTAACCTCTGTAAAACAGATTAATGTTAACAAGTTGAGATAATTTTTTTGAGAAAAAACTAAAATGCCCTTTTGCATTGAAGGAAAAGAAAACTTTTTAAAAATGTAATATTTGAAGCTAAAAATTATTGGTTTTCCCTATTTGTCATCATTAAAAGGAAAGGAATTATTAACTGGCATGTTTCCTTTGTGTGCTAAGTAACTTCTATTAATACTTTATTTATAAGAAGGGAGTAGTTTATTTATTAAAAAATCAAGCTGTAACACTCCTTTTTTTGTTTGCTATATTATGAACTTTTAATTATCTTGAAGCTTAAGAGTTTTTTTAATGAATATCTAATGCAAAAGTAATTATTTATAATTATGAATTTTATTTTGTATGTGTTTCTTATGTGTAATGTATAAAACTAGGTTCTGATCAATTTAATCTGCATTTTATAAAAAAAAAATAATGCATAAAAAATGCAAAAAAAAGAGAAAGACATGCAGTATGTTAATTTTTCGAATAGTATCTTATTTATAAAAAAAGTAGTTATTGTATTTAATATTTTAATTTTAAAATAATTTTATAATTGATTTCATATAATTTTAAGTTTTTAATTAACTAGAATTATTCTGCTAATAGAGAAAAGTGATTTAAAAATTTTCATTTGTAGGTATCTACAGCTAAAATTGTTACAAATGCCAAAACTCCAGGTGCACGTTGTTATGGCTTTATAACAATGGCAACAAGTGAAGAAGCTGTCCTTTGTATTGAAAAATTAAATCATACTGAACTACATGGAAGAATTATTTCTGTTGAGAAGGTAATAGTAGTTTTATCATTAAAAATGAAAATATTATGTGAACATGAGATATTTATAAATATTGATTTCAATATGAAATCAAGTTGTTCTTAGTGATATCATGACACTAACTAAGATAAGTGTTACAAGAATAAGATACAACATTCAAAAGGAATCAAAATATGGTAAATTTAATTTTATAAAAAGTAAGAAGTGCTATATTAGAAATTTTTTTGCAGAATTAAAAGTTTTCTTTAATTTATTAAAATTTGTAAATATTTTTAGAAATAATTATTTAAATAATGGAAAAAAAAATTTACGAACAATTTTTATCAAAGTAAATAGTATCTTAAATTTTTGATCAGAAACTTAGAAAAAATTGTGTGTAACATTATTTGAAATATTTACCCTAAAAATTCTAGAAATTAAACAGTATTTTTTAAAAAGCATATTTGCTGTTTACTGTATTGTATTAATGTATAAATTTTGTGAAAAATCATGTAAATAACTAAGCAAATTTAGGATCTTCAGATTTTATGTTATGGAGGGAAATATTTACAATTGAATATTTCCTAACTCTTGAATTAAGGATATTTAAAAATTTATAATGTTTATGATATAACACCTATAAATATTTATTTTATTGTATTTACTACTTTGTCCAAAAAACATTATTTCTTAGTATTCTAATTTATATACAATTCAACTTGTTGAACTCACATTGACAGTATTAAAAAAAAGAAATTCATATGCAATATTAAGAATTTAGAATTTGTGTTTCTTAATAGTAGAGCTACATTGTATTTTGACAAATATTTAAAAAGTATGTGATACTAAATAAAATTATTTTTTCTGATGTTTGAAAACTATATTCAGACATATTTTGCATGGATTTATTTTACTAATATGAAATAAAATGTTAATTTAGCTCTTATTATAAATTTATTTTGTCATTTCTAAAATTTTTTCAGACTACTAGAGAACCCACAGGTTCCATAAAGCGAACTGAACTCAAAGCTATCCAAAGTAAAAAGAAAGCTGAAGCAAAGAAAAGTGAAGGTTAAATTTTAAATATGATTATACATGTATATTACATTATATATTGCAATCCATTATATATTTTATTAATTAGTTGCTGTTATTTACTCTATTTGTTATCTAGCTTTGTGTTTTTTGCAGTTAATTTATATTTCTGTAATTTTTCTTAGGTTAATAAGTCATGTATTAATTTCATTCTTTGTGTATTTTTGATTCTTTTTTGTAAACTATGCTTTATAATAACGAATGGTTTCTTATGTGATTTTTATTGTGGTTTGTGGAATCCACTTTAAACTGTGGGTTTTGATTAACACAGTACTTATATGCAAAAATGACCATAGTGCCATTTTAAGCAAATCTTTGTATAAGAAACAGATGTTAATCAGGTTAAGTTTAAATAATTTAAATCTGAATTTATTATTTTTTTTCGCTTGCATAAATTTTTTTATATTTAGTTTATATTACAATTTTATAGTTTCTTGATTGTACAAAAATATTATTTTATAGATAAAAAAGATGGAGCAAAGATTGGAGATAAGTCGAAAGGTGATAAATCTAAAGGTACTGAGAAGACAAAATCTGGAGATAAAGCGAAAACTGGAGAAAAAAGGGAATCATTAGGAGGTGAATCATCATTTTTATTCACTCGTAAAAATTTTTTATTATTTGTGCAGAGTTTTGTATTACCAATTTATGTTGTAGATGAAAAAGATAGCAAGAAATCTACTCCTTCCAAAGAAAGGGATCGCAGAAGTAGGGAACGATCCAGGGAAAGGCGGAGGCGTGAGAGGAGGTCCAGAAGCCGTGGCCGAACTTCTCGCTTTCCATCTTTCCGTGGTGGCTTCTTTAGAGGTGGATTTAGGAGAGGATTTGGTGGTCGGAGGCCTTTTATGGGTCCAAGGACTTTTGTAAGTTTATAAAAATTATTTGCTTTATTCAGTGTTAAAAGAAATAAATCCCCATTTATTGCAAAATGTATTGTTTTCTACAAAAATAATTAGTGAGATATAGCAATGGGCCTAAATAAATTTTTTTTTTGTCATTTAACTAAATAATAACTAAACATTGAAATGGATTGTCTTCTAGTGCAATCATAGTAAATATATGGTATTTTAAATTGTGTCTGCATTTATTTTTCACTTTGAAATTGATGTAAAAATCTTTATCTTTAAATTATCTGAATCTTCGGCTTTGAAGGGTTAAAAATAGATTTTGAGTGTTAACAAGTCATTTGTATTTTTTTCAAAAATTTTATACATGCAGCTTACACAGTGATTTTGTGTAATCTTAAAATTGTGACACGTACATTTTTAGGATTTTTGATAAAATATTGGAAAAAAGGTAATTTTCTAAAGTTAACAATATTTTTTGGTAATATATTTTTTAGTTTAGCTATTTTAATTTTTCTAAAAAATAAATTGAATTTACTTATAAAATGTGCATTAATTTATTTCTCTTTGCAATATTATAAAATAAATTTTTGTATGATGCATTTACTATTAATAAACAATCTCATTCAATCAATTGTGTTAGATATATGTTTGCATGTTGAATATCTGTTACACAGTGACAAATTATGTATTTTATCATAGTATTTTTTAAACTGAATATTTTAGGTTTGACAATTTTTTAAAATGCTCTTATTTTAATATTCAATAAAATAATTGTTGTAAATTTTCAATAATTCATAAACTGACAAAAAAAAGTTAAAATAATGTATTAACATTTGGATTATGATTTCAGATGATATATTAGAGTTTTGAGTTCATTTCAGGCAAATTTTAAATAACTTCTGAAACTTTTTACTTCTTAAATGCTGTCTTATTTTAAAATGATCAAGTTTAAAAAAGATAGAATATTGCCAATTAAAATATTATAAAGCATCTATTTGATATTTTTGTTTAAATCCTGAAGTTAAAACTAATACATCTGGTTATTAAGTTAAATGTAAAACTTTTGTCAGGTTTCTGGGAATATAAAATTAATGTATTAGACTTATTTTTAAGAATTTCATATGATTATATTTATACCAATTTACTTTTTCAAACTAAGTTATTTTATTTTTTATTAGTAGGAAGTATTTAATTTGATTTTATTACACTTTTATTGGGTAATCTATTTAGGAAATTATTTTCTGTAATTATAATTTGTTAGAAAATCAAATTAAAAGTCTGTTGTTGTTGCTTATCCCCGACTGGCGTGACAGTACCATCACACCAGCCCCATGAATCCAAAAATAGTCAGTCTCTCAAGCACCACCTCCGGTCTCAAATCCATGTCCACTCTCTCACACCCAGAAGAAAAAATTAAAAGTCTGATTGTGACTATGTTTATATTATTGATTATCACCTCCGAATGCAAGAATTGTTACCAATTAGATTTTAACAATAGCCTATTGAGTTCTAGTTCTGATGACAGACAGAAATATCAGCTAATTTTTAGTAGGCAAAACAATAATAGACAGATGTGACTAAAAATCGTATGAAAAAATTATCCAATAATTGCGGAAAATGCAAAAGTTTATTTAATTCAGCAGATCTGAGAATTTAAATTTCATTGCCAATAACTGGTGAATTTTTTGTAGAAATATTTTTAACAGCTATTGCTCTTATTTATAATCAACAATTAGTGAAAAAATTATAAACACACATACACACACACACATATATATTTATGCATATTGCAATCTGGAAATTGAAAATTTAAATAAAGAAAGTATAACTTATATATAATTGAATATATAATTCTTGAGTTATCTAAAAAGAACTTGAAATGTATGTTAAGATATTTATTGAACCAAAAACTTTTATTTTTACCAAATAGTATTATTTGAGAGAAGGTAAATGATAGACATATTTATTCAGCAGGGGAATGTTAATGTCATCTGGTAAAGTTTTAATTGTTTTTAGAAAATGTATTGAAACTATGAATTAGCTTTTTAAAAATCTGTTACCCCTCCTTGAAGCGTAAAAAATTTTGATGCATTAACTCAGTTGGCATGATGCTTTTCATTAATTTTTATTAATGTGGTATTTGCTTTATATAGGATGATAGATTTAGAGAACGGGATCGTTCTAGAGACAGAGAAATGGAAAGGAGAAGATTTTCAGATGTTATGAGGCAAAGAGATATTGAGAGGCAAAATAGAGAAGAATCCATCAGACTTGAAAGAGAAAGAGAAAGATTGAGGTACTTAAATTTATTGCTTAACTTTGTTTTTATTTACAAAATGTTACTCATGTATGTGTTCTTAATTTGGATTTATTTATTGAAATGTATGTTGTAAATAAGTATTCAATTGAAAATTATAGTTTATAAGAATTCTGCCCTTATTTTCAATATACAGTATTAATTAAAATTATCCTCCTGTAATTTTGCTGCTTTATTTTTGAAAACAAATTACACTTGTTCTAGAAGTTTCTCTTAATTTATGAAATCAGTACTTTTTCATGCTTGAACTCCTGCTGATTTTAAATGCTTAAAATAGTTTAATACTCACTGAATTTTTTCCTTATTTCAAACTGTTTTTAATTGTATTAAAAGTCAGTAGATTTGTACCATAATTTATGCTGTTACAATTTTTTACCATTTCCAGATTGCTGATTTAAAATATTTAATTGACTAAAATATTTTGTTCATTTAATCATATACTTAATGATATTTTGGTAAGTGGTGAATGAAGATTTATATATGTACATATATGTATGTGTATATATATTGCCACCATGAAAAACTGTTATTTATGTGTATTATTTAAAATAATTTAATCATACTAAGCTCACTACTAAATTGTTAGTAAATTTGGAAATACTGTACTAAATTTATTGCACAATTTAGTCTAATTTTCTATAAAAGAAATATCAAAGTGAAAATATGATTAAACATTTTATGATGAGAATTGGAAAATTTGTAGAATTTTAGTTTTTTGTTATTTGTGAGGAAATTAGTACAAAAATATTTGCTCTTTGAGATGCTTATTTTTCAAGTTGAACCTCTAAAATGCTATTTCTAAAATATTTAAAAATTGATGTAACAGTTTTTTACAGTTATTTTAGTTGTATATATGATCACATTGGAAATGTTTACATAAATTTATACGTTTGTTTAGTTATAAAATTAATGTTCAATTTAAACATCGTATATTTTTGTTTAAATTTAGAGTTCAACTTCTTATGATAGGTGCTTGAAATAATCTATGTTATCATATTTTAAAGGATTGATTATTGTCATTTTTGTTTTTCAAGGCTAAATTGGAAAATGATTTTTTGGATAATTATTTGGCAGCATTTAAATATAATGCAATTAGAGTATATGAAGTTTTAGTAGAGTGTTAGTGATAAAAATTAAATATCAATATTTATACTGTTCTTTAAATGCAATTCATTTCAATTAAAATTTTTCAGTGCATATTAATGTTTTCCATTTTTACTGTTCAGTTTATTGTTGCAAAAGAATTAATTCTTTAATTTCTTGTGCATCATGTTTTGATTATTTTTAGAATTGAAAGGGAACGATTAGAAAGAGAAAGAGCAGAAGTTCTGAGGCTTGAAAGGGATAAGCAGCGTATGGAACGAGAACGCTTGGAGAGAGAAAAAGCAGAATTACGAAGAAGGAGTCAGATGACGTATGATATTTAATATATCTATAAAACTTTAACATAATTTATTTATAGAAGATGCTTAAACATATGCTTATATGCAACTAGGTTAGAAGATAGAAGGGGTATTAAGCGAGCATTTGATGGGCCTCTGAAGGAAGCAGATCCATTCTGGGAGGATCGGAAGCGACATGCTGGTGTCCGTAGAGAACCTTCATTAGAGCCAATTGCTAGGTATTTCATTTTTACTTGGAATTTTTTTTCGTAGTTTTAGTTATTTTATTATAATTAGAAGGACTGTGGTTAATGTGTATGGGAAATTTTAAAAATATACTGTAATTTGAATGCTTTAAAATTAAATTTAAAACTGGTTAATATTTTTGTTAGTAGTATATATCAACAAAATTCCAGCTAAATTTTTATAAAATAATATAATTGTAGTTATTTAAAGAACTTTCAACTATCGTAGTAAAAATTACAATACATATAATTGTTTCAAAATTATGTATATTTAATTTTTTCTTATCAAACATGTATAATGTAACATGATAATTCAGTTGATTTACCATGAATCAATCACATTTAGATTTCAAAAGAATGTCAAAAATATTTAATTTTGAAGTGTCTTTAAATTTTGATAAATATTAGAAGAATTTAATATTTCAGCTGTCAATATTAGGTTTTTTAAAAGTCTAATTAATAATATTTGGTCTTTCTTGGCAGTTGTCAATGAGAGTCTTATTTTTCCCTGCTGCATTTTTAATGAGAGTAAAATGTTACAAAATATGACTATACTTTCCATGCTTTTCTTTCTTTTTCATTCAAGATAAAACATATTTATATGTATTGAAAGAATTATTTTAATGATTTACGGTTGGAAAAATTTAAATATAAAACATTGATATAAAATTGTATAAATTTTTGAAATAAGCAAATATATAAGATTTTTTCTTAAGAAATTTTGTCAAAATCTCAATGTTGCATCCATTGGCATTAGTGCTGTGAAGAGCTTAGAACATTGGTTAGAAACTAATTTTTTTAAAAATAAAATGCAATATCTGGAAGCTTGTCTAGGTCACTGAAATTAATATTTCTGTTTGTCATATCTTCAGAGTTAAATACTGAAACTATTAAATTTCATATAATTTAAGATGTCATATATGTAGGGATTTTATGAGTTTATAAATAAATGAAAAAGGTTTTACTTATTTGCATGTCACTCTGCAAATCATACACATAAGTATCAGATGAATTATTATATGATGAAATAAGTTATACTGGATGATAGTAAAAAAACAAGTATAATACATTATGATATGTCTTATGTAAAGTGAAGATGTGACATTAAGAAGATAAGAAATTTTCATCTTGGAGTAAATCTTGCTGTGATACTAGAAGATAATTGCAATTGTATTTAAACCCTAAACTAAAAAAGTACAAGTGTTATGAATGACTGAAAGGACAAATTTTTATAGGAAGTTAAAATAATTTATTAGCCTTAATGTTGCTACTTCTGCAAATAATAATATAAATTGCAGGCAATGCTGTATGTAATTGCATATATCTTGTTGAAATTACAAAAACTTGGGATGCAGAAATTAGATGTTGATATATAAAAGCAAATATATGTAGAGAATTCAAAACTTATTATTTGCAGTTATTCAATAATTCACACAAAATTTAATATCTTTTGCTAACCAATTTCATGTGAATAATTTGTTATTTTGCAAGAATCTCCATAACTTTCATGAAGATTTGTTAAATGCTATGTTGTGAAGAGTTCTTGAAATACTTGCAGTCATAGATCAAAGATCCTTGATCACAAAATTATTTCAGGTGCAATCAACTTGTGGAAAAAATTAAATACATTAATTTTCAAATAGAAAATTGGTTAGAAGAAATTATTTAATTGATGTAATTAAACTTTCTAGTACTCTTAGCATATTTTATATCCACATCTTACAAAAGAACATCCTAGGTAATGGTAAATAAAGAACTTTGCCGTTTTTTGAAAAGCAAAATATTTACATAAAGAATTTTTGCTTTAAAGAATTGTTATGAAACTTTTAATTACCTGTTATGAAATTCCTGGGATCTATTCAAGGAAATACACGATTCCCATTATAGAGTGGTTGAAGAATTTCATTTCTTGCTAAACTTACATACAACAAAAGATATCTTGTATAATAATTATTTGTTTATAAAAAATATTTTTCTGGTTTTGGGAAATAAAAAAGTACCAAAACTAGTAACAGAAAATAATTATATTAAAAGTAACATTTTGTGTTTAAAATTTGTTTGTGCCAAACATGAAGCAGATGTTTACAATGTTTTTTCATCTGCATTTTTATTTATTGGTCTGATTACATGAATTTTGACATTTTCTGTTGATTAGTTTTTGATTGATTTTCTACATTTATCAAGAGGAAGATATTTTGTTTTGTGTGAGAAATACCAAAATTATTGAGAACAATTTGTGAAGTAGTTTTAACTGTAGGTTTTAGGTGAATTAGAATTAGTGAGCGAAAAATTACTGTTGAGCAATAAACCTTCTTAAAAATTTGCTATTGTTTAATATTTATAAATACTGTTATAGCTGAAATATTAAATTTTTCATTGTTAACTGTATACAAAAAATTCTGCTATATTTTGGATATTGAAAATGATTGTTTAAATATGCAAGAATTTAATTACAAAAATTTTTGAGATTTAAAGATTTGTAACAAAACTAGTTTAAAAATAATTTGTATGTATTAAGTTCTAGTTTTCCATATTCATTCTTGTTTTCATTACACATATTTGTCGTAATTTATAACTGAAATCATTTATTTATAGGAGTTATGAAGATTTCAATAGAGATCATTTAAGTTTTGCTGAGAGAAGATCAGATTTTGACAGACCTAAAGGAGATTTGTCACCAACTTTTAATGCATCTAGCAGGCGAGAAGTAAAACGCGAGCATGAAAGATCACCATTCCGCCGTGGTAGAGGTGCCCGTGATTTACCAGAAAGAGGAAGAGCTGAATGGAAGGGGAAACCCAATAGGGAAAGAAGTTTTGATCGTGGAGATAGAGGCAACTTTAATGAAAGAGGTAGAAATTTTGATAGGCCACATCCTTGGGAAGGTGGTGCACCTGAAAGGGAGCAGACCAAATTTGGCAATGGTGCTCCTATTGCCAATTCTCAATGGGCACCTGTTAATAAGCCACCAGAGAATTGGGGAAGAGTTGAACAACAGGCTCCTCAAGAACGTTGGGTAACTATGGATGGAAGACAAGCTTCAATTAGTCATCAGACCAATATTGGACATTCACAAAACCAAATGAATATGTTTGGTGGGCCATCGAGCAATGATATGATCAATCCGATAGGAACTCATTTTGCTAATGATAGATTTCCTCCAAATATGATGCGCCGATTTTGAGCAATTCCACTAGAGTTTTTGTGCCAGTTATACTCTATTTCAAAAGGGGTAAAGCGATCAATGTTTACTGTAACTAGGTCGTGTGTCCGTTAAAAAGTATATTCATGAAGTGAAAATGAAAAGAACTTTGCACTTATGTTTCTAAATATTATGGAGCTGTGAAATATAATTTTAATATCATGAAAGTCATTTTTATATTTTCTTTTTTCTTTCCATTCTTTGTTTTTCCACTTCTCATATTATCCTGACTGAGACAATTTCATATAGCTATCATTTTGCAATACATCAATTATCAACTTATGTCTGTTTAAAATGGTTGTATACATTATTATTAAAAATTATGATTTAGAGTTTTCTAATTTTGTGTTTGTTTTGGTTTAATAATTACTCATAATTTACTAAATTACATTAACCATAAATTCTTGTGTTTTTTCTTATTAAATGTTCTTTTTGCATGTTTTCTTGCTCTTTCGGAATTCTAATATTTAGATCAGAGAAAAATTAATTAATATTTCACAATTAATAATGTAGATTTTGTTTCTTCATATAATATGTTATGAGTACAAATTTTGAATAAAAGATGCTTCATTTTTTAATTGAAAACATCATTATATTCATCCTTCAAGCCTTAAAAAATCAGTTTTAAAATGTGAATATTTTCTTATTCTTTTAGAGATACTATGTGGATATGTTTTTTTTTTAAAACAATCTGAGAAGGCATAAATTTTATTAAGTCTACCTTATCGCAATAAATTTCACTAACTAAGTTGAAAAGACAGGAGAAATAATTCAATCATTAACAGTGAATTCAAAATATAATGCATAAAAATTAAAGTACATGTCCTGTTGAATACAAGAAATCTCTTAAGCTTAATGATGAAAAAAGTAAAAAATATTAGTTTTTTCTTATGTGGACTAATTATTAAAAATTAAAATTTTTCTCATAAACTTAAGAAATTGTTGATTAGGAAACCCAGAAAACCCTTTTTTACTCTTCAGTGAGCACATCATTTTTTTAAAATAAAAATGACAAGCTTATAATATTTCTTAGAAAATAAATTTGAATTCTATGTGTTCATCAAAACTCAGTACACTGAACAGAAGTCAATTTGTCAAGAATTGTCCTAAAATATATGAAGTGTACAGTTTAGTTTAAAAATGCCTAGCTATTATCAACTTATGGTTATCTATAAATTGGAGGATAATTTGTAGTAATTTTTTTTAAAGTTTACCAATAAATGTTAACCTAAAAATGAGTTTTTATTTATTGGTAGAGATTTTATTTTATTGATGTCTTTACACATTTCCAATCAATATGATGTTGTTAATTTCAATTTAGTGTGTATTCTAAATTTAAATTACATAAATTTATGTTAAAAATTCATCACTTTGACCTTCAGTTCAATGGATTTCATTTTAATCTGTGTGTATGTTTAAAGTGGTTCAGAATTCATTTATTTCTAATCATTGGTGAAATTGACTTGGTGTATAAAAACTGACTAAAATATTAATGAACTTTTCATAAAATGGTGAGGATCATTGCTGATTAATATAACTTTTTTTTATCCGTTTCATGACCTCTGTTGCTTTCCAGTGAACATAATTTTTTGAAATGCTAGATTTTTTTATCCCTTTTAAATTATATAATTCTTTTTCCACATTTGTAAGTAATTGTAGATATGTAATAAAATCAGTTTTAATTTAAGAAAACAAATGGTTTTTCATTAAATGAAGAAAGTTTGAGGTTCTGGAAATGACTTGCATTCTACTTTACTCTATTTCCAACAAATATTAAAACTTCATTTTCTCCATTCTTATTGCATTATATTTTAATAATTTATACCATTATTAATAAATTTTCGAATTAAATTTCGTTTAGTAATACTAATAAAATCAACTTAAAATATTTTTAAATTAATGTAAACTAGCATATATACAGAATATAATAATCAATAGCAGTTGTGGTAATTTTCTACACATTGCCCAAAATTACAGTATTTTCAAAATTATGCAATTTGGATTTTAGTCATAACATTTTATAAAATTGAAATTTTTTAGCAGTAACAAATATATGTAAAAGTTATATTCATATTGATTTTAATTGTGGAATGCTATATAATCTTTTTATGCAATTTCATTTCTTTGAATGTGTATCTCATATCGGACAATTAACAGGTAAACTTGTTTCTCACAAATTATCTCTTTTGTTGTACCTGCAATTTTTCAGAAATATGAAACAAATCTATACCAAGTTTTACAAATATTTTCATAAACCCAGAAAGAACACTGTGAAAATTCCATTTTATCTTTAAATATAAAATTATTATCAAGCACTCCCATCATTTTTTACGCATGGTAAATTTTGGAACTTTATGGTAATGATTACTATGTATGATATTGTGAATATATCAATTATTAATAGGATATATTTTATGATATAGTGAAATTGCAGCTTGTTAGAGAAAAATAATTTTTTTCTCAAATATTATATGATGGTATTTAATTTTTCTTAATGTGTGGGAACTGAGAAAGAAAAATCACACTGCATCACAATCAAAATTGACAAGAATTTGCAGTGAGCATAATTTTTTATTTCTATATGTTGCCTTGAGGAAAATTATCTTTTACTTTACTTTAAAAATTAAATTGGGAAGTCTGTAAAATTACAGAGCAGTCAAAATCCACTATTTCAAGTTATCGGGATATTATGGTAAAGTACTAATTTTAACAGCCTTTTATTTTAAGAAAACGTTTTTCAAGTATGTAAATTAAAGTACTGGTCAGTAAAAACAATAGGACAGTTATATCATTAAAACAATTATGAGAGGAAAAAAGTCTTTATTGTATTTCATTCGAATAAAAGAATAGAATTCTTATATTTGTACTCAAAATTTTTTAAAATTATTTGCTGCCAATTCATTAACTTTCTGTTTAACTTCTCATTTTGCTTAGCTTAGTGGCAATAATATTTAAAATTAGGTTTGTTTTCAAAACTTAAATACTTATATTCACATTAATAAAAAAATTATTTTATTCAAAATAGGAAAAATTGAACATCATAATCTGGCCAATTTATTGAAAAATATAGAAATGTAACATGTTAACTCAATAAAAAAATTTTACGGAATTTTTTTGAAATTTAAAGTTTATCTAGAGATTAATGGCTCACAAAGGATAGTTACATAACAAACATTTTTTTGTAATAATTGCACACAATAAATGGTAAATTAACGAGCAAACTTAATTAGATCTATCAACTTTTCAGGTGAAGTATGTCTGCTAAACCGGAGCATGACGTTGCCACAACGATAACGTCATGCTCGGGGAACGCCAACGATAAATTAAGAATATTGATTATACAATTATTTTGATTAAAAAATATCTTATATGGATATAGTTGACAAAACTGCATTGTCTGGATAAATAAAAAATTTTCTCACCAATTCTTTCGGTCTTCATTTTAAGCGAAGGATTTAATTGAAATTTTTCAAAGTCAGTTTTTCTTAGTCTGCAGACCAGATTAAGAAACATTGACTACAAAGTTTATACTTCTTAAAAATTACTGAAATACAATTTTGAAGAGCTCTCAAAAAATTATTTTATTGAAAATTTCAAAAATAGTTCCTTTTACTAAATAAAGTTTTAAGTAATTTACAGTATATCTATAGCTCTTCATCCTTTCAGTGCGTCGATATACTGAGTACCAAGTATGTTATAAAGAGGGGAGGCATACGATACGAGGGGAGACCAACATACGACTCTGAAGGATTATTTGTGTACCTGAGTTCCCTTTTCATTTTTGTGTTATTTAAAAAAATTATCATCGTTCCGTATGTGTTTCAAAATGTCTTAAATAACTGATAACAAATATGAAAGACTAGTGCAACGTTGTAACAAGTTTCATTTCCGTCCAAGTTAAGAATGATTTGACACATCGAATACTGTGGCGTAATCGTCCATAATCGACCCATTTTAAATTTATAAACTTTCATTGCATCGGACATTTGACATTATGTTCTGGAGGAAACAATTTGTATCACTCTTGTTACGGATATAATGTGTAATCAGCATTTTTGATAAATTAACTGTAATTTGTTTCGTAGTATGTTGCACGTGTTACTGTTTTAATAACGCAAAATTTGTATTTTCTAAATTTATTTTCAGTTCTATCAAAAATATGATGACAGAGAGCGAAAATGAAAAAAGAAAATACGATCAGGAAAATATAACAGAAATATAAGTTTTAACAATGAGTGGGAAGAGAATTTCTTTTTTATTGACAATAATGAAAAATAATTGTGTTATTTGTAATTCTACAGTCAAAAATTATAAAGTTAACGTCGACATTATGAAACCAGTCATCCTCCGTTTCTAATCAGTATTCACCTAATTCCAAATTATAATCAGATAAACTTGCTTCTTTAAAATCAAATTTGAATAAACGATTGTAAATTTTGATGTCCCTAAGCGATTAAGCTAATGTGACTGAAGCAGGTTTTATTAGTGCCTGGAATATTGCTTGTGCGATTCTCCCGTTTGGAGAAGAATTTATTTAAAAAAAATAATAAAATAGAAAACAAATCAAAAATTTACTTGAAGAATTAAAGGACGAAGAACTTTTAAATTACACTTATTATTTTTGCATTGTTAGATGATTATCTAGTTACAACATGTTAAATCGATTTGTTGATTTGTTTGATCTGATAACTGCATTTCTAAAAGGAAAGGAAATAACCTATTCAGAATTAGATGACGAGTGGTTATAAGACTTAATGTTTTTGACGGATGTCATGAAATATTTGCAAATACTGAATTTACAATTGCAGAGGAAAGATTATATATCTCTTATACCTCACATAATGTATATTTAGTTTTTACACTAAATTGTAATTTTTTCAAAAGGACATTAAAAATAAAAGATTTTGTCATTTTCCCCGAATTAAAAAATATTGTTCCACATTTAAACACGAAAAACTCAAGTATATAAAAAAGCTAGAAGGAATATTGACGGAATTCCAAATTAAATTTCAAGACTATGCGAAATATTTTAAATCGTCTCTTGTGATTTTTCTGAATCCACTTGAAATTAACGTAATTCAAGGTGATTTTTTCATTTCCAATGTACTTATAACCCAAAAAACATTTGGAGAATTTGAATTATCAGAGATGCAAGAAGATCAAGCTCTACAATTAAAATATAAGTCAACAACGATTCCTGAATTTTGAAAATTTGTATCGGAATTGAAGTATCCTGAATTAGAAAAGGCTGTTTGACGAAATATTTTAATATTCTGAACAACGATCTTATACGTGAATCATTTTATTCCATTTTAAAATTCGTGAAATCCAAACATCGATCTGTTTTAACTTCCCAGCATATCAAATAATTACTTAGAAGTGCTGTCACCAATTTTTTAAGAATTATCTTGAGAAGTAAAGTAAATGTGTTTAATTTTTAATATGTAAATTCAATACACAAATTTTATACTTTTATTTATATGGTTTCAATAAATAGAATTTCTGTAAAAAAATTTTAATGTTTTTTTTTGTATACCTTTTAAATACGTATTTATTGCGGCTCGCGAAAAATTTCAAATTTTGAAAAATAGGTAGGACTATTTAGGAGCTTGGGAACTAAACACTGGGGGTCTTACGTTAGGCTGACCACCTAACTGAACATGCTTCGCACCCAAGGCCTTCACTCATAAAAACAGTTATGGGCACTATAGGCCTTGGCCTACATGGGATGTCGTGCCGCGGATTTTATATATATATTTCGCGCGTTTTATAACCTATAAATGTATATATATATAAGCATTTAGTTATTAAAACACTCAAAAGATGGCGCAAACCAAAAGGTTTTACATTTTTGCTACGATTTTTTTGTATGCATTATTAAATAGAGAATTCTCGAATGCACATTTTTCATTAAATATTAAAAAAAAATTTTTTTGAAGCTAAGAATTTCAAATATTAATTTTAAAAAAAGCCCATAATTTTTGTATAAAATTATTTGATTGATTTCAGCTCAAAAAAAGATAGGTTTTCTATATGTTCTTTACATGTTTTGAAATAAAGTTTTTGTAGTTATAAAAGTTGTGAATATATTCAAACCTGAAAAAAGATGAATTTTAAAATATTGTATTCTACTTTTTTTTTTTGAAAATTTGTTTATTAATTTATTTATTTGATAGCATTTTAATAATATTTGGAATTGGAAAGTGAAAGATATTTAAATTGTATTTTTATAAAAATATAAAACTTAAATGAAACCTTCCTTAGATTTATATCGACTATTTAAATGTAAGCATTAATGCTGGAAATTGATTAAAAAAAGGTGTGTTTTTTGATAAAATAATAATTTTTCTATGCGGTAAAATGAGTATATACTTATGATAAAAAACATTTATATCTATGCATTCATTTTTCATGTGTCTCAAAAGAGATCTACTGGAACCTATAAAAAACTTATAAACAAATGCCACGCTTTCAGACCTTCAGTTGCCTTCTCGAAATGAAAGTTTCTAACTAAGAAGCATTTTGGAAAATAAAATCATGAGACCGATTATTTATTTTTTTAGTTGATTGAAAGACTTTAATGCTGTGATATTTAATAATCTTAGAAAAATATATATACCATAAGTTAAAATAAATACAATCCTGATTATATTTTAAACTTGTTTCATTTTTATTTAGTTCACTCTTTTCTATATTAAATTATCCGAATGTATTTGAATTTAATGGAAAAGTTAATTTTGGGAAAAGCAGAATGTGTTACTTTATTAATTGTTGTAAATCTTTACATTTCCCATATTTTTTTTTTCAAAACCTCCATGGGTATCTTTTCTCCCTGAGAAAAAGTGTACTAGTGAAGTTCCGTATGATTTACTATAGGTATTTGTATTAGCCATTTTTATTACAGTTAATTAAATTTATACTACTGTGATTAAAAGAAATTCTCGGAGTAGTGCTATAAATTAGATAAACTTCGTCTTCAAAATGTTCTGATTTCATTGCCCCGATGACATTTCTTCTAGTCCGTAAATGCCTTTCAAAGTTCGTAATAAATTTCGTTTTACGGAATTAAAATATTCAAAATGATAAACAGGAGGTGATTTCAACTGTGGGCATAAAAAATACCATACCATGCAAAAAGAACAAGATGCTTGTGGTGCCGTATTTATTGAATATTTTACCAAAAAATTATATAATAAACATTGCGTGAAAGCGCATTATCATTGTGCGATGCCTATGCATTTTCTCGATACATTTTTCGGGTAGTTTCCGACCGATTACTTAATCATACTGCAAAATATATTCAAATAATAACCTTTATTCAATCTTTAGGAAGTAGGAGTTCACGAGACGCGACAATCAGAGAAGAGATATCAACACTACACTAATTCTGTGAACGACTGTGACGCGGTCTTTTTGGCTATGATTTAACATCCAAGCTCATTCCCTTGGTTGTTGAACTGTATCTGTGTCAAAAGTAAAGATCTAAGCTTCATTACCTAAAATTTTAAAAAAGAACTGCGTTGTAATAGCATCTCTCTGGTTACTTGAACATATAGTTTTGAAATCAAAACGTAATATTCAAGTAACCCGAGAGATGTTATTTCAACGGAATTCTTTTCTAAAATGTTAGGTGATGAAACTTTGAATTAGTTCTAATTCAAAGTTTTTGGAGCACTACACATCCGGAGTAATTGAATTTGTTTTAAATCTCTTGACAGAAATTAAATGATATAAAAACCTCTGTTTCTACATCATTTGATCTCTATCAAGTAATTTTATTTATCAAATGACGATCGCTGAGTATCATTCCTCTGACTTGATTGATCGTAGATCATTAATGATTTAATTAGCGGAACTTATAGTATTACTTCATAGAGAGTAAGGTATATTGACTGACCGCTAGATTCGATCATTCCTTATTGTGAGTTTATTTATTTATATTATTATTTTGGTATGCGGCGACACTATACCAGAAACAGAAGTGACAAATTTGGTGATGTGTGATTGACTCTTGAGAGGCTCAGTGTTTTCCCTCTTTTTAAGTTTTATATTAAAGGACTCGTCATAGCGTAGTGGTAGTACAGTGCGTTAGTACTACCACTACTTCTAACGTTAGTACTAATTGCTAATCGTCTTCTCAGATGTAAACTCCTCAAGCATACGGGATAAGCACGATATGATCTATGGTAAGTTGCACCATCTTGATGAAAGTAACATAACTGAAGCTTCTCTCTTTTAGAAAGTTTGAATAAAACTCCTCTACTATTCCCAAATTGAATTCACCGTGCCCTGTCGTCTCAAAGAATATGGGACCAGGGATTTTGTTGTCTGAAACATAATATACGAATACAAGAACACACACAAATAGTTGTAAACAACATATATTCTATAATATTTCGACGCACCGGTTTTACGTGCCCAACATTGTATATTCTATTACAATGCAAAATGAAATGTTTTAGTTTCACAATAAATACAGGCTTACAGTAGGTAACTGCTATTTTATTTCTTAAAATTACCGATGTATGTACTTTTAATAATTTGTCCCTTTCGAAAAATAATTTACCACATAGAAAAAAGTGGCTCTTTGCTGCTTTTTTAAAGAGGAGCGCCCTAGCATTAATGATTGACAATTTCATTTATATTGGTCTGTCCGATATATATGTCGTAAGCTAACGATGAAATTCATGCGTGCACCGTTAACACTTGAGGTCTGGTAAACAATTTAAGCAAAATCAGTCACATAAATTTCATTTGAAAAAGATTATTTCCGGGTCGAAATTGTTTTATGAAATGAAGAATTATCTCGCTGAAATTGTGCATTTGATTCATATTTTTGAACCAGAAAAAGATAACAGCTATCTTAACATACCTTAAATATTCAAATGAATTAAAATCGCTATGATGTTTTCAAACTTCACCTTGTTGTGTCACATAGAGAAACATAATTTATCTCTTCTAGGGTCATATCAAAAATATTTGCAGCTGTCTGACCCGTCAAGATTAAACTGTTTTCATTCCTCAAGATAATTTGGAGTTCATAACGTGTGATACTTTGACCTTTTTCTAGGAAAATCATGTCAGGTAACGTTAATAAAATGTCAATAAAGAGATTTCGTCGATTGCCATTGCACCCAGAGTTTTCAAAAATAAAGATAATTACACTTTTACAGTACTGTCGTTTTTGAAACTACACTCTTAAGAGCATGTTGGAACAGTTAGTTTGGAGAACTAGTCAATAGGGATCTCAATCAGATTTCTTGGTTTTAAATGTTTCATTTGAAAAATCCTAACAATTTCTATCCACATGACTAAAAATTTATCATGTTGATTTTTGAATGCAAATAATATAATGCATATTATTTATTTAGAAAAATATGTTATATATTATTTCTTAGATAAAACGCAGTGTTTATTCATTAAACTATTTATTTAAAAAAATAAATGGCTGAACGTTTAACGTCTGATAGTGTTGATAAAGAAATTTAGGGTAAATTAACTCACAAAAAAAAGTGCGTTTTACATTAATTAAAGTATTTTCACAAGAGAAAGCTTCAAATAAAAAGTATAGAAAAAAATTGCATACTATTTTATGTAACATTCAGTGCAAAAATTTCTTACAGTTTAAAATTTTTCTATATTTTCGAAAATATGATTTTGTTTCTTATTCAATTATTTTTAATAAGTTTATTTAGATGTTTATTTTTTATTTGATATTGTGAAAATGAGAGGTTAAAAATAGTGCTTATATAGATAGAAATGTTCTAATATTCATGGAACTAGTAGTTAAACCTAGAAACATATGTGTGTGTGTGTGACAAAGGTTACTTTTAAACTCAAAAATAATCACATCACAAAGAACAGAAGTGAGGAGAAAATTGTTTTGCCACTATACTCTTTAATGATAAAAAAATATCATGAAATGTTGAATAAACATTGTGTTACCACATTTTGCAATGTTAATAGAATCTGATATACTAGACGAAATGTAAAATTTCTCATGAAATTTCTCATGATGTTGTATTAGAATTGACAAAATGGGCAAAAGTTGTAAAAATCGCAAATTTAAAAGTCATTGCCTTGAAATAATTTTGTAAATAAATAAAAATTTTAGAAAATTTTTGTTTTTAATGCAGGTATAATGCAATTAATCTAAATATTATTTCCATTGGCAGAATTTTTAGTGTTTATTGGTTGTTAGAGAGAGAGAGAGATCATTTGTTAGTGAGTCATTCCCCTTTTTAAAATGTATAGTCTAAGAAATATATGATATTTAGAGGAAAATATATTGATAAGATAGTTTATGCGCATTGTGTCTTCGCTAACAAAGCTCTAATAAGAAAAATATATTAATCAATTTGTAAATGTGAATTTATTAATTAATATTTCTTTAACATAAAGTCTCCAAAATAATTTTATTCAATGTTATTTTGATGCTCATTCAGAATGAGATCTATAAAGGGCTTCAAAATTTCTAGGATTTCTGAGCACAAACTGATAGATGATTAGCAGCAAAGATAGATTTGAAGAATTTTTATCCATGTGAACTAGACTTTAATAAGAAAATTGAAAAATTTATTTCCATGTGTGATGCAATGTCATGAATATATACTTTCATCAGCATGCGCTCGCACAATGCTACATGCGCACATTTCTCTTGATTGTGGTTATACATGAGTATATTTGTCAGTCTATACTACTTTTTAAATATCTGTGGGCAGATGTCTTTTTACCAATACCCACCATTAGGCTAATTGCCAAAATAATTACCACGATAAGCAGAGCTGCAAATATAAAACTTTAATGCAGTTAAAGAAACGTATAAAGTATTTCATTCTATTAATAGAACCTTTAATAAATAAGAAACTAATAACATGCCAATAATTAGACTTGCTTAAAAGTAGTAAGTTTAATTTATTGATACTAAACATAAAAATCATAACATAAATTAAGTTTAAAATTTGAGAATAGATAAAGATATTCCAATTAAATAATTCATTACTAACAAAATAAGTAAAATTATAATACCGATAAACATAACAGTTTCCAACCAAAACTAGAAGACACCAGAGTTTGATTTTTTTTTTGAATCCAGTGCTTTTAAAACACCTGGGATACGCCCCCTTTGACGAACTGGCATGCGTATACAGTAAGTTAATAATTCAATCATGAATATCGAAATGCCAGATCGGCAAAGTAAAATTTTAAATGTGTTTGTAATAAATGGTATAGGAGTATGCCGGTAAGGCATAGCAGAAAATAAAGTTGAAAATAATGCACAAGTATTTTAAATGTATGATAAATATGGTGATAAGAAAATTAAATAGAACCGTACTAGACTAAAACTTAAAAGCACTGAATATATGAATTTAAGTTTGTACTAGGGTAACAATATTGATATGAAGAAAACATAGGTATCAAGTCTACTTGATTGCTTATAATTTTATTTTCTAACATGTTGTGACTGTGTAGCCACAATCTTCCACTCGAGTTAGATTTTGCTGTTCGCAACGGATTGGTCAGTGTTCAATTCTCAATTCAACAAAGCATAGGATCGAATTCTCACCCTGGATCATAAAATTTGTAGTGACTTCGAAAACACTTTAAATGGTTGATTCCGGTCTAATTAGCCCTCGCGTACAATAAAAGATCATAGAGCAAGAGACTCCAACACGTGAAAGATATGATTTTTTCTCAAGGTGCAAAACAATCGATTCCAAAAAAAGCAATATCTGAAATCAAAGTATATATTCTTAATTCAATTTAACAACTAATTTGATCACCATAATCTTTATAAAAATATTGAATTTCTTTTTTCCCTCGATATATCTTCTTCTCATAAAATTAACAACTCTGATGACAATGTAATAAATGTTACTATACAAAAATAATAAATATTGAACTAAATACCTGGGATGCATTTTGGACCAAGAAATCTCGAGCAATAGACACGTAGAGGCCCAGGTGGCAAAAAGCAGAAAACGACTTAACATCTTTAAATATATTTCTCGCCGGGACTGGGGCGCAGATGCCGATAACCTGAGAACAACTTACATCTCTTTGGTCGGTCCAATACTAGAGTATGGCTTTCCAATTTACTTTTGTGTATCGGAGACTAAATTAAGAAAACTTGAACGTGTGCAACTTAGCACTGCCAGAGTAATTACTGGCCTCCGTAACAGCTGCCCTAACAACATTGTATTATATGAGAGTAATTTATTGTCACTTTCTTTGAGAAGAAATTTCTGCCTTACAAAATATATAAGCCTTATAGCTTCAAGAATTAGCATAGAACTTCTGCCTTTCTGCACTCTTGGCAAAACAAGAAACGTTTAAAGAAACACTGTCCTTTTTTTGGCTAGTGAGATGGGACTGTTTTCCAATGAAGTGGAACCGCACTCCTTAAAGCCCACACCTTTATTATGCTTGCTCCAGAGCGTATACATTTCCAGACTGAACTCTTGACGAGGGTGTGTAAGAAGTCAGATATTCCTGAATTCACCAGACAGATGGCTCTTGAGACAATACATGGCATCCCTCTCTCGATATTGAAAATGTACTCTGATGGTAGCAAGAGCCTCGGTGATGTATCTGGAAGTGGAGTGCATATAAAGACACCTAATAACACAATTGATCTTAAGTTTAGAAATACGGATGGTTGTTCCGTCTTCAGGTCTGAACTTGTAGCAATTTACAAAGGACTACATTTTATATACACGACCTCTGAACTTGTCTTCAAGGATATTTGAATTTTATTGGACAGTCGTGCCTGTATACAGCACCTCTCTCATTGGATGACTGTTGAGGATATGAAAAGCCTGGATATACTAGAACGTTTGAATCAGCTTGCTAAAAGACACTATACACTTTCAATGGGTCGCCTCCCATGTTGGATTGAATGGTAACGAGATTGTCGATAATTTGGCCAATGCTGCCACTGCTGATAACCTGCACGACAATGCTAAATTAATCTATTCTGAAATTTCCTCAATCAAAAGTAAGGAATTAAGTGCACTTTGGAAAGAGTACCCCCTGCTCACCCGTGGTACATTGGCAAAAGACCTCGTTGGTGCCACAAGCTCAATATATCAATAAAATAGCAGACAGCTCTCACGTTTTCTGAGTGGTAATATTAAATCTCTTACCTTTCACCAGGGCGAGAGGCTCTTTTCAGAGTGTCATTGGTGTGGGGCTGTTCAAGCTTCCCCCGATCATATTCTTATTTGTCTAAATTTCACAGTTTTTGAGATTTTAAGGATTTACCATCTGGATTTGGACCTTCTGGACATTTTTGGTTTTACGGAGATGGTGTAGCTTAGCTACATCTTCTGGGATTAGGAACAACAACAACACAATAAATGTTAAACTATATAAAATAGTGAAACATTTCCGATAATAAAGAGATCAACAATTGCTTATTTCAGATCAAAAAGTATTCCAAACTTTAGAATAATAAAAAAATATTCGTTAACAGCTATTATATTTACAACTTGATTCATTTGTTTTTGCTTGAGATATTTAAGAAATGCTTTTTTTGTCTTTTTTTCTTTATGATCTAGCCACAGACTTCATCAAGTTCACGCGACCCCATGAATCTCCAAGAAATCATAAACAAGAAGAAGAATAGGAAAAAGTTCAATTCTGTCTAAACCTGCGCAAGTCAATATATAATCTTAAAAGGCCTGCATAGAATTGCATTTGGTATACTTCGGATAGGTCTATTGCTCTTGATGGTCCGCTTGCGCGCTTGCTAATGGTGAGCCGAATGACTTGTAAGCTTTGATGGTAAGGGCACCTCTTTCATTCTGCCTATTATATCAGGGGTGATTTGTGTTTTCTATATAGTTTTTGATTTGAGATTTTTATCTTAGAGCAGATCTCAGAGGAGGTCAATGAGTTATTTGGAATCGTTACATTAGAATTACCCTCCTTCAACATATAAGTTCTGCAATTTCATTTCCAAAGATTCCACTGAAAAGGAATCCATTGAAAGTGCATTTCTTGCTGTAAAAATGTTTTAAGAGTATTTTGTATTAAAATAGCGTTTTTATTTCTTGCTTTATTTTAATTACATGCATTGGATGACAGTACGACTATCACATAAGATACAGATATTTGCGTTTGATGTGACAGCTTTAATATCATTGAGTGTTGCATCTATAGCTATTAGTTCAGATCTAGAAACAGAACAGAAAATTGAATTCTTAGCCTTTATTTTAAGTGAAAAGTCAGAAGCCCTGATAAAGACAATGACAAGTCTCGTATTTATTGTCACCTATATAATCAGTTGCAATATCAGTTTCTTGAATTTGATCAAAGACCATCAAAGCAAGTTGATGTAGATACTCAAGCAAACTATGATTTTGCTAGTATGAGTCCTGAGTTCACCTCGGAAATATACAACAGGCAAGCCATCCATAGGGTTAGGTACTGCTCTCAGTCTATCTCTACACCCCAATTTAACAAGTCTGTGAAGGGAATTCGAGAGAAAGGATTCTCTTTTTAGTCTCTGTAGGTTTGTTTAATCACTAAAGTAAATTGCCGTAGGATTTTGAATGCTCTAAAACTGTAGAATTTATTATAATACTTAGCAAGCATTCCTTCTCAATATTAAAGGCTCAATATCACATTCAATTAATCAGAAACGTGGGACAGCAATATGAGATACACTCTTATGGGTGATTGTTTTAAATAAAAAGGGACTTCCAGCCAAGAAAAAAATGGGTAATTTAGTTAATTTACAAAAAATATCCAGCCAATGAATGTAACATGAGAAACACTTATTTACACCATTATTATTTCCAGTATTATTTTTTTCCAGCTTTGCCGAGTGGATGATACGCAAAAGTAAATTTGCAAACCATATTATAGAGTAGCTCTGATCAGAGAAGTATAAATTAATCTAAATTCGCAAGATAGTCTATATGCTTGTTACTCAGGATCCAAAATAGAATCCAAATATTAAGGATGTTTTTCATAGGGCAGTAATTTGCTTTCCATTATGAAAGAAAAAGGTAAGATAGCTTCAACAGATCAAAAATGCGGAACATCAAAAGGCAGAATTTTGAATTTGCTCCTCAACCTGTAGATCTTAGTTAAGCATAAAGGAATGAATGGCCTTCACGTCTTGGAACGCTACCAGGGGAATAATCTCCCGACCTCCCTATTTAACATCTTCGGGACAGTGACATCTTCTCGCCTCTATAAGATACACAGTATTTGAGGGGGTTAAGAAGTGTCATACCTATTAACTCCTTAACAAAATTTATACAATTAAACTATAATAATTACATAGTTATTTCTAACCAATAAAGTTAATTCCACACTGCTTTTTCTCTCACTGCAATTTCAAAAAGTTTTCACTGTAATTTATGATATATTGTTCCATATTTAAATATTCTTGAAGTTTTAGGAAATATTAGTTTAAATAAAATAATTTACATATTTATCTTCATCAATTAAAAAAATAAAAAAGATTCTCAATATCACATTAACGAAAGCATTTTATGCTGAAATATAGTCGAGTCGAGAAAATAAATCTTCATAAAATTTTTTCTCATCATGAATATTTGAGAGATTTTAAATGTGATGGTCTTTTTCGATGCAAATGTTTTTCTATATTCAGTAAATCCATATTAGATAAGAAAATTCTTGTTCATAAGGACTAGAAATTAGTTGTATTTTTTTATACTGGCACAAATTGCATTAGCACACCCACCTGCCTTTTCCTCAGCGAAAATTTCCCGGGATTTAAAAATATATTGAAAATTTTTTCACTGGAAATCATTTCTAGTTCTTTGCTAAAAGGAAAATTTTCAATGTTCTTATTTTTGTATTCATGCGTTTCAAGAAAAATTAATTGTTAAGCTTATTAACATTATATTAACATTCGCAAAACTATTTGTAGATTCCTCTAACAAAAACTGCAAATAGTTTTACGAATTCTCAGTATAACATTACTTTCCCATTATACTTGCCATTTCGAATGTTCTGTGACCAAATGTTGCACCAGAAAGTGATCTTTAATTTTTTGATGATTTTTCCTTTCTTTTGAAAAGTACGCCAAATATATCATGAATCGCTGTAACAATTAGCCTCTGATCTAACCATATTATGAAGGTAGATAAAGTTTTTTTTTATGTTAAATGTCATATTTTTATGAAAAAATTTCAAAGGTTTAATTGAATTCTGGGGATTTGGTGTGTAAATATGTCAGGACAATTGAATTTCATTTACTTTTTTGATAATATCAAAAAATTTTTAGCTCTGAAAAGCTAGGCATAATCTTGATACACTGTGAAAAAGATAATTCAGATAAAATATTTCTTTTACGAGTTTTTTTATTAACTCTATAGTCACACAGAAACTAATACTTTCTATAAATTAGTAAGATCGCTTAGCAGTAGTTAAAGGAAATTATTTTTTTAATCATTATATTATTTTGTTTGATAACAAAATAACGCATATAGTTTTTATATTGTCAAATACGATGTACCGATATTTCTGTTTTTCCTCTTTTTAATAGATTCGATTCAATTTAATTTTTCCTGTAGCTGTCAGTATTTTGCATACAAAAGGCTAATCATATAAAAATCAGTTTTAAGCCAAACCTATTTATAATTATATTTATAAACTTATCATGCTATATATACTGTATAACATATTACAATTTATGAACTAGTGAACAAATGTACTTAAATCGTTATATGCCTAAATTGAAGTTTAAAAATGTTTTAATCTATGTGAATGTTTCAATGTTTCTCTTTTAAATAATAAAAATTTTGCTAATGAATTAAAAGTATATTGCATTGAGGTAATATTTTCAATCTTAACGTCAGTTAACTCGAAGTTTCATAAGATATTTTTTTTGGATCACATTCATCGCCATTAAGGACTTGTATTGGTTTGCTTGTCACTCAGCTACCATTTTTGTGCACAAAAGATAATTATACTGGGATCTACAGCTAAAAGTGGATTAGAACCATTACTCACAACTAAGCCCAAAGTGAGATTCAAACCAACAAATTGTTGAACCAAAGGTCAAAGCGCTAACCATTCGGTTTGCCGTGCTATACGTAGCAAGTGATCTAAGTATATAACTAGCCTGGTGTAGTGGGAAAGGATATTCTAAATATACAAAATTCAAAGTAATAAAATTGTATATTTAGAAGAAAATATTTTTTTATTAAGTATAAATAGAAATAATGGAAATTTACTGATGTATAAAATGAAATTTTCTTTAAAATTTTACACTTGTGAAATATTTTTAAATTATGTAATTTTATCACTTTCTATAAATTATAGCAATTATTTCTCAATTATTATTTATTTTTAAAGCACATAGAAATTACTAGACAAGTTTTGTAGTGATTATTTTATTTTTTAGTTTATTTTAACATCGTAATATTCATGTTAGTTTTTTAGAACCCTTTAAATTTCTTTTAATTGTACAGCACTGTTATTCCTTTATCAACAAATACTTTTGTGGAAATTAAATTTCTTCTTCTTAATAAGATGTTCAAAAAGTTGAGTACCAAATATATAAATTAAACACATTTTTTTCTTAAAAAAAGGGGTGAAAGTATTCACTATTCAAATCTGAATTCTGTGAAAACCTCAAATTTTGACTGTGTCGAATGACAGCAAAAATCCTTATTTTCAAATGTTGGATATAAGCATACATATTTATAACTTAGAATTGTACACAAATGTGTTAAAATAGTTTATATATATATTTCATTTCGTTCATTTATATATATTTATTATTCCAATAAACACTTTATTAACAATGCTAAATATATTGTCCTTTTTTTACTAGTATCATATTTATTTACTTAAATTTGAGTTTATACAAATGAAAATGGATAACTTAAAAATTTTTTGAAAATAAAAAAAAATACAGATTTTATACTTTAAACAATGTTATTGCAGTGATTTAGGTGTCGTAAGTCGGATATATTATCATCGACGAAAATGGTGAATAGAATATTACTTCATAAAATTGAACAAACTTTAATTAGCAGTAGGAGGTGAAGTGCGTGCTACAGGAATACCCCTGTACACGTTAAAAGTTTATGTAATCAGTTAGTTACAATGCAGTTACAGTTTCCAAGCAAGTCTTGAGTAATTTACAAAAGTGCATAAAGTTAGTTTTTCCGTGCCGCCAGGTCGGGAGTTGCAGTGGTGTATGGCATGACCACACCACATTATATTAACACATAGTACATTTTAGTCATATTTCAATTGAAACAGCATCTTTTTGCATCTATTTTCAGACTACTCTGAATGGACATCAATATGCTACACATATTGATCTTCACCCATATTTCTCATTTACTGGTTATTCTGATTATTATGAAACCCAGTTTTATCTGATTAAATGTGATTTCCAGCAAGTATCACAAATTTCATTGAAGAATACGATTAACAACAAAGTAAAAGAGGTTGGGTATGCTTTTTCTATTTAAAATTGTTTTTTTTTTTAACGTTGTGTCTTTAACAGCGCTTTTTTTAAAACCTTTTTCTATTTAACAATGTCTTACTTAACGTAATACACTGCCCGACATTGAAAATGCAACACACAAGAAGGAGTGGGCAGAAAATTATGTGAATTTAAAGGTAGACGCACCTTATTGAGTTCTGCAAATGATATGAAATACGCAGCTCTCCAGACCTCGTAGGATAAGATACAATGTGAGGAACAGGCAGACTGGGCAATATTCGTGCCTTTATTGCTGCTTGGAAAATAATCGTTGAAAGTCTGTCTTGTCACAAACAACGTAAGTAACTGGAGAGAATGCCTGACCATCGTTGACGGAGTCAGTTCCAGCAGACAGACGAGTTTACAAGTGGCATGGTGATCAGACTGAGAAGGGCAGGTTGGTCTTACAGCAAATCGCAGCTGACAGACACCGAGACGCGTCCACAGTGCACTGTCTTTGGCGAAAATGGTTGAAACAAGGAACCGTGGAACGTTTGCGAGGCGCCGGTGACGTCAGCAC
Source organism: Latrodectus hesperus (assembly GCA_037975125.1). Taxonomy (NCBI): domain Eukaryota; kingdom Metazoa; phylum Arthropoda; class Arachnida; order Araneae; family Theridiidae; genus Latrodectus; species Latrodectus hesperus. The sequence continues at coordinate 98,535,783 of CM075853.1, read as the reverse complement.
GCGTGGATCAACTCGTCCGACAGGAGGTGGGGGCAGCCCGCAAAGCACGTCTACCGAAATTCTGCAACATGTGCAAGACACCCTAGATGCTCCCATACAGAGCAGAATCATTTGCCATGGATTGAAAATGCTAATGTCCTGTGATCATAGTGTGATCATGGTCGTTAAGAAGACTACCAGTGACCCCCCCAGCATAGACACCAACGTCTGAAATGGTGGCGGATTAGAGTGATTTGGGAGACGAAGTTGCACAGGATCGTCTCCTCAGATGAGTCAAGCTTCTGTTTCTTCAGTGATAGTCACCATGTACGAATGTGGCGTCGACGTGGATGACGACACATTCGTACATGGAGGTCCAATTCTGCAGCAATTGGGGCCACCGCGCAACAACGCAGCATCATTATTTGAAGTTCCATTGCTTACGATTCCAGGTCACTTCTAATTCGTATTCACGGCACTATGACAGCCCAACGTCACTTGGATAATGTGAGGCGACCGGTGACACTCCCTTACCTTAAGGGGGTCTTCAATCCTCTTTATCAACAGGATAACGCCCAAACGCACATTGCTTCAATGTGTTGCAAAATGTTCAGCTGCTTCCCTGGCTACCATGCTCACCAGATCTCTAATCAATCGAACACGTTTGGAATATGATTGGATGCCATTTGCAGACCCTACCACTGCCTCATTCAGAATACGCACTTTGGTGAATCGCTGACAGGGAATGGAGACGCATTTCTCAAGACGCCATCCGAACTCTCATAGACTCTGTGCCTAGACGTATTGCTTCGTGTATCGCCATCCGCAGTGGTTTTATAACTTACAGACCATACCATGCTCTAGCTCTGTATTATGCATTTCGAAATACAGATCACTTATTGTTCGTTGCTGCCTCTCTTTGTTTGCCGAGTCTCGTTACTTACTGACAACTCTTTCTTGCTGTTGTATTTTCAATGTCGGGCAGAGTATATGCTTTTTCTGACATGTAAATTTAAACATTTATAGTTATATAATTGCCTTTGTATTCAAGGAAGAATATATATCTGATTCCCTTTTGGCACAATATACAAACTTTGTTTAAATAAAAAATATATAAAAAAATTTAGTTATTTTTCCATATTAATGCACTTTTTACTATTAGTTCTCTCAAAAATTATTTAGTCTTTCTTAAACCACGTGATAAAAATGATTTAATTTCTAAAATTAACTTTTATTTAAACAAAAATGACTCATACCTGAATTTATGAGCCTTCTTCAGTTTTCATTTTTGTTTTTTTTTTTTTCAGGAAAGTTAGGATTATCTCTTATGGAAATCTAAAAAAATCAATTTTTTCATCTTGTTTTCATTTTTACGTTAAAAATATAATTAAGTGAAGTTTTCTTAAAAATATATAATTTGTAACATTCTTGGCTGATTATTTTCTGACTGACTAGTAAAAAAATAGTTAAATTTCAATATAACTTCGTATGGTTGCATATTAATGTCCTTAAAATATGTATTTTGTGCTTCTCATTGTACAACTTTGTTTTATGTAATAATAGTTACTACATCAAATTATTTTAAGAAATTAAAAAAATTTGATCATTAACCATTCTACTCCTCTCTAATGTTGAATCAATTGTAGATATCAAATGTTGAATAATTGCTTTCATGCATTTTAGAATGATCACTAACCGAATATTTTTAGGCAATGCATATATTTTGAAACTAGTAGTAATTTTACTAATAAAAAATACAAATGAATCCATTAAAGAATTTTTAATCAAGTATAATAGTAGCTTAAAATGTATTTTAATTTGACAATCAAATTTCTTTACAACACACATAAATTTGTACAATATTTGATTTAAAAAAAAAGTCATTTATGAAAGTCTCATAATATCAAATTTGTTGTTAGAAGATTAGAAGTAAGCATTTTACACAATTTACTTTATTAAAGAATTGTAATGAACAAAATTGATTTCAGCACAAGTTCAACTATATACTCTAACAACAACAACAAAAACAAAGTATGTTACAATTACAATTGCTTGAAATAATTGCGTAAATATATTTTAATACACATGATAAAGTCGTTTAAAACTAAAAAAATGATCAAAAATAGGAAAGTGCTTATTTAGTTTACAACAAATAATGTGTGATACATTTAATCTCTCACGTAAATTTTAAAATATTCTGCATATTTTATCATTGTATTATCGTGAGCTATGACAAAAATATTTTTCACATTTAACACCAAAAATCTTAAGTATAACACTTATAGAAACTAAATGAGTTCAAATTTTAGAGTATTTTCTTATATTAAAAATATTTCATTTATAAAAATTATACCTCAATATAGTTCCTATTTCATATTATTTGTTTTAAAGATGTCCAAATAAATATATATCATCTTACATAAATTTCAAAGCAGTACATTATAACTTCACTGCACTGCAACAAAATATTTTACACCACATACTTTTTTTCATTCAAGAAAAAAGTTAATTGGACAGTACAAAATAATTAAAAAATAACTTAAGAATGTAAGATATCTCTTGAGAATTAAAATACATAGACATACTATAATTTGAAATGTTAATTAAAGTGTTAAATAGAATAAACTAAAATAAGTAATTTAAAATTATTTGATTATGAATATTTTCTTACAAAATTTCTCCAAGTATAATAGGAATTACATTTCATATAAAGTAAGTAATGTATCAATAAATTTCAAATATTGAGAGCAGTTTACAAAAAGTAAAAAATGCTTATAATGCCATTCAAAATCTTTTGTAGACATATATGAATTACAAAATCTCACAAAATTTATACAGCATTTAAATACATAAAGATTCTTAATTGATTAAAACGAGTAAAATATATTTTAATATTTGTATACAAAAAGTACATGTTAATATTGAATAGTTTCTTTGGATTTACATAATGTGAGGCTATTGTAGTCTGAACATTAAATCTAATAATCCTAAAAACTATGGCAGTTTATATGCTAAAAGGCACTTAGCATACTTATTATTCTTTAAATCGTTTTTTCCACATTTAAACTACCTTATAAAAATATTAAACACATTTTTCATGGAAAATAGTTTAATTGAAATACGATAGAAGTTGTTTCTGGTAAGTTTGTCCAATAAGCACCATTTAATCACATCAACTTCTATTGAAACTTGTTATTTAATTCTATCAAAGACAGTTGATTGTTATTTCACTTTTTAATGAATGTAGTTACGAGGTATTAATGTCATGAAAATAGCCATTTATATAAAGTTATTTTAAGTGCATTTTTTATGCGATGATTTAAACTGTTTAATTCTTTTATAAATTGGTTTTTACTAATGAAATTCTCAAAGAATACTAAAAATATATCTCAACATTAAAAAAGTGAAAAAGAATAGAAATTAATTTAACAGATTTTTTAAAATAACTTATTTATTTAATAAAGATTATATATTCTTTTTTGTTATGACAATTAGTTTTTGAAAATTCTGGCATTTCAAATTAAGTTAGAATTTGTATTTTTGTACCCATTTAATAAGTTTATCTTGTTGGAAATTATCAAATAAATTATTGAATAAAAATGAATAATGTTTGTAGTAATTTATGGCAGTAAGAGGATTAATTAATTAAACTTAAAAGTTTGACTTTTAAAATTTTAAGTTGTGAGGAATTACTAAATATTCAATGAATTCAAACTTCTTCTGACTAAAATTTTTAGATAAAACTAAATATTTAACAAATACTTATTTTAAAATAGACGATATTTAATGGTATACATTAGAACGTATACTCTTTTGTTATGAGATTTATTTTAGATATTACTCTAATTTTATTTTTAATATGATCCTTAAATTTTAAAATGGGGGATGATTGCTGAAACTATTTTGTCCCGAAATAGATTGCTACATTTTTACTAATGACATTTAACTGTGTTGAAATTCTTTATTATGAATAATATCCAAGCTCTTCCCAGGTAATGCTAATTTCTATGACTTAAAAGAAAATTTTTATGTTAATAGAAATACTTTTTTAATTGCGTGATTGTTGGGTTGAGTTTGGCTTAGTTTATCACATTAAGCAGTTTTTATTTTCCGTAAAAGATATAAATTAAAAAACAGCAATGATATAAATCGAACAAATGAGATTTTAATAGGTAAATTTGCTGATCACATCCATGAAAAAAAGTATCCAAATTTATGCACATATTTATATAGTTTATACTTGGTAATTTACATTTATGATTGTTGATTATATTTGCATTTTTTTGTTATGATATATTCGCAAGTTATATTAATTTACCTAAATTGAAAGGAATAATGTGAATTATATTATTCGTATTGTATTAAACATGTATAGTTTATTAGGTAATTCAATATTTGCATTTCTTCTATAGATTATAGAAAATTTACAAATGAGATACATTTTAAGAGTTTCTTTAAAATTTCCATAAAATCAATAAACTTAGAACATAGTTAAGTTTAAAAGAAAGTTGACTTTGAAACACCATGACATTAATTTTGGAAATGCAATTTCATTACATTTTCTCTTTCATGTATATTCAGTTATAAAATAAATACTTTGCTGTTTATAGAAATGAAGTAAGAATAAAAGAAATGTGAACATTATAAAAAATGAATGGTAAAGCATTTCTAAAAAATGAAAAAATAACTTAAGCGTAAGATATAAATTTAAAGGTATAAAATAACCAAAAGTAACAATACATACCGAAAGAAAACTAGTAGTCACAAATAATAAAAATAGTAACAAGTTTAAATTCAACACTATGACCCCTGAGCAACATTTTTCCCCTAGACGAAACACTAATAAATTAATAAGCTAAAAATCTTATACTCTAGAAAAACTATCACAAAGCTTACACAGAAACTGTACATAAAATATCATTGTTAGATATACAATATAATTCATAATTGAGCAGAATTGTGTTATTATATATACATATATGTATATATAGATATATTTTATACAAAAGGAATGTGTACATGACAGAAAACTTTAACAGAATATGTCTCATTGGTTCCATCACATTTATAACATAAAGTAATTTTTGAAAGTTTCCTATTCAATATTTTAAAGTAATTGCTATGTTGTTTCTGCATAAGAACAAAAATTTGAAATTAAAAATAAAAAGAAAATTAATAACATTAGGGTTTAAAAAGTTTATTATAATTTTTTTCAATTTTAACTTTTATTGAGAAATGAGAAAGAAACATGTGCGAATGCAATACTCAAAAACATTTATTCTTAGATTACCAAAATACAAAATCAGTTAGGGGACGTGCTGCGTCTAAATTTAATGTAAAAGAAAATATAATCGCATATAGTGGATATTTAATATATTATTAGTTGCAAAAAGGTCTGCTTTGTTACTTTTTAATAAATGTGACAGCCATTAAAACATATTTTTCATTTTAATTACTATATTCCCTGAATGCAGAAGTTAAAACATCAGTCAAATATATTGTTTGATGTGGATATTATCATTTCTTTATATTAACTACAATATTAGTTGTTTCTGCAGTTTGCAATTATTACCAATACACCATTATTACCAATTTATATTTACCTGTATTGTATTAATCATTCATGAAATAGCTCATTACTGTACATATGAAAAAATGACATCTAAAAAAATGTACCTGAGTATTTTAATTCTTGATTTAAAATCAAAGATACTGATGGTGTGTTTCAATTTATCTTAATTTATATTACAAGTAATTTTTCATTTTTTTTGAGTCAATATACTTAAAAACTTAAAATGCTTTTCCAGAAATTAAGGAAGTCAAAACAATTTTTTATCCATATAAATGTTAATCAACAAAAATTGAGATGTAAAATTATCTCAATTTACATATAATATAAGCAAACATTCATCGAAAGTGACACTGCTTATAAAATATTTTACAAAACTCATTGAAAGATAAAGATAGTTTTATACAATCGATGCAAACAGTATGAATAATATATAGTGTAAAAAATCATAAACTGAAAGAGAAAATTCAAATAATTGTGCAATTTATCTATAACATATAAAAGAGTAAAAGAATCACAACTGAACACATGAGCAGATTCCTCAGCTTCCAGTTATTTTATTGTACATAACTATCGATAACTGTCCTGACTTCTGTCACTGATGAAGCAATTGCTTCAACCTTTACAAAAACAACCAACAGTTTCAACTATTTGTAATGAAAATTAATTAATCAAATAAGCCATTTTTTGCATCAATGTAAAGTTTCTTATTTAATATTTATTTTTAAAAGAAATCTTAACCAAACAATAAAATTGGCAAATGCTTAACTGACAAAAATATTTCAGTTGAAAGTTAGAGTATATTCAAAGTGTACAGAATGTTAGCAAATAAATCATTCATCTCATGGTTGAATAAGCGAAATTTTAGAATCAGTGAAAAGAAAAACCAAATAGATCTTAGCAATATTTGTGAGGTTTCTTAAAATATCGAACGAGTTTAATTAATTTATTTTCTAAATTACGAATCATGAAGAGGATCACACTATCATTAATCTTCACAAGTAAAATCTAAAGATCACAAAAAGAGTATTTTCTTCCACGATTAAATTATTCAGCATTTTAAGTAACTAAAATTATAACTTCAAATCAAACTTTTAGAAACAATAAAGTTTAAAAAACTTTAAAATTACAGAAAATTTTAAAGTATGTTTCTCATTAATTATAAGATAGATTTTCAAATGTCAAAAATCAAGTCTAAAATATTCTCGTTATACAGCACAAATTATAAGCTTCCATATATTTTAGACATATTATAAAAAAACTATGTTTACAATTCATTTTCATATAAATCCTACCTTAATTTATGTTAAAATTATGTTCACATATATTATTTTTTTGAAGACTGCGATCTTTCTGTGCCTTAAAGTGTTTTATTAAAAATGATGAATCTGGAACATTTATGTAATGTTTTCAAACGTACATTTAAAGTAAACACTCTATGTTAATTTTTTTTTTAAATTAATAGGTAAGTGAGAAACTGCGAAATAATTTTACATGAAATTCTTTCTTTTTAATCTTGAAATGTTTTGGAGTTAAAAAGAGGCACAGAATTTAGAGGGGCAATAATAGTTTTATTTAATTTTGATTTACTTCAACTAAAATTAATAAATTATTGAAAAAAAATGCCAGAAAATTTATGATTTTTATCACTTTCTTTTTCATTCACATTAGTATAGTAGTTTTTATGCTTGTACGAAATGACAAAACTATAAATATTTTAAATTCATTTTATTCCTTTATCTAAAAGTATCACTAGTTACTTTCGTAACAAAGATTGATTTTTGAGGAAATCGAAAGTATCTCAAATATTTTCATAATTTTAATGTACGCTATTTTTTCTTACCAATATAGATTTATCATCATTTGAGTTTAATAATTTATTACCTTATGAATTAGAGATAAATTGTTGCCAAATATAAATTCATAGAAAATAAAAATTATTAGTTTAAAAAATCAAATTTGATAAAAAGGAAACTCCTTTTGTAGCCATCTCTCTTAGATTTTGGACAGTCCAACTTAAAAAATAAATCAATAAAAACCCCTATTCCATCCAGCCAATCATAGCAAAGTGAAGGCAGCTCTAGCCACGTGCTTCGATTTGGATGAGTTGTCCGTTATCATCATTAGGGGAATAAGCTAAAAATTTCGTCGGTGCTCTTCCATCCCAAAGATTGCCTTACTCAAGGCTTCTTTTTTTAATTAGAAAGACAACTTCTGTTTTTCCAATTGGTTGATATTTTCTGTAGATATAGAGATGAATACGAATGCTCGGCCGTAAGTGAGTGCAGAAACGCCCTTTGTATGCTTTTCTGCTCCCCTGACTTTATGGTGGAGCAAAGTCTAGCCATTTAAGGGAAAAGAAAAACGAAACGTTGTTATACACTAGATCATTGCTCATAAAATATTTTAATAAAATGATAAATACTCATTAATCTTCCTCTATTATCATTAGATTTATCTATTTTATTTAGCACAGGTAACAAAAAATAAGAAATACATTAGTGTCCTTAATAGATTTTGTATGCCATATTAGGGCTGCACAATAAGTTCTTAAAGGCAATGTGAGATACCATCGAGAACCAAGAGATAGTTTTAACAAAGACACGAAAATATACGCAAAACTAAATAGTAACTACACTATTTAGTTTTGAAATTTCGAAAATACTCTTAAAAAGTAATTAATATAATTAGCGATAGGTTTCTGAATTTCTTGTAAATAGAAATAAGGCTAAATTTTATTTTACAATTGCATGAAATCATTTTTAAAAGAAATTAGTGATCTCATTATTTTTTATGGTTTCTTAAATTACTTATTTTCCTAGCACGTCAAAAAAGAAAGAGATTCCTTATTGAAATTATATAATTAACTAAATAAATACCGAATAGTATTATCTTAACAATAATAAACGCTTTTATATACTATATTTAAATATAAGGAAACATAAATGTGACAAATAAAAATTAATTTTTAGGGCAAAGCTATTTTTCTTGCAAGTCTCATTAAAAAAAAAATTTAAGTAGATTTAGCAAAATATACCAGAACATTTTATGGAGCAACGCATTTTACTAGCAAATATTAGTTAAGAACAAAACAATACTAAAAACAGGACAATAAAAACAAAATTGCGGGGTCACGCACTTCACTGGTGGAATCTTGCAATTATATAACTGCGGGCGCCACTGCGCAATAATAAACAAGACTAACTTAGTTACTCTTCCGTACAGACATATTTGACAGACTTATCAGACCCCCAGACCCACTTCAGAAAAATACCCCCTTAAAAAATCCAGGTGTTGGGTCATTGACCTCAGGTGGGCAAGATTAGGGTCAGCGCGTAGACTTTTTGGTCGTTATGCAATGAGCTATCCCCGGGGCACTTGTTGTTTATTTAGACAACACACGTTCCGAATACCTTCCCGAAGTTAAAATATTGCAACCTGCTCGTTTCGGTGTTTTTCAAGTCATTCTTTGCGTTCTTTTAGTGCTTTAATTTTGAAAACCATTTAGCTGGAGAAAAGCTTTTAAAACAGCTTATCGAAATTAATGCACAGTATATTAAATCATAATTAATGGGGCTCTAAAAAACAATTTCAGTATCCAAAAAGCAAAAGTTAACGATTTAAATGAAATAAAATTTGATGTGGATTGAAAATTTATACGACAACTAACAACAGGGATATTGACATTCTCTTACTGAACATTTTTAGAGTTCATTCGTAAATTGTCACCATAAGCATATAATTGTCACAATCAGTTTTAAATTAATTTTGTGCACTGCATGCTTTTTGCAACAAATTAACAAAATAAGAACTTTTTTATTAAAAAAAATTTTTATTTATTAAATTAGACAAGTTTTTATTCATTCTTAATTTTTATTTTTACTGTGCATGGTTTCATTGTTTTAATGAACATTATATTGACAAACAACGAAAAAGGTTAGTGTTGCTCTATAGTAACATTTATGCACATGATATATAACTAGATAAAGACCTTAGAAATGGGTTCTAAATGTCGCGGGTATCCAGGTCCTTATAGGAATCCACTACCGAAATAAGAATTGAATTCCGAATTACTTAACTGCAGTCACTGATAATTCAATTACTAACTTGGCTGCTGAGAGGGAAAACTCCTCGAAAACTCTCACATGTATTGGAATAATCTCACAATCTTATATGATCTACTCAGTAAGCATAAATGAGCCTTAAGATTTTTGTTTAAGCAGAGTGGATTTGTTTGATCGAACCTTTATTCCGTAGAGACCTAACCTTAACAACGCGTGATATTAGGTTATTTCAGAAATTTTTATTAATGGAATTATATGTTAAGTTTGACCTGGAATAAATATACGCAAATTGAAATGTACACGATGAAATAAAATAATCCTTTTGTATTAAACGCTCCTAAGAAAGATTGAAAAATGAAATTCTTAAACTACAGTTAAATGAGATTTGATTATGCATAACATTCATCGCATATTTGAGACCAAGCATCGAATTATGTATAATTTAATGCCTGAACAAAGCAATTTAGCAATAAAAGTCAAGTAATGAGAATGTTAGATTCTGATCAATCTAGAGTTTTTAATGAAAAGCTGAAAAAGTTGAGCAAATATAAATGTTTTTAAGCCCAAATTTGTAAGATTTATTCGAAAAAGCCAAACTAAAAGCTTGGAAAAGAATGCATGATTTTCTTTCTTGTTTTGTCATTCTTCCGAACAGATGACCAACATTTGAACAATTTCCAAAAAATGAGACAGACATCCCCAAACTTTCCCTCTTTCAAATCCTCTGGATCTTCACGCAAACAACCGCGAGGCACAAAATTCAATGAGTAGACAAACAGCGTGAATACTACATCAACCAACCTAGTCCGGAACTCAGCAAGGTCAACGAACAACAACCCGTGACCTCAACCAGCACAGGGCGTAAACAACCCCCCTCCTACTGCCAGGTATGCCCGAATATCCCCATCACCCCAGTAAAAAAACAGGTATAAAAAATTAAAGATTTTTTTCTCCTTCTTCTCTTCCTATCTCTAACTGCTTGAGAGTGGCCCGACAATAACAGGTTGACTAAACTTATGCAGTTGTTTATCTGAGTAAGGTAGGAGGAAAAAGGGATTCTGGGCCCCTCGGAAATGAGGTTAAAAAAACTGTCTGCGAAGAGAAGCGAGGAATGTTTTAAATCGATAGTGTTGGAAAAAACCCCAACATTTTTTAGTTAAATAAAAACAAAATTGCGCTCTTTAAAATCAATTTATTTCCCAGTATTCGAATGTATCAATAGTTTGTATCCATCGAATGTATCAATCTTTTAAAATAATATGTATATTTCAATCTAAAAATTTAGAATTAAAATATTTTTTAATTCAAATTTATTATAATAATGTAGATCTCAATTTTAAGAAAAGACTACAATACAAGCTAAGAAGAATTTTTTCAAGGAAAAACGAATTAATAAATGTTTGATAATCATGAAATTTTTAATTATTGTATCAAACTATTTCTATAATCTTCATCGGTATTTTTTATTTTTTGAGAACTATTTATTAGTATGCTAGATTCTATTTATATGTAAGTGCTTCGGGAAAACTTCTCCAAGTTACTGCAATAACAAGAAAGTATGATTTGTTTTGGAAGTATGCCTGGGGACTTGCGTGAAAGACACTTGTGAATTGGAGAAAATGCTTAAAATGGTGAAAGCATAAAGTAATTCGGGACAAACTAATAATAAATGGTCGATTCTCCTTAGTAGCCATTTCACCTGTACCCACAAGAGACCCAGATAGTTCTGAAGAAGATATTGAATAAATGCAGTTATATTGCAGGAGGGAATCTGATGGTTGTCGCCATTTTCAAATCCCCTTTGCCCATTTCCCTCCTCCTTTCCAGCCTCCTTCATTTTCTGCATTTCTCGTTTTCCTCCCTCTGCGCCACAGCAGTATTGGGAATTTGTACGTTTTACCCACTTACTTTAAGGCAGTACGCTGCAAAAAAAGATAACTACTGGAAGGCACATAGATCAATGATGATTGAAGTTGAACGAAGAAAAATATTATGTTTCAAGAAAAATTTTCTTAATGCAATTTAGATGTCATAAAGTTATTTATTAGACAAAAATAATTAAGTAGTAAATTAAGAACATAATTTAGTTTTCTAAGAACTAGAATGAGTTTTTAAAATAAATTTACCAACACACCTGCAACAGAACATATTTTTTTTCTTAAAATGTGTAATTGCAATAATACTGCTGCTCATTTTTGACATTTTAAAAGTTAAAAAAATTATCAAATTCAACAATCATGCACCATTTTTAAAGATAAAATTATTTGATTTCTTTAAAATTGATTTCTTTAAAAAGGAAAATCACATGAGTGAAAACCTCAATGTAGGTGGGAAAGACGACTGACCATAAGAATATCGGACAGGAGAAGAGCAAAAACCTTCTGCATTTGTTAAAAAAACAGCCCTTCCCCCAAATCCCTATACTCTTTTGTGCATATGATTCATCGCCATAGCAACGGGTGTAAAACCCATTTGCAGACAGATCACTACTGAAATTCATATGCAGAAAAAGAAAAATAGGGGTTAAATGATAATTCTCTTTGCGATTTTTATTACTATAAACTATAACCAAATAAAATTGAAGGAAAAGAGCACTAAAATTTAATACGTAATTTCATGGAGCAGATCATTATTGAAAGTCAAAGATAGAAACTAGAAGAATAGGAAATATAATTCTTGGTAAATTTTATTATAAAATTAAATTGGTAAAAAAAAAAAAATTACGAAAAGTTAATCTAATATTATGAAACTTTTTTATTACCCATACTGATTTATTAAATTTTATCATTAAAAAACTTTGAACGATTTTATCAATTATTAAAATTTTAAAAATTGTACACATTTAATTTAAGATATACAAATATTTAGTAATTCACAAAATATTGACTCAAACATTCTTTTTGATTATGATTAATAATTCCATAAAAACAAAAAAAAATTAATAATTTAGACATTTTTTAATCAAAAATGTTTTTTTGAAATCTCAAATATTTGAACTGATGGTTGTTTCCTCTTTTTTACAAACAAATCATTCTGTAGACCAAATTTAAACTTAGAATACATAGCTGAGAGTTAATTCAAAGTATAAGAGATGACTTAAAATGATACACACTTACTTGAGCAGCACATGATTAGGAAAAATACAATTATGTATTTATATTTTGAGCGCCTTGCTTATTTTTATAATGGCAATATACTTAGTGATCAAATTTCATTAAAGGACGCTTAAGTAGACTGTATTACTATATATATATGCATACTCATATTTGAGGTTTCATATCATGTATAGTTTTTATAGTTGTCTGACTATACTACAAAGGCACTGATTGTTATACTATCTAATTTGGCATGATATTTGGCATTCCGTTTGTTCCTTTAGATTCTTTTAATTATATTTTATTTGAATATTACTTTATTTTGTCTTGTTTGATGCCTGAGCCAGATCAACATTTTAAAATATAATAAACAAAAGCTGCTACTTCATTTTTGAAAGTAAATCATGTATTAATAGTTAAAATGCTTGCATTTAAATACCACAAATTTGATGAGTTAAAAATTTTATTTTTTAATATTACATCTTAATTTATTAAATGTTAAGCATAGTTAAAAGTTATGTTCAATGTTATGATGCATTTTTGCATGGATCAAATTTCTAAAAATAGTCCAAATGTGCTAAAAAGAATTTTAATTAAAATCTTATTTCATTATTTTAATGCTTGAATCGAGTCTCTCTCACAACTGCACTTGTTTACTAAATATTTATTAAGTTTTCTCTCATAAAATTTTGAGGTTAATTAAAACTTTATGTATGAAATTACAGCTAAACTGTGTAATGACCGTTCCATTTTGCAAGAGTTTTAAAAATTATTTACTGAAGAGGAATACGTCAAGAGTATGAAATTTGATCACCTGGAGCGATTAATGAAATAGCTTTACATTTATAAAAGAGTTTGTGGATTAATTATTCTTAAAACATCGAGTAAATGCAGTTTCAGGTACAATAATTTTAGTTGAAATTGATTACCGCATTTACTCGAATTTCCTATATTCGATATTTATTCTTGAGGACAAATATAGCTCTCTGGGATTGGTGAATAAATATGGCTGATACCAAGCTCTTCAAGATTATGAATAATGAATCGTGCAGAATAAATATCTTATGAGGCATTGTTAGGAAAAAAGGAACTTTCAGGTATAAAACCATCCACTATTATCTGAACCAAGAATCAAATATAAAGGAAACAACACTTACGTTTCCTTCTACTTATGCAACACCGAATGTAAAATAACAAGTTCTATTAGTTAAAAAAAAAACTCCCATTATAGTGATTTAGAAAACACTCAAGAATACACTTACATATATTAATCTATAATTACATAGTATTAGTAAACACAATAACCATTTAAATATAAATTACTCTGAAAAACAAGCACATATATTTAGATTCATTTTTTTAGGAACTGGAAAGAATTGACTTTATCAACATTCGCATAACATTTAAAAAAGAAAATTAAATGCATGCCACACTTCCATAAATATTATTAATTTGAGTGAAACCATACAATAATTAGAATATACACCCTAACACATAAGCATTTCACCAGCACTTTCCAACCAGATAAATGCTAAATCAAAAATTGAGTCTTGTCCAGCTAAGTTACATTATTTGATCTTATGTAAATTTTATAGCAAGCTAAATATCTCCAGATTTAATTTCTCTGATAACATTAAAAATACCAGAAAGAAATTCAATCAGAGCGAGCTTTTACATATATTTAGAGAGTCGAACAAAAAAAAATGTAGACCATAATTTTAACAAAACTCTTCTAACATTTCCAATTCGCAGGTTGTAGGAAATTCAAACTTAACATTTTTTCTTTTTTTATTCTCAGGTGAAAATCCAATTCGATTCAAAGTATTACGTTATTACTATATTTTGAACACACATCAGGACACGAATTTGTATTTTTTGGGATATATATATAAACTAGAATATAATTATCAAAAAAATGAATCAATTTTTAAATAAATATAGAATTTCAATAAAAATGTGCGAATTTTTGCAAATAAAGAATAACAAGAAAAGAATAAAACAGGTTACAAAATATAACACAAGAAAAGCAAAAAGTAAATTTTGATTGAAAATTATATTAGAAATTTTGATTAAATAATGGAAAAAAATGATTTAGAAAAAATTGCATGGAGAAATTTTATTTCAGAGTTTAAAAAAAATAATACGAAACTCTTATGTATCTAGAGCTTATTAGCAGACTTTTCCCCCATATATTTTCGGAAAATTTTAAGTTAGCACGTGTCTTAGTGCGACAAAATTGGAGTGCATTTAGTCAAACGAATATTATTTCGATGAATTTAGAAAGCATTTTTAAATTTAAAGTCCTTTATATCATGCAGTGAATATCATTTCATATGAATGTGCTGGATGTCTTGTATCAGTATATATATATAGCAAGTGTAAAAAATAATAAAATTTCTAGAGTAGTTACATTTATAATTCACATATCAGTCACCTGAGAACTATTTCGATATCTAACTTAGCCTGACTCACCAGTGCAGTGTAGCAATGGTATAAAATAAATATATATATATTTATAATATCTCTGCATTTATATTGTATATATATAAATGATTCTCTCTGTTAGCGAATTTCCTTTTTTCAAGATGTGTAGATGCCATAAGTAACCAGCCTCTGATCATTAACTTTTTCCAACCAGTGAAAGGTATGAAAACTCAAATATCTGATTGTTTTATTCAGATACTTCAGGAGTTTCTATATAAGTACAAACTAGAACATTAATTTTGATTTGTTTTTAGGAACATAATTGAGACTGCTGCACAATAGTAACTCTATTGTGCAGTTTCACATCTGATAGTGATTACTTTTTTGATTCCTGTGTATCACTAACTCGACATTACCGATCGATCTGGTTGGACTTTTCATAAATACCTGAGTAAAGAGAGGTCATTAGGTTTTTAATAGTATATATAATGTACATATAATTTACAGCAGTTTTATTTATAGCGATGAACAGAACGATTAAATTAAAGTTCCAGGATATTACTCTTTTAATCAAGCTAAGTCTTCCTTTAAAATTTATTGATAAACATTCATTCCAAAACTGGTTTTCTTAAAGAAAAAGCGCTTTTCTGTTATTGTAAATTCTCTTATAAAATCTTTACTGGAAACCCATCGACTTATCTGGTGTGACGCATCACAATTGCATTAAAAGCTCTTTGCAAAATGATTTGGACAAATTATGAAAAAAAAAATTGTGCGTTGGGACCAGCGTTACACCCCATTTAATCATTCCTATAATATCCTGGTAACAATTGAGGTAGAAATAAGAGACTGAGATACTTTGGCATCAGCACATTGAAAATCCACCCCATTTTTGAGGTAGCATATTTTATTTAAGAACTTTTAAATTCCTCCCATTTAAAACACAAAAATCCCTGATTATAAGGAACTGAATTTGAAATGCACTATTTCTAAGAGGTAGTGAGTTGGAGTGCCAAATTGCTACTTTCCCCTTCACTTTCGTAATTGTCTCCATTCCTTCGTCGCAAATCTTCTGGATGTGTACGGTGAATGTATTCATCATTCCACGGCATTGTAGGAATGCGAGGATGTTCATCTTCTTCACTCTCTGATTCCATTCCTTCGTCTAAACAGTCATCTTCCTCATCCACTTCCTCTTCTATGGGTTCTGCTTCTGAATCACTTTTTGAATTAGACAAATCTAGGACTACATCCAAAGGAGATATAGTAGATGGATGGTGTGAGTTGTTATTCTGCTGTGGTAAACGAGGTACAATAACGGAAACAGAATTACTTGTAACAGAGGATTGGACTGTCATATCTAGTGGGCCTGTTTGATCTTCATCATGAAATCTACCATTTGAGTTGGGTATTTTATGGAAATTAGATATAGATTCTAAACTAAGATGCCACATACGAGGCACCTGCATGTGAGCAGCTGGTGGTTTTATTGGTGGAGAGCTACTCCGTTTTATAACAGATGTTAAACTTACTGGAGGAGGTGGAGGAGGAAGATCTTGTATAGGAGCAGACAATCTTTCTTGTTTAATTGGAGCCATTATAGGCAAAGGCTTTGGACAAGCAGTCGGAAGTGGTTCATATGCCTTGGGACGACGCCCTCGCCTAGGTCTCCCTATGTTAGCTTCATCTTTTGGACATTTATGATGGACAAGATGATGCCTCCGCCTGAAATGACCGAAGCATTTCTCACATTGATATGGTTTCTTGCCATCGTGGATAAGAAGATGAGCTTTCAGCTGATTGCTGTCAGAAAATCTTGCGCTGCATATATGACAAAGATACGGACGTTCCCCCGTATGAACCCGTAAGTGTCTGCGGAGATTGGCAACTTGAACAAATTCCCTGTCACAGTAGCTACAATGATACGGCTTTTCACCAGTATGAAGACGCATGTGCGTCTTTAAATGGTGATCTCTTGTAAATCTCTTACTGCATTCCTTACATTGAAAAGGTTTTTCTCCAGTATGTGTTCGCTCGTGATTCTGCAACACATGTTTATAGCCAAAGCAACGATGACAAGTAGGACACATGAATGATTTGTCTCTGTTTTGCCCTTTATCAGCTTTAGCAATCTTACTGTTGATATTAGAATTCGTAGAGTGTATGCCACCGACTATGGACTCTCCGTTATTACCAGGAATTCCACTGGACCCTTGACTTGCATCTAGGATATTACCAAGAAGAGCTTTAGTTAAAGGTCCACACAAAGGATGATTTGCATGTTCAGTTCTAGTTGAGCCAGTCATTTCAGCTTCATAGGAAGCCCTTGCCGCAACACCCATGGATGGAGGTCGATCTGAAAGAATTCTGCGCGGCTGGCTTGATACCAACGATCCATTGATGTTACCATTCGAAACAGTGCTATCGGCATCCCGAGAAGTGGGGACGTTATCACTACCAACGTCCCCTTCTGATCCTTCCTTCATTATATTTTTACAGCCAGCCGCCTATGCCTCACCTATAAATAAATACATTTGGTTATTTTCATTCTACACAAGCTTAGGAAATCAATTTATACAAGGATAATAGTATTGATAATAACTATATTTCTAAATAAAATAAATAATTTTTCTTTACTTTGCTAGGACTTTACATTAAATAAAGCATGCATTACAATAAAGTTGAGTAATTTTCTTATGTAAATCATAAATAAAAATAGTTAATATTTAACATCATTCTCATTAAATATTCTTAAAATACTTTCATTTTAGTTAATTGCAAAATAAATATGTATCTTATAATTAGAAAACTGTTTCTTTCAAGGTTTTGTAAAGAAACACCTCAGTTTTTCAGTTTATTTTAAAGTTAGTTCATTTAACACAAGCTACAAATGTATAGATACATTGTATAAATTCCTCCACTTATAATAAATAAAATCTTCTATTTATTAGCTTTTCATATTTGTTTCATCATTGTAAGTCTTTCTTCATGTTATTCTAAATTTTAATATATTTGAAGAAAGGTTTTTTAAAATATAATAATTTACAATTCAAAAAATTAACGAAGGAAAATAATTGTGGATAATGGTGTAATTGTATATTATCCGTCAATGCAGCATATACTACTAAATTCTATATACTATATGAATAAAATTATAGAGTTATGATTTGAATTTAAACTTTGCAATAATCTTCGATATTGTATCAAAGCATACAATTTTCGCATGTTTTTTTCAATATTTTGTTTATGTTTATTCATAGTTAAAATTACATAATTTATTTTAATGTTCCTTATAAATTTATTATCTTCAATTTCTTTCCACTCACTTCCATATGGATTCAGATACCATTTGCTACTTTTTTTGTTTTGCATTATTTGTTCATATATATGTAATATGTTTGAATGTATGAATATTTTTAAGAGTTGAATTCTTCACAAATTAAATTTGCAAACTTCTGAAAATTTTTAAGCAACTTTTTACAGTCAAATTTTATAAAAACTAAGATTTGTAAATAAAATAAATTACAAGAACTTAAAGTTTGAAAAAAAGGGGGAAACAATTATTATAGATTACTTATTTTCAAAACCAATAACAGAAACTTGTAAAAGGAAATACTTAAGATTTTAATCTCAAGACACTTAAGTATTTCATTTATAATATTTAAAAATTTTAAACGAATTATTTAAGATTGAATACCATAAGATTTTTCAAAAAGAAAAATCTTATGAATTAGGAATATAAATTTCAGAAATTTTTCCTTTAAAAAATGAAATTTTGAATTTGTATTAAAATGATCATAATAAAATATTTATTAAAATAATCACAATAAATCATAAGCAACGTGTAAACCATAAGGCCTAAATGATGTTTTTAATTAAATTGAGGTTTTTGATTGTATTTTCAACAGTAGGATTAAATTTAGATTGTTTCAATTTTTTCTTAAGGAAGCTCTTAAGAAAAAACAGTGTATCGCACATTCTTCGTCTAATATCTTTTAAAAGCAAGAATATATTGCAAAACGTGTTTACCTCAAGATACTTCTGTGCATGATATTTTTACTTAAAGTATATTAGTTTGATAAATTATCAGATACACACACACACACAAAATGTTCGCAGTTTTATGGAAGCCGTATTAATTTTTTTAGTATTCTACATTTTCTCAGAAATCTTTACTAAATAATTCGAGCGTAATAAAACCTCTGAACACTCATATTATATGATAGTTATATTTTTGACATATGATAGTTATAATTTACTTAGAAATATGATAATTAGTAACTTAAATGAAAGAATAAACATTAATATCTATGAGAATAAAGGAAATCTTTCCAATAAAAAATCTTTTTAATATATATTTTGATTTTAAAGCTATAGAATAAAGAAAATTCAAAATTGAGATTTTTATACATATACAAAGAAATAAAATTTATTTTCCATTTCAGATAGAAAAAAATACCTTATACATAAACTGTATTATGTCAAAATGTGCAGTAAGCAAATATTACAAAAGTAAGATCTTTTTATTTGCTTACTGCATTTTACTAAAACCTTACTGTTATTTGTAAAATATTATATTTATAAATAGTGTCTTCATATATTTCTTCAGAATTTTGAGAAAGGAACATTTTAATTTACAAGAAAGGAATGATTTATTGATATAAGAAAACCATACATAATCATATCACATCATCTTGCATCCATTTGATCAAAAATCTTAGGATTCTAATTTACTGATCATATTTTAATAGGAATATTTCTCTTACAATACATAAGGAAGCTTTCAATTCCTTACATATTAAATCATAAAATAAATCTAAAAATTTTTAATTACATTTTAATCTGCCTATTTTAAAACATTAAGAATATTATTCTTCTTTTCAGTAAGCTTTTCAACTTCTATATTCCTCAAAAATCATGATAGTTTTCTCTAGTTATTTCAAATGGGATAGTTTATTTTGATTACAATCTTTATTTTTTTTTTCTCCAAGCATGATTTTTTATTTAAATAAACATTTTACAGAAAGTTTACGTAAAAAATTTAAAATACAGAAATATGGTGTATACTTTGATTATTTTCAGGTTTGGGAATTGAACAATTATAACACATTTAATTTTGTATGTTTAAGAATTCGTCACTATAATATCAAATTTCAGTTAATAAAATATTTTGTGACAATGAATTAGATTTATAAATTTCTATATTGTATTCGTATATTTTACAATTTAATTTATATAGATCAAAGTTTATTAAATTATTTATCAAGTTTGTATCCCCATATAAGTTGTATCTTTTTTACAAGCTCAACAGAGGATAAAATTTTGTATAATTATTAGTACTTCATAATGGAATTTAGTTCATGCCAATTTTTAGCATTTACATTTTAAATTATTTATGAAAGAGTAACAATGCAAAAATACTGTCATAACACTATTTTTTTTAACCACATATATGTGAAGAGCTAATTTTCAAAGCATTTTATCACATTAAATAGTAATATAGCTAATTTTTTATCACAATACTATATTGTTGTGATTTATCATAGCTAATTGCTTGGTATGTTATTATTAAAGGATTTAATTACAATACTAAAGGTTTCTTCCAAATGTTTTCTTGTGGATATGTTAATTTCGAGTATCTTTAACTAGTAATTAATTGCGTTTTATCAATCATGTGCCATATTTCTTAACCGACATGCTTTTATTTGATTGTGAACTAGCTTAAAAGGAAACATATTTAACAATCTAACATTTTAACTAAAATGTTCAAAATGTTGATCGCGATTCTATTGGATTTTCTTGCATAAATTTAACGCTTTTATACATTTAAAAAAGAAATGAATATTTCAATATATAATTTCACTGCAATTTGTGTCAATTAGCACAATATTAGTGATTCCTAAATAATACAATGTAATTAACATATATATAATGGAAAATAAATAGATATATCTTTACGATTATATACTATGAATTATATACAATTAAACCCCTTCCTATCAAAAATATATAGTGAGAAATCAATTGTGGAAATTTTGTATTCATTATTAATTGCTAATTTCATCATTTTTATATAAATGAAAATATATGTTAAATAACAAATATGTAAAAATAAAAGCAAAATTAAATTTAGTTTCATTAATTTACATTATTAAAAAAATTTTAAATATTTGTATTACTTTTTGAAAGTACATTTAATTTTCTAATTAATTTTTGAAAACCAAAGTATTTATAGAAAACTATTAATTGAAGACTTATGAAAACTGAAAATTTAATTTCTGAAGTTTTAAAAATCCAAATGCGTATAGTTCTCACAGAATATATAAGAATTTAATGCAAGCACTTTTAAGAAAATATTAAAATTAACGCAATAAAAGCTCAATTGAATATTTCAGAAATAAAAGTGTAATACCCAATTTCAAAGAATTAGGATCAATATTAAAGTAGACTTCTTAGGTTAAAAAATATATATAATATATTGTTCTTGGATATTTCCTATTTAATGTATCAATTTATTGTGGCATATTCAAATCTTATTATAGAATTTTAAGTTTTTGAACACGTTTTTATATTCTGATCTTGAATTATTTTTCCTAATCATGTTTTATGCAAATTTAAAATAAAAATGCCTAATATTTTAAAAAAGTTATTTGTTTATTGTAAACACATGATCAATAAACTAACACCTAAACACGAGCATTGTTGCACTTAAAATCTTTTTTTCCTATTTAATTCTAAGGACGATAATTTTTCAAAAGTAAAATTAAAAAATATACTATTCAAAGAATTTTTGAATAAAATATTTTATTAAAGAAAACGACATAACATTTAAAATATCTGTCAACAAATAACAAGAATAAAACGAACAATTAAAAAATTTTAAGTGAATTTTAAATGTTTTTTGATTTTATAATAGATTACCAAAAACCTACATGAAGAAATAATATATTTTATTTAATTTAAATCCATTTCAAAATATCCTCAAATATTTAAAGAATAAAATATTCAAGCCATTTTAACTAAAATTAATTAATATTTCTAAGATTAATTACAAATGAATAAAGAAAATTATAATTAAAATTTCTTATTAAATTAAGAACTTAAATTTCAGAACTTTTGAATTTCTTAATAATTATTTTCAATAAGCAAAAATTTTATCTTTGAATATATATTTGGTTTTTATACTTAACAATGAAAACTTTCATAAACATATAATTCATAAACTAGTTTTAAACTGTCATTTTTTAAATTAATATTTTTTTTAAATAAAAGAGGAAAACAGAAAAATAAATACAGAAAAATGGAAACTTGAAATGATGAAACTGATTTGCATTTATTGTCGAAATGGAAGAAATGTATAATGATAGTTATAATACTATGTATATAATACAGTTAAAGTTTTGTAAAATTTTGAAAAATAAAACTATTATGAAAATAATTATACAGTTATTACTCACTGCTGTTACTCACATTATAGTATTTATCACGATTTGGTATTATTCACTATCACTCATTGCTTGGTATTTAAATTAAATTATAAATATAACATAAATTATAATAAAGAAATTTGTCCAAATTAAAGATTTATATTTAAATTATGTGCAATGCGTTTATAATGAGCGAAAACATACTACTTGATTGAAAATTTTTTAATAGGGTGATGGATAGTATGAATAAATGCTAAAAATTTATTTGATAAATATTTGGATGTGATTGCTAAATTATATAAAAAAACGTAAAGAATCTTCAATGATACTTTAATACTACTTCAATATTTTGAAGAAACTCTTCTTCAAAGGAATTAAATCTTTTCTCTTTGCAATCAGATTGCGTAAAGTCCATCTATAAATCCCTTTACTACTCTCTTGCAGTTGTAGTTTTTTTACTCAACTATTTTCCTACGCTTATAAAATATTAGGATTGCTACGTCTGAAGTGTTTCTAAGTAAATCTTAAAAAACAATCATTCGTTTGCTTTGCATAATAATATGTCGTACACTCTTAGATTTTGCTATCAGTTTCTTTGTTTTTGCAAGCTTTATCAAAGATTACAAGACTGTAATTTAAGTGGTAATGCTTAAAAATTATGTATTTCCCTACCAAAAAATTATCCAATCACAATTATTGTACAGTAATTGGCTTATATGTGTTATTTTAAACAAAAAAATTTACGCTTAAATATTTGTCATAATTCAAAAACCAAAATTTTTGGTTACTAATGTAAAATATAATAAACAGATTATTTTTTTAAAAAGCATTTTACACTTTTCACAATGACTTTTTACACAGTCATTAACTGAAGCATTCAGAAATAAAAAAAGTATTTCCAATTTAACGTCTTATCATATTTACATTACATTTTTAAAGTATTAATTATTTTTCCTAATTGAGTAAGTTATTCAAAGAATTTTTTTCATTCAAAATTTAATAATAAAATAAAATTTTCAGTATTTAGGACTTTTTCACAAAATATAATATAGCTATCATTTTATTATTATATTTACTACCAAAATTTATACAATAGCAAATGCTAATTAGAAAATAATTGTCATGATTTTCTAATACTTTAATAAAATAATTTGGGTCAGAAATAATTATAATTTTTTTTATGAAACCTCATGTAAATATGGTTTGTAAAGATAATTTGTATGTTCTGAAAAACAGCAGTTTATAATTTATCATTTGTGAATTTTTATAATTATTTTGTTCTATTAAAAAAATTTTTTTTGATTCTCTTATAAATGCCAAATAAGCGATAAGAAGCCAAGCTTTGGCAAGGTATATAAAGGTTAACGTGCCCAAATAATATACGTGTCATCTGGACCTGCTGGTCAAATAGTCGAGTGAGAGAAACGAATGATTATTGGTTTCCTAAAAGCAGTTAAATATTTTAGTAATTTTATCTTTATATCATCTATTATCATATTATTTCCATTCTGTAAAAAGTGAAAGAATTATAAATTTATATTAGTAGAACAATTAATAGTCTTAAAATATTGTTTATATTATAATAAATTGTAATTAACAATATTAACACCGAAACAATATAAAAACAAAACAATATATAAGTGCGAAATAAATTTATATTTTATGTATATCTTTATATAATAGTAATATAATATACATTCACTATAACAAGCACTTTTGTGAATTGGGTTTACAAATTATTTTAAAACATTGTGCTTTAGCAGTCACTATATACTGAAAAAATTAATAGCAAATATAAATTGCAATAGATTAAAGAACAGATTTTATTTTTAAATTTTAATTTATTATTAAAAATATTCTTACTTTCAGAATAAAGAGTTACTTATAATTACTCTTCTGGAGAGAATTAAAATCATAGCACATATAAGCAAATTATAGTTATGCATCAAAAATAGTACCCAAATGAAGAAAGATTTGTAAGCTTAAATAGTGAAGAATTATTAATTCAGCCAAGGCTTATGTATCCTAAATACCTAACAGTTTTTTTTATAAATATATAGTTCAATAATAGCGAATAATATTAATTTATTAAGTGATCTCTTGATATATGTTTCATTTTTTGGAGATAACTAAAAATCATTCTCAGTCTAATTGCATTACTATTCAGTTTGACTTAATATACAATACTTTTACGATAAAGTTCCAAGTACAAATACCATATATACGTTATTTTAATATTTTTTATTTACATAAATTAAACTATAATATAAAAAATTTATCAAAGATCTATATACACAATTAAATTTTTTAGCATAAGCAGTTTATAACTAAAATTAAGGTATCCAAAACATTGCTTTGAAAATTTAAAGTTTAGGTTTCCAAATAAGGTGAATTATCAAATAAATGAATATAAAATAATTTAAAAAAATTTTCATTTTAATAAACAAATTTAATTCTAGGCTAATGTTTTCAAGCAAGCAATGTAGTAGAAACTAATATCAAATTTTATTTGATATTCTTTTTTTTTAGTTAGAATAAAAAATTCATTTTGGCTTAAATTTAATGTTTAAGAAGAGGGAAAACAGTTTTTGGAAATTTTGTATTAAATTGCAATGTATTTAAATTATTTACAAGACAATTATTTACTTTATGATAATTATTTTTGCAGCAAAAATTAAAAAATGCAAAGTACCATAGACATTTTAAAAAATGTATAAGAATATTATACCTAAAAGTCACGATATTTTAATCCTTTTTAAATTTGTTTACTTGAAAAAAATGCTTAAATTTCTAAAACTTATTTTCTTTAAGATAAATTTTTTATGTGGTTCGTCTTACGCATTGAAAGTATAAAACCAAAACCTGAGAACTTACATAATTTATTAAAACAATAAAATTACATGACTTGGATATGAAAGATGGTGGGAATCAATTTTGATATTATGAACATTTAATTTTAGATACATTAGTTTTTGTAAAAATTGGGAGAATTTTAGAATTTCGTTTGTTTCTCAAAAATACGCGTGATTAGTTAATTTAAATTTGAAATAATTTTCGTAGTGTGAAAAATAAATTTTAATTCGGAAGTTTTTCATATAAATACTTCTATTTCTTGCGAGAAATATAGAATTAAATATGTTTTGGACTTTTTTTTATGTAATAATAAAAAAAGTATAAATTGTTGTAATTTCCTTCTGATACTAAAGTTTGAGCAATTCTAAAGGTCTTAATAAATACAAACATATATTTCATGTCTCATAGACTTTTTATGTTTGATATATTTTCCGTTCTTTCCTTTTCCACTTTCAATAAATAAAATGTGTATATACTTACTCTTTCCTTCAAAATAAAGAAATTTAAATGTTGCATGCACTTAACAATGTATATTAATTACTTTTATTACAAAGTCTATGTTTTATCATTTAAGTGATAATTTGTCCAAAAAAAATTTCGTGGCAAAAATTTTATGTACATTCTGGGAAGAAGTTGAACTCAACAAAAAATATCAGGGAACAAGATACTTTTAATTAAGAGAATAAAGAATACAAAATAAGAATATATACATACACACTTTTCTTTCCGTAATTAAGAATCATTTTTTATTATTCTAAATTAACCTTTGAAAATACTAATGAAACAATAAGCTTAAAATTAGATCCTAATTATCCCCTATGTAATATTTATATCAAGAACTAACCAATCTGATAGTAAAATTAGATACATGGAAAATTCCTAAAATCTCAGATTTAACTACTTCACAGAATAAACAAAATCCTTTTCATGAAAATTCAATAACAGTTGGTAGCATAGTTTGGAAATTTCAGTTGCTATCCTATGGTTTATTTAATGAATAGAATCTCTCATAATCTTATAACATTTCATTGATATTATGCTTTTAACCAGATTAATTAGCCAGAAAATAATCATAAAATTTAATTATAATTTTTAAGTAAGGAGATTAAAGTGATAAATATCATTTTCATCACTTAAATCTCCTTACATATCAGACATTGCAGCAAAACCTCTCAATTTGCAACAATTCATTTGCAGCTTAAATTCAATGAATTTAAAATAAATCTGTAATTAAGAATCATATTTTATTATCCTCAATTAACCTTTTTAACATTTGAAAATTGTCTCAATAAAATAAACCTTTGTTTTAAAATTTGATTAAAAGTATAATTATATATATGAAATAATTTTTTTTACAGTGAAAAGTATGAATCTGGATTTTAAAAAGTATTGATTTCAGAGTTGTGCACATTACAAAATTTTAATAATAAAAATGTAAAAAACTTTTAATACTTATAGCTAAGATCTTTATGGTTAAAGACAATAAAATCTTCTTACCTACTGAAGTAATCAATTTGCTAAAAATATATTTGTAATAGGACTTTACATACAGATGATTTCATAAAAGTTAGGATTTTTCAATATTGAAGCAATAAACAAAAATTGTGACAAGTTATTATGTATTTTTAAATTAAAACATCACATTTTCACTGAAAAAATATGATTTATTTAAAATAGGTAAGGAAGTTGCTTTTTTACTAAACAAATATATTAATTTTAAGGAACACAGAAAAAATATTTCGTTTATGAAATCATCTATCAGGAATATTACTTTTTCTTTCAATTTGCTAAGTAATCAAACGTAAAATACCAGTATGTATTGAAAGAAAAATACTGCACAACACTTGTAAGAAACTTTTTATAAAAAGTTAAAATTTCAATTCAAACAAGCCGTTTTATATGGCTATAATAACCCAAATAATCCATAAATATTTTTTTTATCTCGAACTTGCTTTGCTATAGAATTTCATCAATTGCAGAGCAGTGAAATAAGTTTGATACATTTTAATAATTATACAATTTAGTTCCTTAAGCAAATCATGACAATATAAAGAACTTTCTTTAACCAATTATTTAGATATTATAAATGTAGAATAAATAGCAGTAGTGAATTCTCAATAATAATGTTGAAATTACAACTTTTAGCGAATTCATGACAAAAGCTTGTATTAAATCGAGTTTCTATGTGAACGATATTTTATTTAATGCAATATTTAGTAACGGCATTAAAAGAGGTATAGTCACTACAGCATTTCTGAAACAATGAAGTAAGAAATAAAACTCCCTTTCTGGTAGGCATTTTTATTTTAAAATAGTAACTTCTAACAATATTTTATTAACTTTCTGTCAAAGCAATCTGAAACAAAAGTATTTTAGATACAAATATCTGAAATAATTTATACTGTAGAGAATAACCGTGTAATTTTTACACATATTTTTATTAAAACTGCTAATAATATCTTCCATTAGCAATATAAAGGTAAAACAGATTGATTTTTCTAGGTAGTATAAAAATTTGTGAAAAATTATGCATTCATTTTTACACAATCCTCAATACATTGAAAATAATTCCATTATCAGTCTTTATCAATGAGTGAGGGAATGCTTCAATAGAAATTATACTTTTGAATTTATTTATTGTTGAAATTGTCTAAATTAGCTTTATCTATACTCAAATTAAAATAATAGATTACTTCAGATCTTATCTTAAAATAATTATTATTCATTAAAAATAGGAATAACCCTATTACAATAAAGAAAGACAACATTGAAAATATTATATAAATCTTAATGTCATACATTCAATATGATATAGTGCTCATGAAAAAAACAAGGATTTGATTTGTTAAAATTGAATTACTAAGCTTTATATTAATGGCTAAAAGGTTTAAAGAGAAACACGTAAAAAATAATGAAATATGCAAGACAAATAGGTGTTATGCGTTAAATTTTGTGTGAATTACGTATCAAATTTTTTGATGTAATCTTTGCAGTCAATTGATGCACGTCAGCTATCTATGTTAAACTCTTCATGTAAAGTAAAATGAAATTTTTAAATGTGTACCAATGGAAAAAAATCAGTTATGTGATTAATAATGAATATAATTACTCTGCACATCATAAAATTCTGAATACAAAGTAATCTGACTTTACATTATTGTTTATTTATTAAAAAAGAATATAAACATATTTGAATGATTACACTTTCATCTTTATAAGCTCTAGGTATTTTTAATAAGAAATACACTTGAAATATAAAAATTTACAAAACCAATATATATATTTTATATATCCGAATCACATGCTTCATGCGATATAAAATGGAGTTTTAAATAGACATTATTAATACTTATTTATATAATATTTTTATTTCCCCATTAGTATTAGCATATATTCCTTATTTAATAAGAAAAGTAGCACAATTTTTCATTTTTTAAAACAAAATTTCTAAAGGATTCGTGAAATATATAATAATTAATATAAACTAAAATAAGCATAAGTATAATCAAAATTCCATTTAAAACTATTATCAAGTTCAGATTTTTAAAAAAAATATTAAAACTGTATTTGATATATGAAACAATATAAAAATATATAACAAAAATTTTCAAATTTTCGTAAAAGGAAGATAAGGAAAATATATATTAAATGTAATATGTATAGAGTTATAATCCTTCCATTAATAGTCAGAAATTTATTAAAATCAATCTAAAATGCTTCCATTTTACGTGATAAATTTTATTTCTCGCTTATCAGATATCAATTATGTTATATAATCATCATTTAAGAAAATGAAAAATCAAAATGGCAATCGTATTCAAATCTAAATCTGATGAAGATATTTAAGAAATAGTTCCAACTTGCTAATTAACTTAATTATAACTAATAAGTTACATTCATTAGAAATATAGCAAGGCATTTTTAGATTATCAATTATTTCGAACTTTTTGGACAGTTCAGGTAGAGATGCACCTTTATAAACAAACACATGAAAGCATACCTTCTTCTCCACGTTTCTCTCAGCAGCAAAGCAGGCCGCCATAATCTGTTGAAGCCCTTCACTTCCCCATCCCAATATCTGCACGTGCACTCCGTATTCGCCAGCGCTTAATATTTTTACAACATACGATTGCCAATTTTTGGTTGTCTCTCCTCTAGGTAAGCGTTACCATCTCAGAATATTCCTTCCTGCGATTCCTTTCCCTTTCAGTTTGTTTCTCTGCACTCTTTCTCTCTCAAGCAGCCCAGTCCTTCGATATCACCCCCTCCGTTCCAGGTCTTGCCTTCCTCTACTGAGCTTTTTTTCGCCGCAATGGAGTGAGGAGAGGAAAAAAAAATGGGGGTCGCCGTTCTACGACAGACCCCTCGTAACCAATAAGAGACGGCCTTCCGCCGTCTCACCCAATAGTAAGTGCGTGCGAGCTTACGTTTCGGGCCAATGGGGGTGTGGGGTTTTGGGATTCCCTCATATCCCCACCTACTAGTTTTGATTTATTTTGTGTTCCTATTTTCCCCCTTTATTTATGCAACAAGACGTGAAGGTGACAAATTCTAGTCAAATATATACACGCAGTACTTATTTTCTTATATATGTAGTCAACACGACCCACCGAATACCAGTTAGAAGAAGCTACTTAAATTTGTATACTTCAAAGTAATTTATTCAATACCGATTATTATTTCATATAATTGAATGGATTATGCATGCGTTTCCACAACAGAAAATAAATGAATATATTAGTGTAAATTTCACTTATTAACCAATTCATTTTTTAAAAATACATCAGTTTATTCTTGGATATTTAAGAATTTAAGTTGTTCTGCGCGATGATTTTATTTAAAAAAATTTAGTTTTTTTATTTATTCTCTTAATTTTATAGCAAAAATATTCAGTGTTACATTATCACGTTATATATGTATATTTCCAATCATATTTACAATCAATTGTGCATTGCTTTTTAAAAAACCTTTTTTTATTGTAAATATTTATAATCTCTCAATTAACTCCCAGCATCGAATTTAAAGCATAATAATATGAAAATAAAAACAAATTGAAAAAATTTTCTTATTTATTGAATAATATATTTTTTAATTCTTGTCCACCTATAGTTGTAAAATAATGTAAAATATAAAAACTGTGCAAAATAGAAATGAAAAATTTTAAGCAATGTAAAATAACACTTCAAATGACATCAATCTATCCTATTTTTAATAATTTATAGCTATAGATTAAATATAATTTAAAAATCCCCATATATGTGAATTAAATCTCATTATTTAATCCTAAATAATATTGATAACGATTATTTTTACTGATTAACTAAAAGAAAATGTGTTCAAAAACACTTATGCAATAAATTTTTTTAAATCTAAAAAAACTGGGGGAAAAACAACTCTTTGAGATAAAAAACCATTTGATTTAATATTATAAAAGGAAGCTTAAAATGTTTAAGTGCTCTAAGAAATTTTCCCCCCTTATAAAATAAATAAAGAAAAAAAATCACATGCGGCGAAAATAAAGAAAGACATGAAAACATCCTCTATTTGAAGAAAAAGACAATGCTTTATACTGCACTACAAGCAATTATCCTCCTGCTATACTTTTATTTATTTATTTTTTGAGCCGTTTCTTTTACTGTCTAACATTTAATGTTTATTTCCAAAAGTTCTCCTTAAACGGTAATCAGAGGAGGGATTTTTTTCCCTACTCCCCATTTCTGTGCTTTCTTCTTTGTCATGACGCACTGGCAGTCTTCTCATCAATCAGAGAGGGTGGCGGTAGTGGATAGAAAAATCGAGATGGGGGTCTCATGGATTTAGTTTGTTCCCTTTCCCCTCAACTCTCCGTATGCACCCCACCCTAAAAAACCCCACACTCATTTGCAGAATGCGCGTCATTCGGTAGTGGAAAACCACAAGATACAAAGAACTGTTGGATGCCTTTTCACTGTAGATCGACAATCAAATGAGTCTAGAGGGAAATTACACTACAGCCAGAGAAGTCGAGTGGAGAACAAATAAATGGAAAATCAATGACTTCCACATCACGACTTATGAAATGCGTAAATCCTATAAATTAAACTTCAGATTCACTTTACGAGTACGCGCATATCCTTTGCTTCATCCACGCAAAATAAATGCTGTTAGCATTCTAGCAAGAAATAAAATTCCTTTACTATTTTCTTAAAGAAATTTTGATATTTTAATATAAATAAATACCCTCTCAAACGAATTTTAATACTTAACTAAGATATGAACCATTTAACTATGAGTACTAAAACATTTATTTGAAGTCTTTATAATAAATTCCTGTGTATTAAGAAACCTTAAAATAGCTTAAATTAATCTTAAATAGCAAGATAATAAATGAGAATAAATATTTAAAAAGAATTTATAATTTCTCTGCTTAAGTTTCTAAAAATGAATTTTCGAAAATGATTTTATAATACAATTTTACTATAATAATTTTAAGCACACACATATACATGCATACATTATATATATACATATATATATGTATATATATATATATACATATATATATACATATATATACACACACACACACATATATATATACATATATATATATATATATATATATATATATATATATATATATATATATATATATATATATATATATATATACACACACACATATATATATATATATATATATATATATATATATATATATATATGTGTGTGTGTGTGTGTGTGTGTGTATAAAATTTCATTTTTTCTTTATTTTTTTTACCATAGTTTTATAATCAGCCAAATAATCCAAGATGTTTGGGAAAAAAATTGTTAAAAACATTTCTAGAGGTTTTATCGCAAAATATAATAATCTTGGTTGTTAATATCATTATTTTCAATTTTCTTGATTTCAATTTATTGATTAAAATTAATTCATAACCTCTTTTACAGAAAAAAGAAAATAAGCTGCATAATAAATAAAAACAAGATTATAAATTGACACAAAAGTTTTATAAATAGAATTGCAACCTAAAATTTCTCAAAATATTATTCATGCTTAGTTTTCTTGCTTTATGATTTGAGGTAATAATTTATTTCCTTTCATCTATTCAAGTTAAGTATAAATTACAAAAAATTGTTTATTAGTATGAAATTAAACAAATAGACACATATTTCTTTAAAATTGAAAATTTAAAAGAATATAGTCAACAATAGATTAGTAATTATTTAAAAAATAGTCATATTTTAAAAAATAAATAAAGTTTTAATTAAAAGTTTCTTAAAGGAAAAAAATTATTTACTTTTTTGAAATGCAAATGTTGAATAAATTTTTATTCATGATCATAATATTTTTCTGATAAAACATAAAAATCAATGTTAATTTTTCTCCTAAAATCACTTGATATGGTCCTGAATTATTTCGGCGATCCGTAAAAATACTCTGCAACAATATCAGATAAAGTGTGACAGTTGTCAACGCGTAAATAGACTTCTCAATAAGTAGTTGAAAGAGAGAAGCTGCAACAAGTGATCCATGAGGCCTACAAGGGTTAAAAAGGGGTTCGAGATAAACCCTTTTAGAACGGTAGGGGTGAGATGCTCAGTGACGCTTGAAATTGAAACTTCTATTACACGTTTAGCCCCAAAGGGTTTTTTTTTTGGACGGGTAAAATTTATCCGCTCAGCAGGAAGTTACAAATTAACCCCTTCCAAAGATTATCCGCCAACTACTCTTCTAATGTATTGCTTATTGGAGCCTTATTTTGACGCTAGGGTTGCTACAAAAGCAGTGGTTTTCGAAAACAAAGATTTTTTTTTTTTGCGGGAAACATGCTTTCTTTATAAATAAATCACAAAATTACTGTTAGAAGAAATTATTTAGCATGTATTATATAAGATATACATATATAAGAAATAAGGATTTATATTTATTTATATTTGAACACAACATATACAACTTAAAAATTGCTTAATGCAATTTTATAATATAACCAAAGTTTAGCAGCAAGTTTCCACTGCAAGCATGTTAATTTTTAATGCTGACGATTTAATGTGGGAAAAGAAAGAGAGAGAGAGAGACCAGCTTCTTTATAAATAAAGAGCTTAATTTGGTTATCTTTGAAAATTAAGGAATATTAATTACTGATATAGTAGCAATTTAGATATAATTATCAGTATATTTATAATTTGAATTTATCAAATACGTATGGTAAAATATATATATATATATTTTTTTTGAAAATTAATGTTGAAACTTGCATTTTTTATCACATTATATCAATGAATAAAAATAATTTTTATAAAAAGCTCCATGAAAATTTCATTTAAAAATAGTTCTTAGCTTTCTTTTTTGTAACATATAACCTCAATTTAAAAAATATAGAAAAATAACATAAAATGTTGTATAAAAAATAATTTTTCTAAATTCTTCTGATCTCAAACATTTGTCCAACAATCAAAATCTTTAAAACAAGCCAATAAAGGCGATAACGCTTTCTATATGTGATGTGATCATTTACAGGTTAGAAACCTTCTTCCCATCTCGAGAATGGATGTTGCATAACCCTCTCTTTTTCTCTCGTCAATTTTTTTTTCATTTTTTTTATTTCTCTGTCAAGGTTTTTCAACCGTGAAAGTGATAAAGCACCTGCAGGAGTACTTTTTTCAATGTAGCGAAAGTAAAAAGGATGGAGCATTTATTACTACGAACCCTTTGGCGTTTAGTGTTTTCTTTTTGTTTTATTTCAATTCAGTTTCTCTGTTTTGATTTTTTTCTCCGTCTCTCTTCCGTATGGCTACGGAGTGATGCAAGGTTAAAATTAACGAGGCAGTAGGTCAGTAGTATAAAGAAATAATAAAAAATATAGCCTTCTTTCTTTCTTTTTTTTAAATATGGTAATGGAAAAAATAAGCAAAATATTTTTAAGCAGTTTCAAAGATACTTCCATTTTATTTGTTTAATTAATTTGAAATAACTAAATAATTATATTGTTTTTAAAAAGTAAATATTATAATAATTACATTAAATTTTATATCAAATTTTTTTATTCAATCTTTTCTTCCTCTGAAGGACTTTAAATTTTTTTCAAATTTTGCTTTTTTGAATGGTTTAATATAAAAAGAAGTCTTGAAAAAAATTTAAGCTATAATTTTCGAGTAGGTTTTATTTATGAATTTTATTAATGATTGACATCGAAAAATATTTAAGAATTTTAGTGGAATAATTGAGTATTTATATAAATAGTTTATTTTGTGTTTATAAATAATTTTGAGTAATAACAAATATAAAATAGTTGAAATAATCAGAATAATAATTTGATTCTTCTATTAAATAATTTTAACTTCATTAAAATGTTTAAGAATTAAAAGCTGACAATTATTCCTTTCAATGAAGTGAAAATTCTTCATTTTAAAATATTTTACCTTGATATTGATTTAATAGTTATTATCTAATATTCCCAACTTAGTCAATGAAACCGTGAGAATATTCAATTTCTAAAAAACGATATACAAAAGAACTTAAAAAATGGTGTCATGGAAAATATCTGGCAAAATGATGTGATAAAGAGTCAAAAACGTTGGTGTTTATTCCCACTTGAAAATGCAGGTCAAGATTGGGGTTGGGGAGAGAGCGAATATCGGTCACAATACGTGCTATTTTATAAAGCAACCGGATTTTATTACCCTTTTCGTTCCAAAGTATAATAGAATTAGAGTCCTACAGTCCAACTCGATCACACACCAGAATCATCTGTTAGAAGTCAAGGATTGAGCTCAAAAACATATTTTTCAGGCAAACGAAAAAACAAGCCACTAGGTAGTAAACACCCTGAAAATCTAGAGGCCTCAGCCATCAATTTCTCTACCCACTTCAATATGTTTTTCTCCCCTAGTCAACATTCGAGATACACGCTACTTTTTTAATGGATCACAAGTAAGAAATTTTCTTGATTTCGCTAGAGTATAGAATATTGTCGAGCCTTGCATATCAAAATATTACATTTAAAGCGATTTTGCTATATTTTTCAGACAGTAACATTTATACATTCAAATAATACAATAAAAATTAATAATTAATCTAAAAATATAGGTATACTGTACAAAATTAATTTCAGTGTATTTTTTACATGAATAGAAAGTATTAATCTATTGCTCTTTATTGAAATTATATATATATATATATATATATATATATATATATATATATATATATATATATATATATATATATATATATATATATATATATATATATATATATAATAAAATACTTATCATCTCAAAATTCTAAGCAAAATTTATACATACTATGAAACGCAAGAAATCATATCTAAGCTTTCTTTTCATATAATAAATGAATTTTATTAAATTAAATTAATAAGAGCAAGAACTGAATTTGATTTGTTTTTTCAACTAAGTATGTGATATATTAAATTTATATTTTTCACAAGATGATGCAAAATAATGTCTACATTTATCTGTTATTCTGAAAAATAAAAGAAATGAAATCGATTTCTTCGGGATCAGAATCCTTTATCTTTTAAATTTATTTAAAAATAATGGTACATTTTTACTTCAGGTGATACCCTTAATAAACGATGTTTTCTTTCTAGCTATTTAGCGTTAAACTCATATAAAAAATGAAAATATTAGAATTTTTTATAATTATATTTTTAAAAGCTACATTTTCAATCGCTTTATTATTTTATAACAATCTAGATAGTTGAATAGTAAACATTCATGCATTGCAAAGTTAAGAGCATGAATCAAGCTGAGTAAATCAATAAAATCTGGAATGATTAAAAATTTCAAAAATCTGAAAAATAATATACAATATAATTTATGTTTTGTGCATATTTACCCCACTTCATGTATAATTATAAATTATTACATTTGACATCCACTTCACAATCGCTCAAAACTTTGATAATTAAATTTTTAGGATTATGTTAAAATTAAAACTCAAATATGAACATTTGATTTAATGGTAAATAACAATGTACCCTTAGAAAATTAGACTATGAAGTATTTAGGAAAGAAAAGCTGTAATCTGCCGGATTAACCAATACTACCGAATTACGTTTGTTAAACAATTTTTCTTATAAAATTATCTGATATAATAATAACTCTTTATAACCAAAAGGAACAAAATATTTTATTAGGGTATATTCTCACAGTGAATATTAAAATAAACCTTCGTTTTTCATTTAATCACCCTACCAATCAAAAGCAAAATTATTAAATTTTACTTCATATATACATAGAAGTGTCGAATTTTGAAACATTTTCGGCAAATGAACAGGCCTAGATAGCAAATGTTGCATTTTAATGGCTTAGGCAATGGTAGAAGCAAAAGCCAGAATCTAGGTCACGGGAACGTATTTTTTACTCCCTAACTCATTACCTACCTTTCTCTATTGTTAACCTGCGTCTTGTTTACGTGTTTGCTGTGTACTAGAACAGCCGGACTCTGCGGAAGGCTTACTTTTCAGCAGTGGAAGATTTCCTGGTGGGGTAACGTCATGGGGTGAACAAAAAACATGAGTCAGTTGTTTACCATCTTCCCCCTTTCAGGAAGAGTAAGAATTTTTTCTTTAGGTAGACGAAATCTTTTGTCATACCCCGGGAAAAGAGGACTAATAGAATTCACACACAAATAGTAGAAATTTTAATGCATTTCTCGAATGTAGGTCAATATTGTTGGTTATTTTTCCCAGCATAAGCTATAAAAGTCGGACGGGTTAACAAGTAAAACAGGTTTAAAAAAATTCTTATGAATTTCACAGATTGTGAAAACTTAAAATTTTCTTCATTTCTCATTAAGCTCTGTTATTTATTTTCATACAAAGGACACAAAAGATGAGAAAATAAAATAAAAATATATAGTAATTTAATAATTTTGATTTTATTACTTTTAATAAGAGAACTGCACTCTAAATTTGCAACTAACCTATAATATATTTTTAAGTAATGTCACTGCTTTAAATTTTATTACAATTTGATGAAACCAATTATTAAAAACTGCATGTAGTTAATAATTTCATTGTAAAATCAATTTTTAATGTAAAATTATTTGAATTGTAAAATTTAGATCAAATGCAAGTGTGATTTGCTACATAAATATCAGATTCTTTATAATTAATAATAAAGCATTTAAATATTTAATTAAGAATTTAAAAAAAAATCAAAATTTCAGGTAAAAGTAATCTGTTATCTAAGAAAATGATTTAAAGCGAAAACAGAATTTAATGATATTAACTAACGCAACTTTAAACAAAAATTAATGTTTTTGATGATAAATTATTAATACTGTTACTTCAATATAATCTCAAACCATCTCTTCTCATTTAAGGCACTCTGGTTATTGTGCGTTTTATCTGGTTTATTTAATGTGTGGGCATTTTTTTCTAATGAATGTATTTGCTGGGATCTGCACTTCCTCGTAAATACAAATTATCTACTTAAAATGTCTATAAATTTTGAGTTTTATTAATGAAAATAATTCGCACATAAGTCAAAAGCTGAAATAATTATTACATAATAAATAGGACGATAAAAATTTAAGCTTAATCAAAATATAACTGAGTTGGAGATTATATTTTTGAAAACTTTTGAAGTAATAAAAATGTTTATACATTGTTAAACTCCCATTATTTTATCATAAGCAACTCGGAAGATTTTAGTTTTAAGTTCTTTCTAATTTTAATCATTAAATTTTTGAAGACTATTATAAACGTTTGTCTTGTTCAAATTAAAAAGTTCCTGTAGTAAAGTACTTTATTCTACTTTTAAACAGAAATTAATATACGGTTAATCATAACATCAAGGAAAATTAAATTTTACAATTTTTTTTCAAAATAAATTCCCTACTTTTTTCGATTTTTTATGACAATCTTGCCTGTTAAAATATATACGGCATAAAAGAGACATCCAAAAATACCAAATAATTGTAAAGATGTAAGTTGATATGAGAATTTCTATTCGAGTGCATCTCAAAATTTCATCCATAAAATTAAAGGAATTTGTTTCTGTAGAAAAAAATCATATACTTAATAGGTAAAGTCCATCCAATATCAAATTTAACTTTCGCAGAATTTTGATCTATTAGAATCACATTTTGTTACTTTATGGTATTTCAAATAAATACGTCATTACTAATGATATGAAAAAATGGAATCCTGATTACATATTTAAATATCGGCTTAACATATGATATAGGATATCTAAAGAGCCATTGTCATTGTAGTGATAATTATAACAAGAAATTCAAGAAAATATGGAGAATATTTCATGCATTTTTTTAATGGGTCACAGCAATTATACTGCAAGAAATACTTAGATTACTATTATAATACTCTGTATTAAAAATTCTCGGAACATGCTTATTTCCAACTTTTGTTCGGATTAACCTCTTTTGATAAAAACCTTCCTTCTTTCCAACCGAATTAATTTTTGAATTTACACGGCACTGAAGGAGCGATAACGAAAACGAACTTTCACCCAGTTTTTCAACAGATATTTGGGCAATGATGTTGACAACTATCCAAGAAATAATTTCAGATAAAAGCAGAATCATTCGAGAAATAATAACTTTATCTCATTCCATTTTAGTCATAATTTAAACAAATACATTCTCTCAAAGTTCAGGAGTAGACTAAAATTTTAGTAATTCATTAGGGAAAAGTTTTAAAATATTTGCCCTGTGCAGGGTCTAATAATGAAATGTAAATTATTGAAATTATTTTATATTTCAGTGCAATTTCTTAAGTATATATATATATATATATATATATATATATATATATATATATATATATATATATATATATATATATATATATATATAACAGTTCTGAGAGAAAAAAGAAAAAATGCAATAATTGCACTGACAAGTAGAAAACTTACAAAAATAATTAAATAGTGAAATTATCTCACTTTTTAGAAAAATAGATTCGTTCAAAAGCTATGTGTTACTTATATTTATGATATAAATTTAAGTTTTAATTTTATCTCTTAATATATATGATTAAAATTTGTCATTAAATTATTGAATAATAAAGATATTTTCATTATTAATTTCTGTAATAGGCAATAACAAATATTAGAAAATTTGTAGTAAATCTTTTAGCAACTATGTGTTTGACTTTCAATTCAAATAATCAGTTCTATAAAACTTATTGCAAATAAATATTATGAAATTGGAAAATAAATAGCACTGATTAAGTGATTTATACGCATAATTCTAGAATATTATACAATGCACACATTACATGTTAAAAAATACTTTAATATATGTTAAAAAAATACATTAAGATTAAAAGATTTCTGGTTAGAAAAATACGCGTTTCTGTTTAAACATAAAAAAAAGAATATAAGTCATTATAATTTACATTCTAGATAAGATATTTATTATTTTTAAATAAAATATATAATGAAATTCATTTGATAAATTTTATATTGAGAACAAAAATACTTTCAGAAAAAATAAGTTACAGTGAAATTTTAAGTTTTAATAAAACAACATATTTTTTAATTTCATTTACATCCAAATATTTCATATTTATTTAAGAATTACTTTTTAATTAAAAATTTCCAATATTCAAACAAAGTATGAGTATTTTTGATTTTAAGTTCCATAAAAACGCATTTAATATATTTAGATTCCCTATTCCACAAACACTAATTCAAATTAAAATGTTTACCGAAGACCTGTACATAATAATTTTCATATTAAGTATTAAATTTTTTCAAGCATATCTAGTTGATAAATACGCTCATAATAATATCATGTGAATTTATTTTGAATCGAACATTTTATGACAAAATGGAAAGAGAATATTCCTAATTAAACAACAGCCTAACTGGCTGTTGTTTAATTTATAAAATAAAATGCAATTTAATTTTATACATATATTTACCATTACTTAGCAGATCCATTCAGGCTAATTTTGTTTTAAGTTATATTTTATTTCAAAAGAGAATACGTTATTATGGAAAAAAGTTTCAATTGTAATGTTTTACTATTTAAACGTTTTGCAAAATATTTTTAAAAAGATTCTAGCCTTAAATTTTCCATAATTAACATAATATTTTTATAATCATTAAATAAATATTTTAAACTAAATTTAAATTTAATGTGCAATAATATTTTTTAAATTGCAGTTTGCTTACAAATTGATTAAAATGCAAATAATGCCATTTGAAATGATTTTTGTTAATTTTAATTGAAATTCATCAATGTTATATATATATATATATATATATATATATATATATATATATATATATATATATATATATATATATATATATATTGAGATTTCACATGAATCAGTAAAAGCGCCGAATAAAAGCGCGCACTACTACAGGTGAAATAATATTTTTCGTAATCTGTTGATTATCATTCATGCAAAACAAAAAGGCTACAATCCAACTCCTTCATGCTATTTTCTTGCATTTCCAAAAGTAAAGGTAAAAAAGACCTTGAAGATGGTTCCTCTATGTTGCATCAGCTGTGTTTTATGATCTTAGGGTTAAAGGGATGCCTTTTTAAAAACTGCTTTTACAGCTATGTAATTTCTACAAATCTTCAGTTTCAAAGTAGGAATAATTATCACTATTATTGGAGAGAATATTTTTTTTATTAATGATTAGATATAAAAATACGTTTACTAATTATTTTTTGACATTTTAAAAAGCTTCTTTTTATTTATTGTTTTTGTTAAAATCCATTGAATAAAACTGATCGTAACTTGTTTACTTGAATGTTTGAAATATATCGCAATTACTTTTTGGAAATTTACAGACAAAATGTTTGAATTTCATGTTTATATTTAAAGTTATTTTTAAATCTCTTCGAATTATCTGGTTTTGAAAATTTTGTTCGTTTTTTAAATTAAGTCACATTTTTAAAACTTATATAAACAAAATTATTATGATGAGTAAAATAATTGCTTTATTTTTAAGCATATTTACGCGCGCGCGCGCAGAAATATTTACTTTGGGAAATTGAATTCTCTTTAAAGAAATAAGTACTAATACTTTGTTATAACATATTTTTAAATGATAATATTGTCAGAAATTTTTGAAAGTTGATAATCATTTCATTTCAATGAATATTTGAAAGAATGAATGTTTCATACTTTAATGAATGTTTATTATATCGTAAGCAATGTGCTGACTTTAAATCCTTAAGCAAAAGTAGCTTTTTTTATTCATAACATCAATAAAAAATATGTTTATTATTTTTTCATTAATGCGCTCAAGGAAAATGTCAATGAAATATAAAAACATTTAATGTATAAAATATGACCGAAGGAAATCAGTAATATTCATAATTTTTAAAGCATTTTATTTAATAAAATCTAGAATTTAATAAAAATGAAGTACGCATATAATTTTAATGAAAGTATAACATAAATTAGAATAAAATGTGATATAATTATTAAAAATTAAAATATAATTAAAT
This sequence comes from Latrodectus hesperus, assembly GCA_037975125.1. Lineage (NCBI taxonomy): Eukaryota > Metazoa > Arthropoda > Arachnida > Araneae > Theridiidae > Latrodectus > Latrodectus hesperus. Next base: position 98,493,925 of record CM075853.1, on the reverse strand, counting down.
ATTGAAAAAATATTAGAAAAACATCTATTTAAGTTTTAACGTAATAAAAATGTTTTTGTTGAATAGCGGTTGAAATCATAGGGTAATTCATTTAGTATATAATCAGTATTTATTTCAATAAAACAATAGTCCTGTAAGCTGGCTGAGCTGAAAGGGTTGAATAATAGCACAAAAACAACTTTTACAGGGGTTAAGTTAAACTAGTTGAGGTAAATAAAATATCTCCCCCCCTTTTTTTAATATAAAACTAAAAATTTTCAAGCAATCAACAGATTAAGAATGTTAAACTAATACACATATTAGTGTAAAACATTTATAACTCTTTCTCATCAACTTCATAAAATTCATCAGTATCAGCACAAGAAATCTTTATTTTACAAACTTGTATAAATAACTTTCGAAGATTAGTTTTACGATATCATAATTCTTGATTAAATAACTTTTCTAATTGAATGAAAAAAGAACATTATTACAAAAGCATAAACTAAAACCATTTTCTGCGATTAGGGCTGTGGAAGGATACTTTATTTATCTAGCTTATCAACAACTGGGTCAGTTTCTGTCCCTTCAGTAAAGAATCAACTATAAAAAAACTCGCAGATAGCGCTCAGATATACTATCTACTTCTTCCCTTCTGAAAATCATTAGAGAGTTAAGAGTTAGAATACTTTTGTTTACCGCTTCAAATTAAATGAAGCAAAAGAGGCCTTGCTTAAGGAGAAGGGTGCATTGAACTATCTCCATGCGCACGTTTCAAGTATGTCAAAGAGTCATCTAGATAAAATGTCCTTTATGCTTTTCTTTGTAGCATGTTTTATCCCTATCTTTCCTCAACCCGAAATTTTGCACATACAAAAAGAAGGATAATTCACTTATGTCTATCTATATCTTGCAACTCTTGCAATCGTTATCATTTGACAATAAGATAAGATAACTTTGAAATTTTTCGTAAATTGTGTAAACACACGTGTTTGCCCGAAATATAAATATTTCAGGATATCAGCAGTTACTAAAAAATTATATAGAAACGATTCTGCAACTTTTTGGCACAAATCTCTGATGAATTTTTCATGCGAAATAATTTAAAATAAAATTTTATTCACTAAGCAGTTTTTGAAGAAAGTTTATTTCGAATTTCTAATAACAATTTAAAAGATCATCATATGCGATTCTTTTAAAATGTTTGCAAAATATTTACGATTTCAAAGTATAAGTAAAATTATTTATGATATATTTTTAAATCTGTAAAATATCGATAGATGAAAGTATGGTAAAATGATATTATTATTGATTAAGTAGGAAAAATCTAGATATTTGTAAAAATAAACATCAGTATTTAAATGATATAAAATTTTTAAAGTCATAAGAAATTAAATACACCTATAGATCTGACCATAAATATCAATTAATTTGAATCCGCAATTTTTAATATATTTTAATATATTTTTATTTAATACATTTTTAAGTATTCAACTGATATACACAAACGTAAGCATATTTTATTTCCTATTCAATACCTGTTTTTTATTATCTTTTTAACCATTAATATGTTCATCATTCTCATACAGTTGTTAATTAAAAGTCTACCTCTGGAAAAATGTGTAAAGTCAGAATCTCCTGTTCGGCTACAGTATGATGGGAGAAAAGTAGAATTGGACTTCAAAAAGAAAATTTAAATTTTTAAGATGACCAATCTCTTATGGAATTCTTGGGCATAATGGATAGAGTTCACAAAACAGCTCCATTCACTGAAAGCAACTATCTTTTTGTTGCAGTATTTTGTTGAATATTTCAGATAACATAAATGCTGGTACATTTCCCGTCATAAATCTTCAACTTAAAGCTCAGAGATCAGGTTTAGAGTTAACTAGTAGAAGGTGTAGAATGGTTGTACTTCAGTAATCAATACTAAATGTCCTCAATAGGAAAAATATCCGGGAACGTGCTGATAAGATCTGCAATCAAACACCTACTATATCACTGAAAACGACGGCAACATAAATAACAGCAAATTTTATACATTGTTTAATTGAAAGATTTTACTGTGCAACACAGATACAGTCGAGAGTCTTAATATACAAGGGAAGTAATGACAGTAATTCTTATTACCATCTACAAAACAAGATATGGCTGACGAGTAACACACACAAAAATGACATTCAATCCTATCATTCTTGGACTGGGTCCTATCCTATCAATCTTACGACTAAAATCTACCAAAATGGGACATTCTCATTGCCTTCACAAACGGATGCATCCGTTATAAGGATGCATCCAAAACAAAGATTTATCTGAAAGGATAAGATAGTTAGTCTCCTGTGCTCAGTTGCATAATTGAAGAGTGCTGCTTCTGTTGAAGCCTCAATAAATATTCCTCATGTTGGGGATTAACCGTGATGTAAAAATGTGCCTTCACTCTATTTCTGCGAATAAATAATCTGCATTTGATTTAATTTCTTGATTCAGATAACATGTTAAGATTGAATAACCGCACAAACAAAACCTAGAAATGATCCAATTTCTTCCAGAGTTAATGAAATATAATGGTATATGAAGTTCAAAAGAGTCCTAATCATTTAAATTCTGAACACACCTCACAGTAACTGAATCGAGAAGCAATGTTACGAAACGATATAATGCAATTTTGATAAATCTAAATCCTGCATAAAACAAATTTGACTGTGGAGAAATTTTTCTTTTTACGCATGTAATTTTTTGCAAAAACAAATAATATCTGCATTAATATATAAATTCTAAAACGTACGGAATGAACATTTACACATTGAATGAAATTATATTTCCAAACATATTTTATACCTTAGTGTTTGGTATGGGTTTATATCAAAATCACAACTGGAAGCTAGCAAAAAATTAGACTGTCATTTTTAAATTATAACCAAAACCTGTTATGATGATAAAAATTTAGATGAAAAAGAACTTTGTGAGAAATATTTTACTTGAGAGAATACGTAAAAAACAGAAACATGCTAAAGAAAGTAATATGTATTAAAATTTCATCACGGCAACTACAAAGTTTTGTAAGCAGAATATGGGTGTATTTTCCTGCAGTAATCGAAATCTTAAAAGATGTGGAAATATATGGAGAGAGTTTGTTTTATCAACATTTTTTAATAACACATTTTCGGTGGATTTTTAAATATATGATGCCAAAACATTAAATACCTATACATTTTGGAGCAAGTATGATTAAAGTTATTATTTGTGGTTTCATTTGTGATTCATCAATTTTCGCACATGAGTACTAAATTCATTGATATCTATTGTTTAAAGTGGACCTATACAAATATCCACGCTCGAAGTGTGAACTAAAACCTACGAATTGATGAATTAAAAGCAAGAAGGCTAACTTTTCAGCAACCAACTTAACTGTCTAAAAAGCTACATAAGAAACAAATTTAGCTGAGCACGAGATACATGACGAAGAGAATTTCTTAGATGTTAATATGGATTGGGGTATTTAAAGAAAAATAATCATAGTATAGTAATTATAGAACTAAACCAGAACTCTTGAATCTCCTATTTCAACGACAGTTTTCTCTAACAATAAATTTACACAACAATAATAATTGTAAATTATTTAGGAATGTCATTACAAGCAATACGATTGTCTCGATGAACTGGAAAAAAGATAAATTGTTGTTACTTTAGATGGCTGAATATTTTAAATTTGATAATATATGTAAAACTATGAAAAATAATAAGTCCCTTAAATAATTTTTATTGGTTATTTGAGTAATATTAGTGTTGTTTTGTTTATTTAGATAATAAAAAAATGTCATCTCTCTTAGTATAAGAAGATTTTTAAGACAATTACTATGACAAGCTAGTAGAGGAATGGTTTACTTATTGCCTGTCAGTCTTAAAGCACTTAACGTTTTTCTAAGAATTTTCTAAAAATTACCTTTAACTCTATTTATTAAAAAAAGGTTTACCAAAGCTTAATATTCTAAACTGTTTTATATTAGACCAACACTTGTTCAAAATGATACATGGGATTTTCACAATAAAAGGATTTTTGTGAAATACAAATTTTCTAAAAATTTGATGCTTTGAAACAAAGTGAATTAAATTTTTAAAATATTCTAGAGTTGAGATAAAACCAATTTAATTATTTTTTCAGATAAAAAAACAAAACAAATTGAGACAAAATTAAGACACAAAAGATTTATTAAACAGATAAATTAGGATTATGAGTTAAAAATATAATATCAAAGCCCTAATTATTCACAAGTTTTCTTTACGAATTTTTTAATTATGTCTAGAGAAGCAATGATTTTTAGTTACCTAATTTCTAATCTGATTTCCATCGACAGTTCCATACAAGTTAAAATTCGCCTCATAAATAAGAAAAAGATCAAAGTTCACTGATTCCACTCTTATCCTTTGTTTGTCAGAAGTCTCTACTGACCTCATTTGTGTTATATCCCACCTTAAAGTCAACTCTATGCAGCAACAAGTATAAAGAATGCAAGCAAAAATGAGATAAGAGTCTTGAGAACTGAAAGGCAAGATTTTGCTACGTGGAAAGATAAATAAGAGTTGGAGATTTTGCTAAATTTATTGAAAGATATGCAGTCATACATTTCATAAAAATAAGGACTGTTGTATATATATCCTATAACATACATTAATTCAAAATGTTCCTTAAAATCACCTTTCTTTTAATATATTTTGAAAAGATCTTCAATCTGCTTTTGCAAGGTATTTTGGACGTCTCAAAAATGTATAGGTTTATTTAAAAATAAGTAAATACAAGATAAAAAATTTTTGATTAAAGAAGCAGTCTTTTTCACAAAAACAATATTTTTAATTTTAATAACATAATGGATTTTTAACAAATTCTATTTTATCTATCAAATTAAAATAATTTGTTTTCTATTCTTAAAACATGTTAAATATGTTATATAACTAAATATTGACGTAATTACCTGATTTCTTAGTATAGTACACAGCAAAGGAGTTACTTAAAACAATTAAAAAACTCAATTAGGTGAAAGAATTATTTCTGAAAATTTGAGGATTTTGTGATATCACATTGTCAAGAACGGAAAAAATTTACTACATCTAATAAATGAAAAAAATAAAAACACTTTAATTTTACTTTTTAAGAAATTTTATTTTTAAAAAATATTTTGTAAGAAATCAACTTTTTTGACTTTTGAAAAGACCAAGGACCGAAGATCAAAGAACCAAGGACACTTAGTTTATTCATGATATCGCTTATTATGAAACTGGGTAAAGATGCAGTATCAAGGTCGTAAAAGGTAAATTCTATTCACATCCTCTCACCTGTGGTCCACTTTTTTGCAGCTCACACAGAACCTCTTTCGACTTCCACTCCTAACCCCCCATAAAAAACTGAAAAACAATTTTTTATACCTTTATTTTGCTAGCATCTTTGGTCAGAGAGGAAGTGTAAGAGTGAAAGTCTTAACAGGTCTGACGGACACAACATGTAGAGAAGTAGGCCAGATGTTGACTGTATACACGCTGTTCCTGCAAAATCCCCGTAAATTTTACCCCCCTTTCCTTAGAAAGTCTTCCCACGCTCCAGCAGGTAATTCTATAGATGCTGCAATGAGTTCGTTGGGTTCAAAAACAACTTTTTTGATGCATTAGAAAAAACTGTACTTGTTTCATAATTTGTATAATTTTTTTTAAATTGATGTTTTTTTAAATGGAAAACGGTACCAAAAAAGGAAATTAAAATTTTTTTTAAAAAATCCTTTCCCCAATGAATAACATTTTATTATAAATATAAAATTTTAATTATGAATTTTAATTAACCTAATTACAAATATTGGATTATAAAATTTGTCTTACACCTTGCTTATAAAAAATTTAATTCTAATTTTTTAGAGCTTTATATTCTAAATTCACATTAACTGTGTAAATTTTTTAAATTTAACTCTAAAAATATTAATATAGTTAATCTAAAACCAAGAATTTGAATAACTCAATTTTTTTCGTTATAAGGATTGTCAGAAAATTTTTCAATACCAATTTTAAACTCAAAATTCTTATGTTTGACAAATTATTTTAAACGTTAAAAGTAAAAAAAAAGACTTACGATTGCAATACCTTAAAATATATTAACAAACGCCTTTCTCTAATTTTCAAAAATAAAAAAATAAATAAATAAATAAATAAAAAAAATAAAAATAAAATAAATAAATAAAATAAATAAATAAATAAATAAATAAAATAAACAGCATTTTATTTCGTTATGCTTTATCTCTTTCATAAGTCAACAGCGAAATTTTTAAGAAAAGGAAAAATTAATTTTCATGAGGAATGTATAACATAGAAATTAATTAAAATTAATAGAATTAGCAAATGTTGCTTCTACATATGTATTTGCATTGTTATAAATAAACATGATAGATTTTTTAGTCAAAAACCTAACATAGATAAAATGAGTTTGGAGAATTTACATCTTGAATTTATCCATTAACAACTTGTTTTTTTCTAGTGGTTACATCTTCTGGAAAATGTAAAAGAACCCCTTCTTTTAGCTTACAAATACAGATAAAGTTCAGGGATAAACAATATTTCACATAGTTTTCCAGAAAAGAGAGAGAGAGAAAAAAAAACTAACTTATATCCCCATCGAGAACCCCTTTCCATGGCAATATAGCCTTTTCCAAACCGGTAAGCGAGTTCTGTTTACTCTGGTATCTGTCGACGTTAGACCTTAGTTAGAGGCCTTAAAATGGGGAGAGACACTTTGAACTGTCAACAAGATCCTTTACTGAAGCGATTGGACAAAGCTGTCTGGTGTAACGTCAATGGATTTCGTGGATAAATGGAAATATATATTTTTTGTTCTTAGAAACGCATTCTAAAAAATGATTATTTTTATGTTTCTATTATCATACTACTTTATCAAACTAATTTCTGTTTTAAGTTGTAAGAAAAACTGTACTGAAAATATGCTTACTAACTTCATAATAGTTTATAAAAAATCTTAAACATTTTATGAAAAATATTTAACAATAAGAATATTTTTTTAAACAATAAAATATAGTTTATTAATTCCATTTTAAAATTACTCTGGGATCAAACAAAAAAATTTCAGAATAGAATTCCTGCCAAAAAGCGTTAAATAATTAAATAATTAAGTATATAACCATTTATTGAGCATAATTTTTACAAGATAGTCCAGCATCACTTCATTTTATATAACATTTAAAATTTTCTAATGCTTTTAAGAATTCATAATTTTATATTCAACCTATCCTAATTTACTTTTTTGTTTAATACAGTGTTTTTTATCTTAAATTTGTGAAATATTAATTTCGTAATATTAATCATTCGAAATATTTTTTGCTTAATTGAACAGACTTTTGTGTAAAGTTTAAATTCAATAAAAACTCTACACTTTTAAAATATGAAAGAGTATTAAATTTTAGAAAATGTATTTTACTTCATTAGGAAATATATTTTATTTCATTTTCCACACATATTAGTGTTAAAATATATTACTTTTTATCATGAGAAATTTGGCAAAAGTATCATTTTAAGACTCTTGTTCACTTATTAAGTATAATACTGCCTTACAAAACTCATCTAACATTATAAACTTAATTGAACGTAATAAAAGCACATACACACAATTCAAGATTTAAATAATATAGGAAACTTTAATTTTGATAATTTTTATATCATTCATTAGTAACTTTTTTTTGACTAATGAAACTTATTTAATATTTAAACATAAAATTTTAGGAATTTATTGATATATCATTTTAATAATATTGAAAATTTACAAACAAAATATCCTAAATAAAAATTAAGTAAATGCAATCAATATAATTATAGAAGTTATAAGTTCCTACACATTTAAATAATTTTCAACGCCAAAATTTAATTTTATTACAAAGATTGTCACCTATTGTTATGAAATAATTTAGCATGTCTAAGTCTATTACCAAAAATAAAAATAATTGGCCCAAAAAGTAATTTTTTGCATCGTGGAATAAATTACACTTTTTTAATGAGATAAATAAGATCAAATACTTTCACTCTTAAAGTTGCAGATAAGTGAAATCAAATAACATTAAAATATCATTTATTCTTATAAATTAAAACAGTTCACTTTCATAATTAACGAATTTTCTTAAACTAGTAACAACTTTACTTCATAAATTGAAAAAATAAGCGAAACATTATAAAATTCTGAATTGCTCTAAGTAATATCATTTTTTTAAACAATGTATTAATGAAAATATTTACTGCTTTTGAATATATTAATAAAGAAATAATAAAATGGGCTTAATTCATTTAATTGATAGATGTAATCATCTAATAATTCTGTTTAAATGATAATATTCAGTGTACATCCAGGAAAATTATATTCCTTCTATTATAGAAAGCAGAATATACACAGTTAAAATTCATTAATAGAGTTAAAATTCATGTGCTTTCCATTTGATTGAATTATAAAATATAATTCAGATTAATAAAGTTATAATAAAATATTCTATTAAAAATTATTTTACCTTTAGATGGAAAAAAAATTAAGCCTTCAACCATGTAACGGCATTTCTTTAAGAGATTTCAATTTTAAGATCTTGTCGATTTGCATTTTGTGAAACAACCAATATTCTGATGAATACTCTGTTGCCGAGAAGAAAGCCAAGAGGGAATGTGTGTGCACGATGTCCAAATTTTCTTAAAATACCTTCTTATCTCCTCTTTTCTCTCGCCAGTAACCATGGTAACAGGTTGTTAGATTCCGATAAAAAGTAGCAATTCTGACTCCTTGATTGGAAGTTAATTTCACAACTTACTTTTGGAAAAGAATCTTGCCTATTTTATTACTTCCTCTCGAATTTTAAGTATTCCTCTTTTGCTAATATTTCATGTGTGGGTTTCATTAAATTCATAGAACTATTTTGTAAGGAAAGACGACATGCATTTCGTATTTAAAATCGATTCAGTTTTTTTTTTTATATATATACCCTTTATAAAATAAAGAATTTTTGACGAGAAAGCTAACTGAAATATTAGCTTATATTTTTTAAAAATATTCAAATTTTTATTCTTTACAAATTTAATAAAGTTAAACAAAGTTGCCGGAAATTGAACAAGGATTGTGTCAATATTTTATAATTATGAAAGCTGACCTTTATAAAAGTATTTAAATTTTTTATTATGTTTACTAAGGGGAAAATTATACATTTTTCAAACTATTACATTCTTATTATGCTAATTTGATGATTATTATTAATTAATAATCATCAAAAAGATAATTTTAATTATTTTTTCGTAAAAAAAAAATCTAAACAATATTTTCAGTTTTTAAGCACATTCGCATATCCATGTTTTTCTATACACACATTGTTGGCATGGTTTTCGAAACATTTAACGCCATCTCACTTACAGGTTTTAAGTGATATCTGTAAAAACTCTTTCCCTGCATATGCTTAACCCGTTCGGCACAGCCAACATTTCAGGGGGAAAAGAGTTAAGGATATGATCTTGGAATATTTTATTCAAGTACGATTACTATATGCCTAATGTTTTGTTTTCTGTATTCACTTTTCAAAAATGAATATAGAAAACATATTGTGTAAGTGTGTTTATATATTATACTTTGTTCAGCAGTTAAACTATTTGAAATAAAGGGATTTAAAATCCATTACTTCAATCTGAATGTTTCCTCTTAATAAACACAATGAATTTATCCAATTAAATTATTTTTGCTTTTAATAATTGATTCTAGTTGAATAAATTTTCTTTTTCTAAAAATTACTACTTCAAAATCTCAAAAAAAAATTTCACTAAAAAAGATTGAGTTGTTTTAAGTTTTTTTGTTGCGGTGACGGATGAAATATTTTTTCAATTTCAAATATTTATTTTTCCTAAAATTTTATTATCTGGTTAATATTTATAGATTATATTCATGAAGTAATTTAAATATGAGGACAGGTTAATCCTAAATCACTATTCCCCTTTTACTTCAAAAATAATCAAAAAGTGTACGTATATTAGTTCTATAATGTAATATATTTTTCAAAGTAGAAATTTTAATTTTTTAATACAATGTATTAAAAATATGATATTAAAATACTCTATTTTCCTGCAAATATTGTGAGGGAAAATTCTAAATATTCCAATAATAATTGTTTTAAAACTAATTAACAAAATTTTCCTGAAATAAGATATTCCAAAAATATTTCAGTTGAATAATTTTGGGTAAATTCTATGTTAAAATCTTGTCTTTTATTTGGAAATACTTAAAATAAATCTAAAAAGATTTTACATAAAAGGAAAAGCATATGGAAATCAATATCTAAGGAATTAATAAAAACTGCAATTATAATTCAGAAAACTCATTATCACCGAAACTGGTAATAAAGTATGAATTTATTGATATTTAAAAACAGCGTAACATCTTTTATTCTACAATGTATTTAACATAAAGCTAAAAGTTACATCAGTAGCATTAAGTATAGAATTCTCTACTTTTATGTTAAAAATAAAAAATCATGGGTATATATTTCTACTCATTTTTTACATAAACATGTTGTCTTGTTAATAACATACGTAAATATTCCAAGGTACATAAGAGAGGTAGTAAAAATTTTAATTTAAAACAAAATTCATTTAACCTTAATTTAAGTATTCATGGCTTATTTGCATAACTTTTTTTAAAGAAACAATTCTTTAATTTTTTCAAAGCAATTTTTAAAATTTTTATCTTATGATAAATGTAATACAGTTTCTGAAATAGAAGTAATATTTATTGATTTTTAGAAATATTAAATATTAGTATTAGCTTTAATACTCAAAATTACTTTATTTTGGAGTTTGTTTAAATTATTGAATAAATATACTCTTATTAATAAATATATACATATATAAAGTAAAAATTAATAAGTTTCAGAATCAATTTAGAAGCAAGTATTTGCTTTACAGATTATCATTTAAACTTTAAAAAACATCGAAGCCAATAAAAGATGCAGAATAAAAAATATTATATTTTTTATAGTTAAATTTTTAAGAATAGACAGAAATTATATTTAATATTTTATACATATGTATACGCTCGTGAGAGCGCTTATGGTCTAAAATGATTAAGCTTTAATATACAAGTACTACTGAAATTAGTTTTATTCTCCAAATCAGTCTTAATTAAACGAAATCAAATACAAAACTGTCTAAATTCTAACAAGCTTATGAATTGGTTATTTTAAAAAAATGCCTTTCATTAAATTTATGTACTTTTTCTTCTTATTGTTATCTTCAAACGTGTAATACTCATTGAAATTTTAAAAATTAAAATTAGGTTGTTATTGGGATAAGTATTTATTTGCCTATATCTACTGATTGAATCTAGTTAAGCAAAGGGCTATTAATTATGAACCATGATCAAGTGACCTGATCTGGAATCAGTCTTACTCTACGCAATGTTGCATCAGCTGAGGGATGTTGAACTGAATAAAATTTTTACATGATTATCTCATCATGGCTTTTATGCAGCTCAGGTAAAATTATAGTTGCCTTTTACTATACCTTCTGTATTAAATAGATGATATAACATGTTCATTGTTATAATCAGTTTTTATTACACACACATGGTAAAAATAAAGATTTTTTTTTTATCTTTTTCCCTTAGATTCTTAACAATACAATTGAAAAATTCTTAAAAGAAAGAAATACCTTTTAGCTACCTTTTTAATGAAAAATATCACCTTTTTTATTCCTCTCAAACCAAAAAAATATGTACCTCAAGTTAGAAAAAAATTTCCATTAAAACTTTAACTTTTATTTTATTAATTCCATTATAAATTTTTCCATTGTCAGCATTTTACACAAGTCTTCCTTTTTTTAAGCACTTCAATGAATTAACTTATGAAAACAAAATTAAGAACATTATATTTATTATTCAGTATTTAATACAATTTAAGGCTGCATCAATCTTGAAAAATGCATTTGAATTAGGTTTAAATTTGAAGATTTTTATTCTTTATATAACAATTTATTTTTATATTGATTATACATAAAGATTATTTCCGTTAAATTTATTATTTGCTTATAGTATTCAAATCTTCGACGGTAGGGAGTAAGGATCATTATTTATTCTCGAAAAAAATATTTTTTTTTAGATATACTTAAAAAAAAACTTCAAACTATTCTGTTTAATTTTATTTACCATTTGCTATTTTCTATTCACATTTAAGAAAGTAACCAATGTTATTAAAACAAAAATTAATGAAAATTCAATTACTTATTAAAGTATTCGTGTTATTTTCAAGTACCTATACTTGTAGGTGGTTAACAGTGACTATACATGATTTTACATCTAGTTTATTAAAAAAACAAATTGACAGCACTTGTCAGTTATTACTGTCAGAGAAATACACAAAAAAGAGACTTTGACGAGGAAATAGGAGGTATTTGTCGTTATTTTGATGTTATACAGGGGTCTGTTTTGTAACTAGGAACTAGTTTTGTGATGCATAACCCTAGGGGAGACCCAATTTCACCTGCTGAAGTTGTATTTCTAACTCACCTGCCAGCACTTCCTGCCCACCAAGTCGTAGAGATCCATATTTCGCATTTCACGCCTACCATACTTCACACACACATATCTTAGGGGAGGGGGAATAAAGAAAAAATACACCTTTGATTGACAAATGAATGTGTCGACAAATCATTTGATGTTTCTATTTACAAATGAAAAACGTTGATTTGAATGCAAAAATACAGTTGTATGACCCCCTCGTTTCCCAAAACAAAATGTTTTTTAAGAGATTAAATCACAAATTCTCTAAAGTTTTATTTAAAGAATGAAATGAAATATTGATTTTATAGTTAGTTTACAAATACTTTTTCAAATAACAGTAATAATTAAGCCAAAAGATATATTTATATTATTATTCTGCAAACATAAAACGTTTTTTCTTATTAAAATCATTTAAGAAAGGTAACAATTCAGTGTATTTGGTTAATTTTTTATTATATCTAATAAAAATTTTCAATTGAAGAGTTCAATTACAAAACTACACTTACTTATGAAACCATCAGTATTCTTACAAATTCTTAGTTAGCCAATTATTTAATTTTGGGAAGTTAATATTTACGAGTTTAAATAAAATTAATTTTATTTAAACGCTCACATTTTGCACTTAACAATTATATATATATATATATATATATATATATATATATATATATATATATATATATATATATATATATATATATATATATATGTATATGTATATATACACACACACAATTGCACTCAGTATTAAATTAATTCAATTAATGACTGTGATTTAATATTTTGATTTTAAATCCCCTTTATCAAGCTCGGAGTCGAACCTTTCAAATAAACCACAAAGCAATATAATTCAGCTACCAACTCGTCTGTCACGTTTGTGGGAAATAAATGTGAAAGTTAAGTGAAGCATTCCATAACTAATAAATAGTTTATATTTATTTATCTCAGTGTAGAATTTTCTAATTTTTATGTAACTATAATTCTAAAAGCTTGTTGAATAAAATGATATAATTATACTTACATCAGTTAATTAAATAAATTGCATTTTATTTTTTATTTTCATAAATTAGTGTGTTCTTTCCAAGTAAATTGATATACTGTTTGTTTTTAAAAATTTTCTAAGAATAGAAAAAATTTTTTAAAAATTTTCTACAGAAAAGAAGTTTCTCTAATCATATAGAAATTATTTAGCAAGGTTGTTAGGGAGTAGCGATCGTGTAAATTTTTACTGTTGAAAATATTTAGCAAATTGATCATTGTTATAAAAATTGAGCTAATATTCGATACAACATAAAAGTGCAGAAAAACTCTAATCAAAAAAAATAACTTCCATTTTATTTTTTCTAAATTTGCACCAATAAAATTAATAAAAAAATTTTCTTAGCTTTTCTGATTATTTTAAAGCTATTTAAAAAATCAAGTAACAAAAGACATTTATTTAAAGAAATTATTACTTTTTTGTTGTATCTAAGTTAATATTACAGTACTATTTTTTTTAATTTTATATGTAAACAAATCTAATGGTTAATGGTGTCACAGAGAGAAAAAAAATAGAAGAATCTTAACCAAACTTTTCTTATATTGAAAAGAAACTCTGAATTTATAATTTTTTAATTTCATTTATTAATAAAAAGAAGCCTTAAAATAAATAAGGAATTAATCTTTTGCCTTTCCAATAGATCTTATATATGGATAATACATGTTAAAGCACAATTATTTTATTTTAAAGAAAACAAGACATATGCCATTATAGAAAAATTTCAGTCCGTACATTAATCAAATATAATATGAAATAAATATCAAAATTTTATTTATCTCAAAATACTAAACATATTTTTAAATTTTTCTTTCAATTAAATTTTTATAGAGTAATTTCTTTTAATTTTGCATTTCAAATGTAATATATTATGAAATTTATCTATTACATTTTATTTTGGGACGTAATGTTTTTATAATATAAATTTTAATTTTGTATTTTACTACTTATATAATATTTATTTCATTACATTTTTCAATAAATATTCTTCATACAATCGCTTACAAAAGGAATAGTTATTTATCTACATTAAACAGCCAAATTTAGCTCAGAATGTTTTACTTGTCTAAGAAGAAACAAAATTAATGATCAAAATATTTACTCAATTATAGAATTGGATTACTTTTACTTAAAAAATTATCACTATTTAATATAAAAAAGTCAATACAATTTTTTTAGGGAAGAGAGATACAATGATCAAAAAATATATTTTTAAACAAAAAAGAAAAGAAAAAACGAAATTAAAGATTTTTGGGATATGTTTTCGGTAATTATAAAATAAAAATAAAGTTCCCACTGTGTGCTTATTTCCTATTATCACTATTACTGAATCGCTAAATTACTTTTTTACGCAATCATAAATACAATATTTGCACGACGCAAAAAAAAAGGAAACATGTAGTCGTGTTTTTTTATTTATTTGATAGTGGAAATGATTTATATCATAAAGTTCGTCTAATTTCATAAACTTGAAATCATTTAAAATAAGTTTAAATTAAAATAATTATAAAATAAAAATACTTACTCGGAAGCCAATCCTTTCGGAAATAGGATTCTTGAAAATTATCCTATAAAAAGACAAACTCAAACTTAGTTTACTACATAAGACAATTACATCATAAAAACATAATATATTAATATACTATAATGATATTTATAAAATTATGTAAGACGTATATTCTTTTGCTTTTAAAAATCTCCCATTTAATTTGATGTATTTTTTAAATTTTTAATAAAAAATCATTATTAAAACATTATAGATAGTAGTTCTTCAATTTATTGAGTATAACTAATTTCAAAATAAGTCAACGAGTTCGTTTATTATTTTTTTGAGGTAATTAAAATATTATATAGAATAAAATACAAAAAATTGAATAATTATTTTAAAATATCTTTGAGTACACCCGAAAGAGTCAAAATGACTGCAATTTTTGTATCAAGAAATGCAATTAACAAATAGGTAATGATTTATTATGTAAATGTAGTTAAGCATTTCTAATAAAATATACACGTTATCTTCTCGATAAAATATATATCACGCAAAAAGAACTCGAGGATAAAATTGAGCTGATAGAAATGAAAAGGCTAAAATAAAATTCTAATGTAAAGTCAGAGAGTTACACATTAAGGTTTTAACAAGAAATGAAAGAATTTATATTTATTTGTGTTTCAATCCGATGATGGCCTAATGTCTTTCGTTAAAGTGTTAACTTTTACACATAAAATGATTGATAGTACTTAAAACTTTGAATCAAGGGGTAATTTTTACTTTCTGCTAAAGCTAACTTTATCTGAATTTACGGGATACTAACCATTTCATGATCATAAGCAATTTGATAAATTTTAATCAGTTAAACACGAGTTTATGGATTGAGCTGTCTATTAACTCAAATTCATATTTAATTTGGCTATCAATTGAACACAATTCATTCCAACAAAGAGGAATTAAACTAACACATATATTAATTTTTTGGTATCTTAAAAGTCCAATTTTTGAATTATTATTTCTAAAATAGGGAAGAATATAGATTCCATTGTGCTGGAGAATTTTATATTCTTTATATAAAATGAAAAAAAAATTAATATAAATAACTACAGGAAATTTTCTTAAAGCATACTGAAATCCTTGAAAATATTAAATCTTCATTTTAACACTTTTTCCTGTAACATATGCATAACAAAAGGAGTAAATTAAAATACCTTGAGTAGTTAATAACATAAGTTAAATTTAAAATCTCTTCTTAAGCATAAACCTCTAAATTAATTGTTTTTGCTTACTATTTTTGCATTTAAATTATGATTAATTGAATCAATAATATTTTGTTTTATATTACTGCTTATCTTTTTCTTATAAAACTAAAGCATGTGTGTAAGTTTTCATTAAAAAATTCCTTACATACATTTTCCTCAACTATATAATTAATTTAATAATAATCTTAAATAAGTTGTATTTATATAAAAGTTTTCTTTCACGGTCAACTATAAAAAAGGCGCCAACTTTAAAAATATATATGTATTTTCTCCAAGATAACCGATATAAGTTGTAATAGGAACATGGTTCCTTTTACAATATATATTTCTTGTATACTTATCATATTATTTGAAAACATTTTATATAAAAATATAAACGTTGTTTTCCTTTATTTAAGTTCAACAGCTCACACCTTAGCTGCAATGTATTTAACATTAGGCTAATTTGCCTCTATGTTTTAAATGTAAAATCTTAAACAATAAATATTTCTTGCCGAATATAACAAAATTTGCCATTTTATATATGCTTAATGATTTACTTTTGTTTTAAACTTGCATATTTTATTTGACTGTATTAAATTGAAAATAATTCACTGAATACATACATAAGGTACATACTCACTCATTGCAGTTACGCATCCTTTCAAATTGTGTTGAATAAAATTTAAAATTTAAGAGGATTTATTATGTGAGAAATACACTTTTGAAAGCAAAAAAATGGGCTTCATTCGTAAGAAAAGGATTATTTTGCGACCCGCTTTAGTGAACGATAAAAGCAACTGCACAAAACAAAAATGAGATGCTTCTTTAGTTCCTTCCACCTGTTAGAAGTGCAAACTGAAATAAATGTCATACGTTTGCTGAAGAGAACTTAAATATAAATGTAAGAATTTAATGCCTGACCTATTTTCAGAGATAAGACTTGAAGGCTTACACTATATATCCATTATTATTATTATTACTCATTTTTTCCTTCAATTGGACCAAGGAAATTTAACACAGTAGCAATCTTACTCTTTTCACCTAAAACTACTGAACTTGTAATAAATTTATTACGAACCAAAATAACGATAAAACTCACAAATTCAATATTATCATTTTTCCCAATTTAAAGTATATATCTAAAATCTATATTAAAGTATATATCTAATAAATAGTCGTGAAAGTATGCCTTAATGAGTTTCGAAATTTTATATAATGCAACATGGGTTACTACAAGAGAGCTTACATAATAATCAACATAATGAAAAACATAAAATATTTATAATAATAAAGTTCATTTAAAAAGTACTTTGCGCATTGTTTAAATAGGATACAAATTTAATGTGAGAAAATGTTAAAAATCGATGTTTTATTTGGAAGTCGAATAACTCTTTTACATCTTTACAGAAGACATATTTTTTTAATGCTATGAATTAAAGTCTATACAATTTTCTTATAATAATGCAATTTAATGTACATAAGAGATTATATAGAATAGATATCTACCAAATATAAAAAAATGTACAAATATTTTTCTTTTTTATGGCAATTTTCTTTTTAATTTTTCAATTTAATCTTCAAAAAAAGCACATTTATCACCTTCTTCTAAGGAACATTTTTCAATGTTTTGGTTTCCAAAATTTTCCTTACAAATTAAATTTTGACAAAAAGCCTTACATTGCTATGATTTACATTTGAAATTTGTGATCAAGCATGTAGAAAAATAAATATAAAAAACGTGGCTCTGAATATTTAATAAACTTAATTTTAAATGGAAAATATTGAAATATATTTTAACAAATTTTCCTCTGCTTACAGGCAGTAAATGTAACTATTTTGTCATTTATTTATATTTATATAAAAATTGATTTTGATTTATATTTGTATGATACTATTGTATAATTTCTATTGAATTATAAAATATTACCAGTATTTTATTCTTGCTATAAAATGATTCCTAACCCACTTTTTCATTAGTTCATTATTGAAAATCAAAATTGGCTTAAGTTTCATGCAAATCCAAAAGGTGATATTTAGTTATTACATGGTGCTTTCGTAAAAGCACCACTAAACAAGATTTAAATTATGGCTTATACAAAATCATTTCGTTAATATAAAGTATATAATACGGTTTCAATATTTGACACATAAAATTAATGCTTTTCTTCTTTTTTTTCATTATTATTATATTCCTTAACTTATATTAAATAATTTATAGCTTTTACAATTTACAAGACTCATAACACAACCTTGTAGATATTTTATAACGGTATGTAGAGTAAATGATAATTGTCATTAGTCTCTGTTCTACTCACATAGATTGACTTGTTTTAAATATTTTTAAATATACGTTTATATATAAAGTTATTTCTTGCAGGCATTTTATAATTTACAGAGTTTAAAAGGAGTATTATGTTAGGAAAGCATTTATATTAGCCACATTTTGTAAAACTATTACATAGTTACTCAAAGAATGCCGCATTGTTTTATACAAATAAAACACAAACGTCACCTTATAGAAAAAACCAAAAAAATTAAACTTCAAATGAATATTAACTTCACAGAAGTAGTTAAATTTCAAGCATCAGTGATAAACGTCATTGAATAAATTATTCTATATTAAAAACTGCTTGGCTCCGGCATCTAGATTGATAAAGGAGTCCACGCATCTAGAAATTAGTCATACCACCGAAGTTTCATTTTCCTCCAAATGAAATTATACCTCCAAAAGTAATAAATGTATTCTATATTAAAAATGTTATGTTTATTTTATTTCGAAAATTATACTCCTAATAAATTTCTTTTCTTAAAATGTCTCATTTTATTTGTGAATTTCAGTTTAACAGTTCCTTTATCAGTCTAATCATATCTTATGTTAAAGCGATTCTAAAAGTTTTAATGAGAAAAATGTTTTAATTCGCTGATTCATAGAGCATAAATTAAACATGATAAGTAAACAGAATTATTGATGAGCATACACAAAATAGAAATATTTCTAAATTTACAGAAGGTTCTCTACGGAGTCCTAACACCAACCCATACTACCTACATAGCCTAACAACAGAAAGCCGTTGTTGGGAAATTCTAATACCCACTGTGTAAATTGATTTCCAGGAGAAATTTTCATACAGTGAGCCGCATCAAAGCTTCCCAAAAGCGGAAACCCGAAAAACTACCAAGCATTCTCCCGAATGCATGCAAAACTCAACATCCATTTATCGAAAGCCGTGGTGGCCAAGTTGATAAAGGGGTTGTTCTCTTTATCGGAAGGTATGAGTTTTAATCCAGACTAAACTGAAGATCCTTCGTGTTCACTAAAGGCAACTGAAGCATGTTAAATTTGTTGTAGTCGCAATGTCCTCCGAAAAAAATGATACCTCTATAAATAGCAGGTCAAATATTTGGGAGTCTTCGGCTTGTTATCTGCTTCTAAATTACTAAGACTCCCACCCGGCTGATTTAGCCTAACTGGTAGAGCCCAACTCAGTTGGCTGGGATTGAACCCAGAAAATTAAATCCCGAAGTAGGCTGTCTTACCATTTGTCTATGGTGCTCCTAAATTCAGAATACAATTTGATTCCTTGTAATAGACATACTAACAACCGAAGACAGTTGTAAGCCCTTTTAATGTTCACCATATTAATTGCCTTTCAGGAAGACTTTTGATAGATAATGGGGGCTATATTCGCGTGTCGTAAGGAAAGAAGCTTAAAAATTCCCAGGCATTCACTCAGATAGATGTGCATGTAGAAGCACAGCATCTATTTCCCATTGTTCAACATTGGCTGGGATATGGTTTGCAGTAAATTTAAGTAAAATATTAATCATTTGTAAGTATCTTATATTTATAACAAGCATGGGCCTCATGTAAATCAGTAAAACATAGATTGTAGCCTACATAGAACACTTAAAAAATTTTAAATATCCAATTTCGACTTAAGGAGTGGTTTAGTTTGTCACTCTAAATAATTTTTTGCTCACTAAGGCTCATTAAACCGGGATCTATAGCTTAAATTGAATTCCAAACCATTACAAGCACCCATGTCTGAGTTGAAATTTGAACCCATGAAAGCTGTTGGAACCGAAGGCCAAAGCGCTAACCATTCAGCTGGTAGTTTGAAGTTTGATGTGGTAAAGTTTGAACTTTTCGGTTGATGTGAAATACCAAATTCAAAATGGCGAATTTAGCCGATAGCAAATGAGCGAAAGACAAAGTATTAAACATGATAGAGAATGCACAGGAAACTAATTAAATACTTAGAAAGTTTAAATTTTGAAAAAAAAAATTTTTTTTCGGTTGATAGTGCTCTAACCGATACCAGAAGGAGTTGCTGAAAGAAACATGCATACAGTATGGTAATAATAATTTTGAATATTCTCAATGGATTTTTTAATTATGTGCCAAACTTTTAAATATAGACACCAAACTGAAAGTTATATTCTAGCTCATGGACCTAGTCAACAATTTGCTTCATTTATGGAAAATAAGAATGTGAGTGCATCATATTTTATGAAACTTTTATAACTATGGAAGGAATTTATGGGAGCAATTACTTTTTTAAAGGAAGCATAACAAAAATTCAAAGTTTAGGATTATAGATAATCAACATATACATTATTTATTTTAAAAACTGCATCAGCTCTATATGTCCAATGAACAAAGTAAATCATGTAACTAGCATCACCAGGATTTTGATGTGCCTAATTTACTCTATCAAAGTTAATCTACAATGTAGCATTGCTTTGGATCACCAATTTAAAAATGAACAGCCCAATTTAATTGATTATTTTACTTAAAAATTACTTAACATCTTTCTTAAGTTTCTACTTAATTTCACAAAACCTACGATACGTTATATAAAGCAGTAATGAATATCCCAGCACTCAATTGTATAAAATAGAAATACGTTTATTCTGAAAAAAACTTAAATTTGTCAACGGTTTTTAATTGAGTGTAACATGGCTTATAATTGTTCACATAATTTGAAATGTGGAATTAGTCCCGTTTTCCCATTCATTGTATTTTCACATAATAGAAGGGAATTAATACGGAATGTCTGTAAAATGATGAACACATTTCTTTGTTTTATAATTTATAAAATAATGAAGATACATGCATATAAAACACAACATTTTTACATAGAATAACTATTGTTGTTTTCGTGTGCTAGCTAGGCTGACAATATGGGGTGCGCTGCTCCACTTTTCCAACGGAACCATAATTAGGTGTGGAGTCCGACTTCCTCAGTACACACATCCCATAGGTACCCGTTTATAGGGTAGGCAACCATTCATAACCCATTCATACAAGGAAAGGACAAAGACAGGATAGATAGAGAGAGAAAAAGTACATCCATGCCCGAGCCGGGATTCGAACCCAGGACCTCCCTGTCCGCAGTCAGGCACGCTGACCACTAGATAAGCTGGGCGGCAAAATAACTATTAATTTTCATTCATAGTAAATACCAGATAGAAAATTTCTTTTTATTTTATCATTTCTTAAATATCGTTAGCCTGTGTTATTACTATTTTTTTAGTTTCTTTTGTACATATTGATATATGCATTATTATTTGTATGTTTTTCCTTATTTTAAACCAAGCATAGAATCCAAATGGTATGTTTACTTTTGTTGTGTTCGTTCAACGTTTTATTCTATGTAAGGTTTTATTTAAACGAAAATCGAAGAGAATGTCACCTACTAATTAATCTAAACATCGTTCATTGTTTTTTTTTATTTTATTTTTTTAATAATATTTTTCCAAAAGGATGGATTAAAAGAGGTGGCCCTATTGCTTGGCCACCATTACCACCTGATATAGTACCATTTGTTTTTTCCTTTGGAGATTCGAATAAAACATTGTTTACAGCAAGAAAGTCTCAAGTATTGACGATTTAAACTCTATGATTCAAGACGAAGTAATCTCTATAGATATCGACATACTTACCCGTACTTAGCGTGAAATTGTCTACCGTCTTCAAATTCTCAGTGCGACAAACGGAGCACACATAGAAAAATCCCTTGACACGAAGGTCATAAAATTTTTTAAATCTAATGATCAATTTAAATTTATCTTCCTAGTTTTATGAGTTAATTGACATTAAAATGTGGCCAACATTTTAGAAGCACCTTGTACGTAGCAAAGCAACTTTGAATTCGAGTATCCGATAGATCCCCCAAGAAAAAATATAATTAGAATACTTATGAAGTTATCAACATTTTTCTATGCTACATGAATTTGACATCCCTGTGGTTTTACGTTTGTATTGATAAAAGGGTAAAGTTCAATTTTCATTTCTCACGATTCAGAGATGATCATCGTTATGTAGACTATTATCAATATTTTTACTCCATGTAGCTTGCATTAAAAACTTGGAAAAGGCTACATACTAAACGATCTTATTATGCTTTTTAGAATTAGAAGATAGTTGTGCTTAGTATTTTTGATTTATTAAAATAAAGCAATTTAATGGATTTTACGCACATAAACTAAAATAATAATAACAATGCTCGGATTTTTTAATTTCTTTAAATTAGCAAATTTCAATTTTGCAAAATTCAAGTTAAATTTGCAAATTTCAAAATTATTTGATTTAAAATTTTCCAAACAATTCAAGTCATTTCATTCTTTACCAAAAATTTTATGTAATTAGTTTCTTCTTCGTCTTTTATTTTGAAGAATAAAATTTTTAAGCAGTACAGAGATCAGCAAAATAATATTAATTTATTTTCACTTTTGTAAAGCATATCAAACATTTCTACCAATATATCCCTATTTTGTAGAAGGGTCACTATCAAAAAGTACATGATAGAAACGAGACCTTCAACATGCCTTCCCAACTAATAAGTAAGCCTCTAGTTTGAACCCTTCAATTACTCTTGTGAGCTCACTGTTTTTCCGGGTAGCAAGGTAGTGGGGTAGAGTTGGCTATGAATGCTTAATAAGGGGCACCCCCGATGCTTCGGAGGTACCTTTCCTCTACTAGGGCCCGCACGCTAAGAGTCGCCATGGCAACGCTACAGATATGCAGTCATTTACCTGACCACTTATTGACTGAGTCGTCAGTGGTCGAGGACTTCTATATTTACACCGCTTAAATTTCGATTTGCCGTGAGCTCTGTGTCACGTTTTCTGTTTACTGCGGACGAAGTTAATGAGATGTGAGAAGCGATTCACACACACGGCATCCCATTGTACAGCGATAGATTGTATTAATCACACAAGCCAAAGAGTTTCCTCATAATAGAGTACTTTAATAAACAGACTTTAAATATCATTAGTAAGTGTCAAAGAAATGATGCTGTTGAGTTAGATATATTTTAATAAATACTCGAATTCAACTCATTTTTTATCGTTATTCTATAAATCAGAATATTAGTTTTTCCATAGTCAATTTTGAATTTTACAGAATATGATCAATTATTATGTAGTGAAATTCGAAAAGGTTAAAATTCATTATCATATAGTTTAAAACTTCCTTTAACTTCGCTCGATACATTGTATAAATTAAAGAAAAGAATTATTTTATATTAATTCAAAAACAAACGGTACAATTAAGTTAGCAAATATTTTATAAATAAGGCAAAATTACGAAATTTTATTAAGATGATTCGTTAAAGTGGTTGATAAAATACAAAACAAATTATTTTTGTCATACGTGTTTGCTTACCACTATATCATTGTTACTGAAAAATAATTATCTCTCAATCATAAAAATATTAAATTAATCTAAAAAAGTATTATCTTAAATTTTATTATTTAAAATATTTTTTAAAATTTTATAACATTTATATGACAATAGCCAATAAGCCCATAATAAATAATAACCCCATATGTACATGACAGTATACATAGTAAAATTATTTACAAATGAAATATATTTTGAAAGAAAAACTATTTTAACAATCAAAATGAAATCAATTACAGATAATTATATTTACTTTAATATGTTACTCCCTTAAAATATTCGAGTATATTTAAAGCAATTTCTTGATAAAATTTCAATGTTAGTTTTTAGAACTTTTTTTCTCGAAGTGTTGAAAAAGAAAATATGACATTTCTAACAAAAACATTCCTTTTGCAAATTATAATAAAATGTAGACATTTTGAAAAATAAGAAAATTTGTTATAAACTAAAAAGTCAACTTTAGATAGGAAGATCCAGTTTCATCCAGGTTTTCCAATTTAGAATTCTATTTTTCGAAAATAAAAAAATGGAATTAAGTAACACGATCCACCAACTTATAAAGTAAATAAAACGTTCTGAAAGAAAATACTTTTTCCTAAGAGAAATAGACTGTTGTTTTTTTAATTAAAGTAAAAAGAGGAATTAAAAATTAAGACGAACATAATTTATCGATTTTACTGTATACAAAAATCTAAAATTTGTCAAATGTATAAAAAAAATTCTGTGCAATTTACCGATAACAAGAGACTTTAAAACATCAATTAAAAATATTTCATAGATTTCTTTTACGTTCTCAAATTATTTAATAATCAAAATATGTGTACAAATAAAAAGTGCTCAAAAATTAATAATTTTAAACATCAAATTCTAAAAATTTAAAAACGAAATTTTTATTAAAACATTTTATTTTGAAATAAGAATTTCAGCATGAAGAATAAGGTATGTATTATTCTAAAGACACGTTCCAAAAACTGGTTTTATTATTGTATAAAATACTGCTAATGCTTGTGAAATATCAAAGAAGCTGAATAAAATAGACAGCTGAATAACAATAGCCATTGTGTCACGTGTATTGTAGAAGTCGTATGAAGTATTATCAATTACACATTTGTCATGGTCGTAGATGTTATAGAAACTTTAAACTATTTAACAGGACTTCGGGCAAAGAATTTTCCCATCAAGTAATCCTTTCTTTAAAACGCAATTACCCTTAAGACATGAAATCTTAACAAAAGGCTCAATGCTCTTCTGCGGCTATCGATCTTTGAAATCCTGACAATGGAAACGGTTTAAAAGAGATCCCAGGAGGTATGTGTAACAATGTTCGGATAGCGTCATGGAAACTTGCTCATTACCATTTCTTTCGGCACCAACTGTCTCAATAAATAAATCAATTCAAGAACCGTTTTTCAACGTCAAAATAAAGAACATAGGTGACATATTATTGATATGAATGACAATATGTTAAGCTTTGGAAATAAAATGGTATTAACTTATAAGGAAAATTTAAAATTTCAATAAATTGTTTCATTATCTAAGGGAAGTTTTTTTTTTCTGATACTTAATAAAGAAAAACGTTTCTTGATATTTAAAATAATAAATATCATGATTCAATTGAGAGTAACTTAAAAAAACATTTCGAACAATTCTTAAAAAAATTTATAAATTTTCCAAGGAGTTAAAAACTTTTAGTAAAAATGGAATCTACTATTTGGTGTTATGACTACAACAAAATCTAAATTTAAAATTACACAAATTTAAAAAATGTAAGGTTTTAGGATCAAAGTGTTTAAAAATTCTCTAGCAAAATTAAATTGATTATGAATTTAACTTGGATAGCTAATTCATATTTCAAGGATGAATAAAAATTAGTTCGTAAAATCAGTATTGTTTTTATTTCATAACCAAACATTTGTATAATGAGAGATTCTCAAACAAAGCTATAGAGAAAACCATTAGATAATTACCTGAAATTATCGATTGAGTGTAAATTATGAAAAGTGCAAAATAAAGAATTCCAACTGTAGATGCCTTATTAAATATTTAATTGAAGATAATTTGTGTGGCTACTACGTTTGAAACAAAATTTTTTATTTAAGTCTTTGTTTGGTTTGATCAGAATAAAATTCCTGTGACACCAAAATATTATTAGATTACATTACCTATAGAGAAAAAAATAAGTTATTTAAGAAAAATAGTTTAATGTTAAATAAATCCTCTGTAGTTAAGGGTATTAACTTTTAATATAAGAAGAAAAACTTAATAAACAAATTCAACTACGAGCAATGATAGATAGATTTAACGATGTGGACTAAAGATAACAATATTGTGACAATTCAATCGAAAATGGGGAAATATAGCTGGCCTTTCAAAAAGAAGATTTAAAATTTTCCATAGTAAATAAAGACTATTATGTATTGTAAGATCAGCTTTGTTTAAAATTCTATTTAAAAATTTAAAATTAAAGTATTTGTGAAGTGGATAGATTTCTAACTGAATTAGGGAACGGCTGAAATGCTACTCTCACAAGAAACATCATTTTGTGTGTAGAGTATAAAAAACTTACTGCGAATGTTGTGATAATGATATGATAAATTGTTAAATCTGCAGACAAATGACCCATTTCGTAGTTGTAGTTTATATATATTGTAGACATTTCCAAAATTTTAAAATATTTTTAGAGACATATTCTTCATCTTCTGAATATAATCATTCATTTTATAAAGTTAAAGAGTTTCTTAATATAAATTAATTCCTAAAAAACTCCACTATTTTACACTTTGGAAGCTACAACTATTATTTATATAAGATATACCAAAATTATAAACCTAATTCCATCCTATTTCCTTCACCTAACACCTATTCTCGGTTGTATGTGAAGAAAAAACAATACGTCATTACATTAACGTACATGAAGAGTTAAGAATTTCTCTACAGAACACTAAGTCATTCTGTTATAAGCACTTATTGTTTATTTTGAGTATTTCCCATCAAGACATAAAGGAACATTGCAAAAGATCAAAAAGTAACATTTATCAATGCTTGGTTTGTAACATTTATTACTATGTCACATTTCACCTCTTCTGTTAGTAAAATTCAAAACAAATCGATATAAAAACACGATATGATAAGACACAATATGATAAAAATAATGTATTAAAATATAATGATTGACAGAAACTACATAATAAACGTAAAATTTTTACGTCACAGCAAAAAAAGATATATATAAACATTATATATCTTTTCATTTATTCATTCATTTATTCATCACATTTATTTATTAAAATAATAAATAAATGTGTTTAGAATTTCGAGAAATATTAAAGAAAATTGCGATTCAATTATCGTTGCCATAGGAACTTCGGGGGTTCTAAATCCGCTCTACCTAGATGCAAATTTGAAGTCCCCCCGACCCACTTTCTTTTCTTTTTATTATTTCTCTTAATGTGGGTGCATAGATATTTCGCCTAAAACACGCACCTATAGATTCAGCTGAATGGGGGGTTTGAAAAAAAGTACCATTCTGTGTCAGAGATTAGAATCGGGATTCAGTATTGAGCAGTGTACCCACCAGGCTTATGGAAACACGCATTTTCGTGAGGCATGACTCGACTCTATCATCAGCGATATATTGAAGGGGATTTTGACACGAAGAAAGTAGAGTTCATTGCATTAGGTGAGCAAAATCATTGTTCACTTTCAATAAAAAAATATTTCTCGTACATTTTACAAGGAAAGTTAAAAACAATTTTATAGTAAATTTTTTTTTAAATACTGTGAAATTTTTTTTTATCTTCCTAGAATTTTAATAAAAAATTACTAATAATGAATTCCTGAGATTTTCGCTAATGTTTACATACTTTATTAAATTAATATGTAATTTGATATGAATATTACATGATCGAATACTGTATCTATTTATAAAACTTTGACATGTCAAATGTTTTTGATTAAAATTATCATTAAACTTAACGTTTTAAAATTTGAGTACATATTAATTAATATTCAGAATTGATACACATGCATACATTCATATATATATATATATATATATATATATATATATATATATATATATATATTTCGAAAATTAAATATAACTATACAATGTTACTTACAAAAACTTTTTAAAAATATCATTTCTTAATATTTAACGGTAATTTATTCTTATATATTAAATCCCTATTCATATACTTAATTGATTAGAACAAAGTTCATGAATTTATTTTATATTATAAAAAATTTTTATACATATTCATATATAATTTTAAAACACTGAATATAAATATTCATCAAAATCTGAATTCTTAAAATAAAAGAAACAAAACTCAAAGTATGACAACATTGAAAAATTTCAAAAATAAGTTTAACTAATTCATCTTAAAAGCAAACATGCAATACCTGCAATATATAATGACAGCATTTGTCTTACTGTGCTACTTTCATTTTCTCTAATTTAGAGTATATATTTTTACGAACGTGCCATTTTTACATTTAATTTACGCTAGCATACAATTCGCCTTACAGATGAAAGTTATACTAAATTACTCAGAATATTTTATGACAATATAAACGAGAATGATATTAATTATGTGTATTTAAATGCGAAAATTTTTTTAAATTTAAATAAATTGTTTTTTGTGATGAGAAGGGAATTCCTCTAAATCAATTTTTATTTATTTGTCAACATGAAGAGAAACAAAAATGAGAACTTCAGTACATGAACGCCGAAGACAATCAATGTATGAAGACAAAATAAAATTCTTATTTTCAATATATCTCAATCTTTGCATTAAAACAGAATTAAGGAAATATTTTATTTGAGAGACACAGCCCACAAAAATGTGTTGATAATTGTTGCATGTCATGTAAATTTTTAGAAACAAAAACATTTTCGACTAAATAGTAGCTACAGAGATCTTAGAAAAAAGCTGTACTTTATTATTATGAAGTACTGACTTATAACAGTTATTAATTTATTGAAAATCTGGTATTTTTTATTTATCCAAAATCTTATACCAAATTAAATAGCAATATATTGAACTTCTCTAGTAATAAAAATAAATGGTATAAATAGTAAATAATATGGAAATATAAAAATTTAATTTCGATTTTGCTCGTGGATATCCATTTGATCACTGGAAATTGTATGATATGGGCAGATAAAGTTACGAAATTTCTCCACATCCAAAGATGTGTATTCTTATATATATATATATATATATATGCGGTTTTCAGAAGGTAAATATCGTGAAATATCAACTTTCATGCTTCTAATATTTATTGATAAATATGCATTGATAATCATTGAGTGACATCAAAATTTTTTTAAATAATTGATCATTGCAGTTATTATGTCATAAATTTTTGCTGTAGAATTATCCGTTAAAAAAGACAGAAATTTAAACAGCTGTTTATATCATTGGTTGACCGATGAAACTGAAAAATTTCCCCCAAAAAGCACGTATTCTAGCCATCTGGAATCATCTTTTTTGTCCCAGAGAGCACTGATTTGGAGTGAATTAGGCCCTATACTGTAAGTTGTACGCACAACAACGAGGGAAATGGAGGAGCAGTCTTGTTATTTATTGTTGTCACCCGTAATCAGACGAATGATACTCTGTTTTTTTAGAGGTTCCGCAATCCTTTGTGGGCTTTTGCATAGTGGGTGGACGTAAGTTCAAAACAGGAACTCTTTGACAGCAGGTTAGGTTAGGCGGGGAGAACAGACTATAGGGCATCTTTTTTTAGAGAAGGGTGATAAAAATGTGATGACATCTGCGTACAGGAGAAAAAAGAGCTTCGTGTCAAAGGGTAGGAATTGAAAGAGGTGAATAAGCATTTGGCGAGACAGCGCTGTTCGGTTTTTAAGATATTCTTGTGCTTTTTACCGGCAATAGGTTCGGGATCCGAAATATTGAATATTTTAATAATTATTGCAATTAAAGTAAAAAGCATTTTATATATATTTTTAATGCAAACAAAACTACCGATTATACGTATATAGTTAACGAAAATATATATATATATATTCACACATAATTCTGTGATGATTCAACGATATTAAGTGTCATAAAAATTATTTTTCCCAGTTACCATATTTCCTTAAATAAATCAACTCTTATTTGATACATAATATATAAAAAATCAATTTTAGCTACAAAACAAAATTTTGTTGTAATTATATTTCTCTAAAATTATGAGAAAAAATTAATAAAATTTAACCTCATGGTATAAGATTAATGACTACTAATATATTCCAGTTGGTATAATTTCATAATGAGAAATTTCCAAAGTAACTTTTAAAAATATAAACTACAGTTAAAGATTTTCAGGAATTTTTAATGATTTGGATTTAATTATTTAATTGATTTGTGTTATTCTACCTCTCTCTTGACAGAATAATTCTTCATTTAAGCCTGCCTATAGTACCTGGGCGCTAAATCAAGAGATCCACTATTTATACATTATCCAAATAATAAAAATTGACATTATGAAAATTAAAAAAAGTTCGTGTGTTTCTATTGACAACTGTACCTAATTTCTAGTTGATGCATTTTTCAATTTAAAATTTTCAATCACAAAATAAGTTTGCGTGAATTCATTTGGGACAAAAATTAGTTTGTAAATTTTATCAATATTTTTTCTAATACTTTCCGATCTTTCTATGATTCGTAAATTTTCAAATTAAATACAATTTAAATATTTTCAAACAAGTCGGTTTTTTCATTAGTTAAATCTTTCTGCACACATTGCATCAAAAAAACCCGTTCATATTTTAAGCCAGCAATTGCGATTTCACTGTTTCTTACACTCTTAGTAAAAAATTTTAAGTATTTGATTTAAAAACATTTTAAAGCTAAATTATTAGAATTTCTTAAAGAAAATTAAATGATTTTCTTCTTTTCCCATTTGAGTTCCATTAAATGCCTTATAATACTTTTTTCCCTTTACCAAACACTATTTTAAATTATAACTTTTTACACTGATTTTAATCTTTTGATTACTAAAACTTTTGTCAGTGTCATACATAAACTTCTCTGTTCCATGCCATGAAAACTATGCTTTGAAATCGTGAAGTTCTTAGGAGAAATAATTATTAATACTGCCCATTAACTTTGCTTTAAATGTTGTACTGAAATTTTAAAAACTACTTCAAGTAATATAAACGAGGATAAATTTTGTCAATATTAATACAGAAGATCTAAACAATAAAAATTTAAATTTCTAATAGCTCTTTAAGCATAAAAAAATAAATTTTGAATTGATTCGCAAGTACATATGATGTTGAGCCACTATTTTAAATAAAAATAAATATGTTTTTATTTTAAATAAATAAAAATGAAACCAATATAATTCTTTTGTTCTTTTTTTGATTATAAAAACGACTTTAGTACAAAGCTGACAAATTTCATATAGTAACGGTAATAAACTTATTAAATAAATCCAAGACAATAACTTTTTTCGGTTCAGCAATTCACTATTCTGATTATAAATATTCTTTAACAAGTCTAGAATAAATAAAATAGCCATTTTCTCAATCATCACTATCTCTATAACAGTAATTCTAACATTCGAGTATACGGAACAAAATTTATAGCGGTATTTGAGGAGATTTATTTGGCGACGACAATTGGCGACATGAAAACTATTTGTGCAACAACTCATAACCTTCTTAGTCAAGTCAACAACGTGTTCGACACAATAGTCAACCCCAAGAGGCTATTTAGAGCGCATGAAAAGCTAGTAATCGGAAAGGGTCACCCGTGAGTTGCCTTCAGCCCTTTGTAGCCTCAGTTACCTCTTTGAGCCTGAACACTATTATTTGTACTCGGAGGGCGGATCGTGGTCACATAACACCACATCTATCATGGCACACAATGGTGCAACGATATTGAGGACCGTGTCCAAATTGTTGGCGGTTAGCACACTCCCCAACAATTATTGTTAGTAAAAAAAGGTCCACGTGGTATATATACATCACGTTTCCCATACTATTTCAAATAGAGAAAATAATCTCATAACGATATTTTAATGAATTGTATATATCCAATTATACTTTTTAAATTACTAGCTTACTTTCATATTTAGAATTAGGAATTAAGGCTTAAAAAATGTTATATTTGCAAAATATTGATTGGTTTTAAGCAATCATTTCCATTATTTATATCTAACTATTCTTACATTCTATACCTCATTAACAATTTAGAGTATCAAGAATAAAAAAATTTCCTAGAGCATTCTCATAAAATACGAGTAGAACTGACACACATTAAAATTTCAAATTAACTCACTATAGTTATACTATAGTACTACTATATATAACTCACTATAGTTGTAATTCAAAAAAAAAACTTTTTTAGAAACTATTTTTGAATTAGAAAAAAATATTAATATTCGAAAAGTAAAAATTTTCAAATTACACTTAAAAATATAGAAATGATGTTTTTGAAAGGAATCCATTCATATAAAATGACGATTGTGTGTGTCTTACGACGCAAGTGTCTTAAAATTATTACTGTCATTGATTAAAAAATATTTGTTACAAAAAAAGAGAGACTTAAAATCAGCCTATAAAGTCAGAACAGACTTTAGTTTTAAAATAGAACAGTATATCTTTCATTTAAAATTTTCAATTTATTAATGTCAATAAAATGCATCAACACCAAATTCTGAAACGTTTGATTCACTACTCAACGGACACTTTTTGCATATGGGGTCAAATTAAAAATAAATAGATGAAGGGAATTCCCCGAATCACACATTACAAACATTTATACCTTGGGAATCGAATACACGAACTGTTGTCTCGTTGGTTAAATGAATTATTGATTAAATTATCATTAACTAATTGAATTGGATTTGGTTTAGTTTGGTTTAATTGTCACTCTGTGATCAAATAAGGACATTAGAGCTAATTCAACCAAGACTTTGGATTTAGTGTGAGAAATTAGTAATTGTTGAACTGAAGATCAGAGCACTATCTATTCAACTAGTTTCTTATTAAATTGTTGAAAATTGGTACAATGTCCACAATGTCTAGATATTAGTAATAAGCAAATGTGAATGCTTGTTTTCTTCTCAATTTCTCATTTTGTCCCCCTGATTGGATAGCTCATAATGGCATAATACATTCATTCTAGAAGAGATTCCTTTTTACAATCTGACTTTAATAATAATAAAAAACAGCCAATTTTTTTCTTTTGTTAAGCAAGCTGAATTAAGTTTTTATTTTTAAAAAAACTAGAAACATTTGTGTACTGTATATTAATACTCTGTATACAAAGTAGGTAAACAAAAGATCAAATATTTTAGTACATTCATAATTGTAAAAAATATAAGGTTGATATTTGTTCACAATCAATAGTACAAAGCAGTTAGTTGGTGATTGGCGAGTATTTCAAAACCCATAACTCTTAAGTACAATCCTTGTCTCACATACACCTCTGTGTATGTTGCCTTTTTCAAATACGTGAAAAAATGTGCAGTCACCCACATGACCTCTAAAGATTTTTAAGCAAAGACCATCAAAAATTTCCAAAAAGATAATGGTTGATTTTTCAAAGGATAGGAAGAGACTTTTCAACATAAAATATGGAGAGAATCAATTATTAGACTAAACCGAATTAATCAGTTGAAAATAGTCACTCATTGACCATGCTCCAATCCCTGTACCATGCTAAACGAACTTTCCTGATTTTCAGAAATGAGTGTGATGCAAAAAGACTTTTTTTATGTAACCTGTTAACTGATCCTTGAAATTCAATTTCTTGTGACCGCACAGGAGAAGAAACGAGAGAATTGATAAGCTATATCATGACTGTTACGTCTCGTCGTAACGGAGAAATATCGATCTATTTTTGGTCATCATGACTCTTGGACGTTTTTTTCTTAGTGGTTCAATATCTTAAAAATTTCCTGTAAGTTAACACTGCGCTAGGAATTGTATTGAATTCTCTCCGAATTTTGACTTGAAACTGCTTGTTTCTAGATTTATTACATTTCACCATCTCATTCTATTATTTAAACTACTTGTCGATTACCTTTGATCATAAATTTGTATTAAATCAGCAAAAAACAACGAAAAATTTGATAAAGCGCGCGAGCAAATGAAATGCATGTTTTACTGGTGAGCTTATAATGCTCATTGATCTATTAGTTTCTACCACACATGTGTATAAACCTCACCTACATTTGGCATAAAAGATTTACATTTTTGTTTCGAAGAAGTAATTTTACATTTCCTTCAGAGTTTCCCATGACATTTGACAAAATTTGTAAGTTTTAAATTAATTTAATACACAAGAATCGATATTTATAGATTTATTATTAGAAAATCAAAGAGAATAGTTATAAAATTTCAAAAATTGTTCATGAGAAATTAAAATTAAATTCATATGAAAATCGTGATACTTTAAGAAAAAGATTGTAGGTAAGAAAAATTTAATTATTCTTTGTAATATGTTTATAATATAGTTAAATTTAATAAAGATACATACTAATTTTATAGTAAAATTGAATTGATGTGATTAAGTTATAAATGTATTTATAGCTTAAATTTAATAATCAAGCATATGACACTTATTATGATCTCTAGTAATTACAATAAGTACCAAGTCAAGTGATTGTAGAACGACTAAGTAAACTATCTTAATAAACGAAAGTAAATGTATGTTATTGATGAAAAATATCCTCATATTATAAAGTTTATAAAAAAATTTTTTTTCAGAGTTAAAATCTAAATATACTTTTCTTAACAAAATATAAACATTTTGTTGGAGAAAGTATAAATTACTAATTGATTTTAAAAATATATTTGTTAGCATTGAACATAACTAAAATGCTAGTTATTTTTAACAAATTGTGTGTTTTTCACTCTATAATAATGATTTCTATCTCTGATTGAGAATTTCAAATAAGTAAAATAGACATTTCGCATATTTCCTTAAATATTTACATTAAATGAAAATTTTCATTATTTCAAAGTAGATAATATACATTGTCCTTTAAGAGCTGCAATAACTATTTTCTTTAAAATATAGGCATTTTAGATATACTTTTGAATTTTAAATTGTCTATGACAATTAACTCAGTAAAAAAAAATAAAGATTTTACTTTCCAAAATTTACTATTTTGTGTTGATAGATAACACAGAGTTAATTAAATTAAGTTTAAACAACTCAAAGGCTACATAAAGAGCTTGCACAATGTAATTCAAATTTTAATTCTATAGTTAATGTATAAGAAAGATTGTTAATGATACCATTATTTATAAATAACGATTAAAAACCTATTAACAGTCCATTTTATTGAAAAGTTTCAAATTTCTTTTTATTGTAAAAGAACGGTTGGTGAAATTTAAATGTCTTTACATAGAATTTTTGAAAAAAAAAGTTGCCAAACTTTATATTTTGCCACTTAATTATTCTCTTTTATTAAATCTATTAAATCTGTTTTACAGATTTAATGAAGAAAATAATTAAAGCTTTGCTTTTGGTTTTTTATTATTAAAACTATTTAAGCACAATGAAATAACAAAAACCTTTTTTACAAGCGATCAAAAAACAAAGTGTGTATTTGCCCTTCTATATTTTGATTATATGTCCCAAGATGTTTTATTTTCATTAAAAGTTAGCATTTTATTTTAAAATATCAATATTACCATTAAAAAAGTTATATAATTATACTAAGACTGCAATTTTTTTAAATATTTACACCAGAAAGTTGTATAAAGGAAATATTTAAATTCATCTATAGATATATACACACATACAGACATTATATATATATATATATATATATATATATATATATATATATATATATATATATATATATATATATATATATATATATATATATATATATATATATATATATATATATTCCCATGACTAATGAAGTCATATCTTAATACGAATCTACGGATCATTATTAGCGGTGCATATTGTATCATTAAGTTTTAATAATGCTAAATGTAATACGCTTAAGATTCATTGAATCTTACATTCTAAAATTATTTTTCTCGGAAGCAAAAAATTTTTTAAATTCCAGCACATATTGACAATAAATATAAAAATAATTTCTTACCTTCAATACTGGACCCAGTACTAAATTTTTATGAAGCTGGAGTTGACGAGTAAAGCAAGATCAAGTTAAGTAAATCTTAAGCTGATGCAGAAATGCAACGGACAACGAAGTACTTACACAAGCAACAAAATTTAAATCTGAACACCTTTTAACTTTTCAAACCGAGTATACTCTCACCAATTTCAGACTGAACCAATCCAATGTCTGGAGAAACGTGAAGATACACGTGATGTCTCCCCGCCCTTTTTTACATTGTTCGGTTCCAGTATTTGTCACGGCTAATTGAACTGACCAAATCCCGGTGGCGTAGTGGTTGCTCGCGATCCCAAGGCACAGCCCAAGATTGAATCCTCGAAATGGATAAGGTCAACTCATCAACACCTGAAAATGAGAAACCTTAAACAGGGTACCAGGGATACCTTGGAAGTTTCTCGTTAGTTTGACCAAATCTGGACGCATGCTGAACACCCCAAAGCTTTCAGCACTGTAGGACTTCGCCGCCAGGAGGCTGTCTTGCCTCTGAGTTTAAAAGAATTGACCACCATACGATATTCAATTTTTCTATCAGTATTATTTGAAAAAAATGAAACTGAGCTGATATATTGTATTTTTATAGCATATATTTAGAATGTTTATAGTATATGTAATAAAAATTGCGTATATCAAGAATATTTCAAAATTACAAAGAGTATATAAATCAACAAATACATTTTATAGCTTTACTATTTAATTTCTTGGTACATCTTGAAAATTAACTCAGTTCATCCAATTCATATATTTATGTCTAAAAAGAAATTTAGAGCCGTTCCGTGAACCGTATAATTTTATTAAAATATAAAACTTATTGTCAAAAATTGTTATTTAATAGAGTTTTCTATAAGTTTTTTTCTCGGAGAACAATATTTATAATAATGTTTGAAATCATTTCTACAGTTGAATGGGAAACTAAAACTTAGAATTATGTTTTTAATAAAAATGTTTCAAAATATTTTTAAATTACAAAACTAAAAAGATATCATTTTACACACATTTTATATAATTAAAATTTTTATTTTCTTTCATATTCTTTTATCCACATGAGAATCAAGTTGAACTTTCAATTACTATATATCTCAGGGACATAAAATCCTTAATTAAGGTTTTATGGAACTTAAGTATCTAGAAAATTTTTATTTTGTTACTGGATTTGAATTGAGCTGAAAACTGCCAGGTATCCCCTTTTATCGTTCATTCTTTTCTTTAAAGTGTTCCTTTTGTATTACTTTAAAATTTAGCGAGTAATTTATTCAGCGCGAAGCAATTTAGAAGTTGCTTAATTTATATTGAATAAAATTAATATTCCATAACATTAACAATTATAGTGTAATAATATTTTATGTATGAGCATTTGTTTCAAAGTTAATTATTGAGTTAATGTAAACAAAATATTAATAAAAAAACCGTAAGCGAAAGAGTTTAGTCATCTATACTAGGCAGAAGACTGCTTTAATTTTCAATATCTCCTTATAAAAATATTTTTTATATTTATATTTTTACTAATGAGTAGCATATAAGCAAATAATTATTATATCTGTAGCAATTATTTTTATATTTTCCCCATAAACAAAGCCTAATTAGATAAATGACACATTTACAAAGCATCCCTCTGCCAATAATTTTCTTAATACTGAATTACTTTTAAGTAAATAATTACTACTAAAGTTTAATAAAATAATTAAGGCTTACTTTTCTAAGGAATAAATGCTATTACAATCTTTTTTTATTTTCTTTTATAGGAGTGTGAAAGAAAATATTGTGCCTAATTTTAACAGCATATGACATTCCCCAACTAATTTTTGAAAAATCTACCATTTCAGTTTGAAAATATATTTCTTTTGAAAGCTGAAAATCTTCGTAATAGTAGAGATATAGAAATACTTTTACACAGAAAATACTTCTAAGTCTATCTTCTTTCTTAGTTAAAGAAAATAAAAGCTAAAGCTTACACAGAAAATAATGATACCAAACTAACGTGCAATCTAAATTAAAAAAACTGCACAAGAGTTCGAGGTTAAATTACTGCTATAAGTTTTGAGCTAATTATTTATGTTGAATATGACCAACTGTCTGGCAATTTTGAACCAAATTAAAGAAATGAGGTCAATACTTGAACTAACATATTCCTTTTTAGATTCATATACTACGCCTATAGAGGAAAAAAAGACTCATAACATTTAACAACCATTGGTTTTAACAGTACTACGGTATTTAAAGTCGAATCCACTATTTTCCCGACATGAACGGTACATTTTTACCCACTTGGCTACTGCTGATTGATTTGATTCAAGCTCAATTTATAAAAATGAAAATTTCTCGACTGAGTATTACAGTATTAATAGTAAGAAATTTAATATTACTACCTTATAAAAAATAATTTTAAAATAATTTGATTAGGTATTTAAGTAACAAAAAATATAAGGTATATTTATAACTAAACTTAACGCAAAAAGTCAATTCTCAGTAAATAATTTTAATATGAATAATAATAAAGCGCTTGATAAAAAATATTTTACTGGTTAATAAAAGGTTTTGAAATGCAAGATCTTTATAACTTTTGCCTTAAAGCTTTTTACAGGATATATAAAAAAGCATATCAAGGTCTTGAACTATATATGTATTCATTGCAAATTATGGAATTTTCAACTTTTCTATTATATTATGATATATTGTAATTAAGGAATTGTCTGTTGAACATTCTCGTGCAAATTCAGATGACTTCAATTATATTTATTTTAGTCAAACATTAATTTCTATGAATTTAGGAAGAACAAATTTTTAATTTATAAAGTGTGTGTCAAAAGATCTAACAAAATTGTGACAACCTATTTTAAATAATATTTAAAATGATACATTTTAAAGCTGGCATTAAGTTATAAATCTAAATGTAATGTATGTACATTGATGAACATTTTGGAAAGTTCTAGCAAATTTATATCATGTGGCTCCAGACTCCTAAACAAGTGGTCACGCACGCAAAACAAGAAATGAAAAATGACAATCATTTAACAGTCACCAAATGTCTTTCGTAGACACAAGAAGCAGAAAAGCGTGGTAAACCGTAACTGCAGGTGCTTATTCATTCTGACTCCTTTCCTGACCTTGAATACAAGCATATAAATTGTGGCGGACGGTCATTGTAAGACTGGTCCCTTTGAAAGTGGCGGCATTATCTAGTCCTGTCATGTAATATGTGTCCCTACTTCACCAGTAATCTGTTAAATTCTTGTTTTCTTCTAATACTGAAACTTTTTGCACATATACAAGTGGCGTACAACATCTTACACAAACATTATATCACGAATTTAATTATAATTTATAATTAATTAGTAATTTATTAACATCAAGTAACTCCAATTTTCAAAATTTACCATTTGGACGTCTTTTAAAAAAGATCATAATTGTACAAATAAAAAAACTTTCGTGAACTTTAATAATCTCAGTACCAATAGTTTAAATAACTTTTTCCCCTTTTACTAAAATTATTTCTAATTGTAAGAGCAGTCACTTTACGGCCATGAGTCACATTAAGCTTTCATCGTAATTTCTATTTTAAAAAATACAAGAAAAAAATCAGTTTAAATATTATAAAATAAAAAATATATATATATCTCTACAATTGAAGAATTATATTTAATGGAAATATTTGCTCGTATAATGAACCTATCTACTCCAAACATAAAAAAACTTAAGCCATTTAATCAAGAAAATGTAAATTCAATATCTAAATTTTTATTCTTAATCAAGGGAATGCCTTAATCATTATAATTCAAGCAAAATATAAGAAATGTAACTATTAAGATGCAAATCATAATGAATTCAACTGAAAATAAACAGAAACATTTATCTATAACATTTATAAATAAAATTGAAATAATCAATTGGGACAATGAAATATTAAAATACGCATTAATTGTTGAAATATCCATACTTAGTTATATACTATTATTTCTCAGTCGACTTTTCAACTAAATTCCTAATTTCAAAAATATTTTGCAAAATGATATTTTATATATATATATATATATATATATATATATATATATATATATATATATATATACACACACAAATGACAGTAAAATGATAGGACACAAAAAGAATGCCATTTTCATTAGGTATGCACGCATGATATGAAATTTTTCAAAAGAAAACTACTAAAACTCAGAATTTAAAGAAATACTCGTTTAAATCAAGTTATATATTTTGTAACTATGTTAGTTTCTTATCCATTAAAAATTATAACAAGAATATTTTCTTAGTTACAATTTTTTTTCTTTAACTTTATTAAGAAAGTATTTTAACAATATTTATACATACCAGTACCTTTTAAGCAACTACCTTTTCGACAACTATACGAGTATAATAAAATATTTTCTCAATAAAATGACTTTATCAAATGAATTCATTTAAAATGGGTCGATATCTTTGGATTAAATTTTAAAATGAACTATACACAGAAAGGAAACAGTAATTAACACAATGTAACTGAATGCATCTTTAATTATATGGTGTTTAATTACTGTATTATTCGACTTTAAAAACTAATTTTAATTTTTCATACAAAGAAACATAATATTTTTCGAAAAAAATCAAATGACTTATATAAACTTGTAAAATAGTCTTATAAAATAAAGAGTATTTTTAATGAGTAAAAGCATCTTATTTCATAATAAATATTATGTTTGAATGAAATAAGTTCTTTTTTCAATTATTGATTTAAATATTTATTCGGCGATGAATAATCGAAGACATTTTTTCTTGCT
Source organism: Latrodectus hesperus (assembly GCA_037975125.1). NCBI lineage: Eukaryota > Metazoa > Arthropoda > Arachnida > Araneae > Theridiidae > Latrodectus > Latrodectus hesperus. The sequence goes on along the minus strand of CM075853.1, from coordinate 98,453,039 downwards.
GATCCGAATTTATACCTTACAGTGTTCATACGGATACATATGTTAAAAACATTTTCATATATTATTTAATAAAAGAACATTAGAATGTGATGAATATTATTTGATCATGCATGTTTTTAAATATAAGGATTTTGCTGCATCGCTCCATAGTGGATCCACTACATTATGACACTCTTGAAATTTTTTTAAATTTACTTTTTATTGATTCTGAAAACTTAAGATTTTAGATGAACTCCTTCTAGTTATGAATACATTAAAAGTTAATTCATTTTTGTCAAAAAATAAAAAAAATATTGCTTTTTTTAAAAATACTTATAAAAGATTGCTCGATTTATTGAAATTACTTTTAGCTTTAAATATAAAAATAATTTCAATTTAAAATAAATCTAAATTAAATGAATGTTTCAAAAATTTTAAACAGGAAAAATGATTAGTATACGTCAAACATTTTTCATGATCAATTATAGGAAATGAAAGCCATTACAAATTTTCAATTGTACAAAAGTACATTGTATAGTGGATGGGTGAGCATTCAAAAGAAGCGCTCTCAAAGCCTACCTTAAGCACCTGGTCGGCTCAGACAAGTAAGTAGCCTGAGGGATATTCTCGTGACTCCGGGAAAAAGGTACGTCACTCTATTTTATTTATTCTATCCTTTGCTACTTAACTGTAACGAATTTAACCCATTGGCTGACACATGTATTATCCATCAAAAGTGTTAAGTTTCTATTCAAGTGCTGTCAGATGCTTTTAAGGATAATGCAAGTATTTTCTAAGAATAATCATATATAATGTATAAGCGTGGAAACCATGCAGTACATGCACATGTATTTACTAAGCAGTTGCACGTGTAGAAATAAAGCACTTAAAATTATGTGAAATATTTAATAAATTTTAATAAAATAAATAATAATAATTAAAAGCGACATTGTTTCACAGAAATAACTTGCTTTATTGATGATCCTTTATTCTTAGATATAGATTGATGCTCATATGAAAATTTTTAATAAAAAAATTAATCACATTTATTTTTATTTCAAAAATGATTGCATTTATTTTCATTTCCTTTTAACAATTTTCTATATACTCTTATTTTTTTATTTCAATATTAGCTTTATGAAAATGCAAATGAATAAATTTCAAATAGATTTAATTTTTTTCATGGAACTTATTTCATATTTAGTAAATTCATTAATGAAAATTTTCATTCAAATCTAGAATATTGGTTGTTGAAATAATAGGAATTTTAAAGCAATATAAAGAAAATTTAGAGAAACTATAATTGATTTATGTATCTTTTGTTTTCTTATTTATATATGTTTAAGTATTTATGCAATTTGCATTTTAATGTAATCAGCAAAATTGATTTTGTATATATATCTAGCTGTAACGAATGTGATCCACCTCCGCTAATATGAACTGTGGAAACAGCTTTCGTTAAAAATTTCGCTTATATTTCGACAGACAATTTATCAGAAAGGTGACTTGTTTTAGAACACTGTGCAGTGAAATCTGTAAAAAAAAATATCGTTAGCATTGAATACAAAGTGTCTGAAATGCTACCAAATTAGAACTATTGTTTGTTTCACCAACAGAGTATCAATAAATCACGTGTTCAGGTTTAGGTACTGCTGCAGTATCATGTCACTGTGAAGGCTTGGTATTGGAAGTTCAAAAACAAGTACTATGGCATTTACTGTGTCAAGTCCATTGATGTTGAAGCTCGGCAGCGAGAACTTATGGAAGAAAATTAATATTCACCCTCTGGAGAGCTAGCTAAAGAACTAGTGATCGGTTGCGCTATGCGCGCAGATGTGTTCAGGCTTACACTAATCTGCTTGAATTTCAACGCAAGAACAAAATTCCGAACTGGATTATCACTTGTGATGAAAAGTGGATTTACATCAACAATACAAGTCGAAAAATCGTCTAGTCTTCGACTGGTGAGTCCGATAGGGTCGTTAATTACAATTTGACCAACAGAAACATTATGCTTTGTATCTGATGAGATTACCTGGATATTATCCACAAAGAGAATCTATAAAAAAGAAAAAACATTGACAGTAAATTGTACAGCAAGAAGCTAGTCCGTGTTGAAGCTAATACCAAATCCAAACGTCGAATTGAGTTCTTGTGCATTAAGATACTGTTCCATCAAGGTAATGCAAGACCAAATGTATCTGTTTTCACCAATTTGACTATGTACGGACATGATAGGATTATTTGCCAGGCCCACCACACAACTCCGACATCGCTTCTTTCGTCTTCTACATTTTTTCATCCCTGCAATTACATCACGCTGGTGCTACCTTCAATTCTACACAGGAAGTCCGCAATGAGATTGATCTGTTTTTAGACTTGCAGTCACTAAGTTTCTGTGCCGAAGGCTTTGAAAAACTACCAAAAGGCTGGAAGAAAATAATAGATTTGGGTGATTATATATACTATATAGGCATTCATAATGGCAGATTCTGTGTATTCATTCATTTCTAATTTCCATCCCTAATGATTATATTTCCCGTTGCCTTCTAGATATATTGAGTATAGTTGTTATAGCTTTTAAAAAAATCCAAAAAGCTATGATAATATACACTTATCCTGAATATAAGAAAAATTAAAATGCTTGTTATAATAATACTGTAGATTTGTTAAATGCAAATAAAAAAGCCAAATTCATGTGAGATACAGAAAATCATTAAAGGAAACATCTCCACTAAATACACTCTATGAAAAAATTATACCTTCAATTAAATGATTTGAGTATTTAATATGTTATATTCTAATGATTTTATAAGTGCAAGTATATCAAGTTGAAATACAAACTTTATTATTTTTTTAGTTGGGTTTTTGATTACAAATTTATAATTCCCAGTAATTGTTTTCTTTTAAATATTTATTCCGAAAACATCTTTAAAACATCATTGAAGTACAATGAAATCTACAAGTTGTACAGTGGAATTTATACAAGCACTTTAACAATTTCCAAAACATAAATGAAGAAAATATTACTCTGAAAAGAAAGCGAAATCCATTTCTCAAACATTAGCAGAGTAACATTTAAAATAAATATGAGTGATAGAGAGATATCCTAAGTTTCATTATTAAGAATATACTCTGAAATTATATATTGCAATAAATAAAATAACTATAGTGCGAGGAAATAAATATGAGAACAAATATTTATTATTTAAAGTGTTGCAAAAAAGTTTCAAAATAGATATTACTTTATCTATCAAATCGCGTGTTTCCTTGTTAGGGAACAAAAATCTTAATACACAATGAATAAGATATAACAAAATTTGTGGAATAAATTATTGTTAATTATAATTGAGGAGTTTGTAAAAATAATGGATTTATAAATTATGCAAACAAGAAACTTGTCAAATTATTACTTTATCATTTACAATTTTATCAGAGAAAGCTTAAAATATTAAAGTTCTTTTATATAAGCCTGTTTATAAAGGTCAATTATAATCTTTTACGTAATTCTAAAATAAAGATTTTTAAAAATGTTAAGAGAAAAGTACTTTCTATATTCTTCATGGTACTATTTATATAAAATTAAGGTAATGGAAGCAACGGAAATTTAAGTAACATGTTTTATTGTATAAAATATAATAAATTTTAGGACAAAAAATTTACGTTTGTTAAGCGATAGTTTTCGGTAATTAATCAATATTCCCAGTCTGAAAGGTGATGAAGACTTTAATGATATTATAAAAAATATAGAAGCATTAAAGTTAAAAGACATTAAAAATTCATACCTATAAAAATTCTTTTATGCATTTTTCAAAATTGAAAACTTAACTTTAATGTAAATAACTTTTTATTCTCTTTTTAAATCAATTTTAGACAGTTTTCTTTAGAAATAGAATGCAAAATCTTTCGAAAACTTTTAAAAATAGAATTAGATAATTTAGAACTTTTTATATACATTTTCGAATATCCGCTACCAATTAAAATTCAAAGCAATTGAATAGATTTACACAATATAATTTTGGAAGCTTTGAGCATGGAACCATATTTTAGAAATAAATCTTGATCATCAGATTTTTAATAGTACAGAATGAATTATGAATTCCGTATTCGATATAGGATCTATTTTTATCTCAAAAAATGTCAACAGTTTAAAATACTGTTTTTTAAATGAAAAACATGTTAATTGATGAAATTGAAGGAATATATAAGTATAAATTCAGTCTTAATACACATTTAGCTTAGTACTAAATAATTTTATAAAAAATGAGCGAATGACTTTTTTTTGTTTTTATAATCAAATGAGAATTTCAGAGATAATGTGGTTAACAAATGTAAAGAGAAAGTTTTTAATGAATAACTTTGATGTTAATAATATTAAGCTGTAAACACTAATCCTTTTCCAAAATATAAATAACTACAAATTAATTTTCAACAAATACAATAAGTAAAGGTTTCACGCCATTATTGTATTATGACTGTTTGTAAAGTCATTCTCCTTGCATTAATATTGCTTATTATAAAATTCTTTGTCGCTTGCATTCTTTAAATATTTGATTATAGCAATAGAATAGTCATAACATCTTAAATATCAGGCAATTTATAAAAGCATAGATATTCAGCAAAATAAATTCTTATTCTATCAATTGAATTCTATAACCCCTCCAGAATAGCATAATCACAGGTAAAATTTATTCCAACTATTTATTTGATTATTCTTCCACCAAAACATAGATGATAAATTTTAAAAAAAACTTCACATCATGTAAAATATTGCTATAATTTACACTTTAATAGGAAATTATATATTTTACGTTTTGATGAATGATAAATTATGAAAAGTATACAGAGTCATAAATAAGTATTTTTCTAGGAAAAGAAGATAATAGGTAATTTCATTGTAGTATGACTATTTTAAGGTATATAAGGACATATCTTATTGTAATGTATTTCTCAATCAAGAATTAAATTCAAAAGCAAATTTTATTCTTTGTTAAATGCTCATAAATAACAGAATAAATGAAATCCTCAATTTTAAATCCAAAACAATACGATTGTTACTATCTGTACTATACAAAAAAATTACCTTTTCTTGATGCAGTTAATAGCATTTAGAAAATGTTCAAATAAAAGTTGAACAATTTTTCAAAAGATCAAAACATTAAAAAAAGAAAGTTTATTAAAAAGCTTAAAATTTGTTATTTTACAATTTTTTCTTTGTTATTTTATAAAAGCTTGATCGGAAATTAAATGAATAATTAAAAAAATTTTCGTAATTAAAAATATAAAGGTAATGTCCTTCAAAATAATTCTAATTCTTTCGTTGATGTATCTTGTGTATTTAATATGTCAAAGAAAGAAAAAAATTGCCATATATTTTTTCACATGTTTTAAATTACACAGAACTTTTGACTTAAATTGTAAACAAATAACGTTAAAAACTAAAAAATTATGTTAACAATTGTGCTAGGTTCCCAATGTTTAGTTTCTTTATTTTATTTAAAAACTGAAAAAATTATAAAAGCCTAGTAATTTATATTTTTAACGTTTCTTAAATATTTTCTTTTTTTTTTTTGCAGTTAATGGAACATTTGATATTAAAGCTTGATGATTTGGTATTAAAATGCTCCTGAAGTTCAAAAACAGAAAGAAAGGGAGAGAGAGAAAGAGTTTTATTTTCAATAAAATGTAGGACGACATATTTATGAGATATTCGATGATTTACACACTTTATCATTTTATTTTTATATTCTTATGACAATTGGGAAAAAATTATAGTATTGTGCTTATAATATTCATCAGTCTCAAACTTCATTGCTTTTTATATATTTTTTCAAAACTCGAAATTCTTGATAGAAGTATTTGACCATTGACTGAACTATATAATTAATTATGTCATAATGTGTTTTTCAGTAAAAAATATATGCTCAAAAATGTCTAACAAGTAGTTTCAGTATATACGATGATATTCTTCACATATTTTAAAAACACTTTTGAACACAATTTCTAAGCTAGGATTTACAATAATAACAGCAATGAAATTTTTATCTAATCAAAAGTCAACATCGTAAGGATTAATGTTGGGAATGTAAACACAGCCGTCTCTAAGTTTTCGGCGAGTCTAAAAGTCATCAAGGCAAAATATCTGATTCCTCCTACTGTCCTAAATTCAAGCTGTGATAGACTAGTTGTCAAAAAATAGCAATATCAAACTTGTAAAAAATATATATTAAATATTATTTAATTAATAATATTGATTAAATTATTTTAGAACTACTTGACTCACATTTTGAAACATTTATAATTAGTGGATATTTCAGAATTGAGCAGTTTAGCATAATGTGTATTTTACGATACCAATATAATCCAGCGACTATCATTATTATAGATTTTCTTTATCAGATAGTACCATTAATATATTGGTAAACAAAATATTGTACAATAAATAGCGCTATCAACTTAGATGTTCATTAATTATATAATTTTCGAATAAATCTTTGTCCCAAAATTAGTTATACTCTTCGTTATAGAAATTACGTAAGGAAGTAAAATAGAGTAACTTGATATACGTATTCACTTGGTGTGTGCAGTTTCGACAATATATTAGTTTGTAGTGTTAGAGCCAAATTTTTTTTATTTCTCTACTTTCTACATTTTTAGCATTGTAAAAGCAAATTGTTTATAGTTAATAGTCAAGCTATGGTATACATGTTAGTAATATTTGTCATCTATAACGGAAATCCAAACAGTTGAAGTTAATTGTAAGGCATTTAAACATCCATCATATCTTGCTGTCGGAGAGGTATTTTTTAGAGAGCTTCAGTCACTTTAGAAACCACCCAAATACTCACCTAATAGGTATATATGTAAAAATTAGAGTAACCATTTCCTATTATTTAATAATCATTTCCTATTATTTAACACAATTTCCAATAACCATTTCCTATTATTTAATATTGGCTGGACTCGAGACTGGAGCCTTTTACTCCATAAATCATTATTTTGGATTATGGTGAACCTTATTGTCACTAATATTTTGACAAAATTGTGCTGAATAAAACTATGGTTAATGCTATGACAGTCCTGAGCTGAATGAAACTATGGTTTGCACAAAAAGTAATTTTCAAAATAACAGAAGGGAATAAGGAGATACTGAATAATGTTTTCAATAGTCAAAAGTCATAAATGTTTAAAATGTAAAATATTTTTAAATGTTTCTCATAAATTCATAAATAAAATTCATAAATAATTTTATTATCTACCATGTGTTGTCTATCGAGAGAATGCTTCATAGATAATTTATGACATTTATAAAGAGAAAAAGAAAAATTCCCACGCACCCGATGTACAGATAAGCAATCAAAAAATGTTACCAATATTAGAAAATTTCTTTCAGGAGCTAGAAACAAATTCTCTATTATTATGCATTATTAATTATTATTCTTTAACAAATTTTTAATATGTAATACTATCCCATATACCATTGATATGAGAAAAAAATAGGAACGTGAAGTTTCTTGATAAAAGGCAAATTAAAAAAAAGATTTTTTTTCAATGGTGGCACTTGGATGACGAACCCTATGCCACAATCTGGCCAGAAACTGCTACTCATTTGCCGTTACCCTGCGGGCATGTCACGTGAACCAAGTCACGTTGCCCGCGCCTTACCACCACAAACCCGTTTATAGGGTGGGCCACATTCATACATCGTCACAAAAGAAACGATAGAGAAACACAGAGAGAAAAGCTAAAGAAAGTAATACCCATGCCCGAACCGGGATTCTAACCCGGATTCCACAGCTCAGGAGTCAGGAACGCTAACCACTCTGCCATCGGTCGGCAATTCAAAAAGCATAAATTTAAAAAATGGTAAAACAACTTCTGATTTATTACAATAATCACAACACATATATTTGAGCTAAAGCACTGACAATGAATAGAAAGTAAAATTCTCATTGTGTTTGATACTCATTGTCACTAAGATTTAAAACTTCATCAAAAATCATGCCAAGATATCCTTTATTCTATAAGCAATTGTTTTATATGGCATATTCACATATAATTGGAAATGCTTGAAAAATTTTAATTTGTAAGCCAAAAGTAAATAATGAATAATAAAATATATAATCGAACTTTAAAAATAATAAGACTATAGTTTGTACAAAACTGTTATTTTCAAAGTAAAAGAAGGGAAAAAGGAGACACCGAATAATAATGCTTCAAAATGTTTTCAAAAGACTCGTGCTAATAAAAGATAGTATATTCAACATCCGATATTATTTACTGGGAAAAACCGATTTGTTGCGATAAACTCTTTTTTAAAGTTGCAGTTTTGAAATTTAAAAATTTTCCTTTTATTGTTAATCAAGTAATATCCACGAATTCTGACGTTTGATAGTTCATGCAAAAATGGAACAAGTTTTATTTAATTTGATTTGCTCATTTTAAAGTACAACCAATATATAAATTACTAAGAACTCGATAACGACATTTTTGTGATGACTGGATCATGAAAAGTTTGATTAACACACAGCACTTTTATCTTCTAGAATTACAATTCAAATCTAAATTTTAATCAGATTAACTCTTTTACAAATGATTTACGATAATTCAGTTTTTATCACTGATTTTAGAGAACTTTACTTTAAATTCTGTTAATCAAAATTATTTCGGTTTATTCATGTTTAAATCATTAATGTGTAAAAAGTATTAACAAATTTAAATCGGCAATATGAGAAAAATTTAGAATATTTAACTCAACAAAAATTCTTCAATATATAGATTGTAAATTTAAAAATAAAGATTTTAAGCATTAATATTTTATTTTCTCTTACATATAAGAAAATAAATATTTACAGTAAATAGAAAATATTGACATTGAGAAACAGTGGAAAGTTCCTTAAACTACCACAATCTCTAATTTGAGAAAAAGTAAAATGTTAGTATAACTGAAAATATAAAGGATATAATAAAAAACCATACTCTTTGAAGTGGAAAATATCCAGTTCTATCCTAGCTACAATTGAACAACGAAGGTGAATATTCTATTTTTTTTTTCTTTTTTTCATTTATTCATTTAAAATGGTTGCATGAGTTTAATGGATTAATTTTTTGCTTTTTATTGATGTGAAGAAAAATGATTTAATTCTATAAACATTTTCCATAAGAATAATATTTTTCTCCTACTGGAGAAAATATAATGCAGTTAATTTGCACTGCTATTTGCCGATTGCACTGCTACAGAAAATATTACATGGAATACTTTTTGAATATATATATATATATATCAGAATACTATCCTTAAGAAAATTCAATTGTTAAATAATAAAAATAACACCAATCTGCAAAACGTAACAGTTTATATATTTAGTTAATTTCAATATGAAGCGTATAAAGTATTTTTTGGTCTGAGCACTAACGGCATGAGAATTTTTAAACATAGTTTCTATATATTTTTTAAAAGAATGATAATTGATATTCTTCTAACAAAATACTGCATAATTAGTTGCCTTTACATCAGTTAAAAGTAAATTAGTTTAAAATGCTTTTATTTTTAAAAAGCTTAACGAGTATTAATTATATCACGTTTAAAACTATGAATCTAAAAACCTTTAAGTTTTTAAATACTTGTGGGAATGTTGAAAATACTTAATCATTCCATTTTTAATTTTTATATAAATGGAACATAATAAAAACTCTTCATTTTGAAATTGTTTATCAAAGAAATCAGTTGATAAAGTGTCCTAATTTTCAGAGGTGGTTCAATCCTGGTCATCATTAAAGCAATTGCATAATCATAATGAAACTATCAAATCACCTGTGCAAATGCACCTGATTACATGCCCAACGAATGTCACGTTATTACCCCATTTTTTCCTCTCATGAACAAAAATATTTCTTCCGTTTTATTCTTTTCCTGGGGAGTAGTGACTCCATTTGGAAAATAAAATATAATAAAAAAATTTCACAAATTTACTTATGCAAAATACAAAATAATTTTCTCACGTTAAATCAAGAATTTCTTTTTAACTTTATTACACGCACTAATAACTATTAATATTATGAGTAAATATTAAACATTTTAATAACTGTTAAATAATCTAGCAACTCTTAAAGCTTAATATTTTAATAGTCGTTAAAATATGTAGTTTTTATAAATGTTTTAGCACATATTTTATTCAGTTATAAAGAACCTTTTTTAAGTAAAATATATTTTTAGAAAACATCTTTTAATTTTTTTAGGTCATAATATATACACGAAAACCATTTTCTAATACATCTATGTATCCAAGTTAAATACTTTAATAACAAAATCAACCGTTACTTGTCATCACTTTTTATATACATATTTATTCGAATAAATATAGAAATTAAAATTTTCAAGTCATTACAAATTCTTGTTCAATTTTAAGGAACATTCATCATTATCGAAATATACCTTGGGTCATATCTTTGTTGAAAATTTCATTAATTTGAAACCGTTAAAAAGCTTTAAAAAACTTTTAAGAGTTAAAACTGATTCATAATTAGCTAAAGCAAAATTTCAAACATATTGTTGATTTTTTTAAATTTTTTCATATAGTTACAATTTAAAAGGATTTAATTATTAAGTTAAGAAAATAAGATAGAGCTCTCATACAAACAAGGATTTGGTATTGATTTTAGAAAAAAAATCTAGTTTCATGAAATTAATACCAATATTTTCATTAATAACTATGTCTAAAATTTTTATTCAACTTTTTCATAGTTGAAAGTAGATAAAGGAAAACATAATTATAAAGTAGAAAGTCACAATGCACTTTTTAATTATTAATTTCAATAAAACTGATTTTTAATCTAAATAAACTTCAATTTAATAAGCTTATTAATTTCTAAATAATTGTGTGAGTTTAAAGGGACTTCACAACAATTATATTTCATACAACAAGAAACGCACACTGGAAATGTTTTTTAATATTATTTCAACTTTATATATCATAAGTTTACGTAACACTTACTTTTGTACTATAGTGCATTAACTACATAAATACTTTTAACACTAAAAAATATTACAATATCAAAAAATTTACTTCACAAATTATAATTTTTATGTTATCGTTATACATACAGGTTATTACTCTGTATATATTCCACTCTTAATTTTTCTAAGTATTAAAAAAGCAAATTCAAATGTAAATAATTTTTTTGCAAAAATTATTCTACGTTTTAACAACTATAAAACAACTTTTCAAAATGTATTAAAAAAAGTTCTTACATTTCCTCTAATTTTCCCGCCTTAATTAAAAATTGCCATATCAACAAATCAAATTTTGATTTCAGCATTCTGCAATCTAAATGATTCTGAAATAAAAGAAGAAATACATTTTTATTATTCATAAAATAATGTTAATTTAAAATAATTTAGAATTCAATTTCGATTTATAATTAAAAAACTTGATGAAAAATAAATAAGTATATAAAGACAATAAATACTTCTATGTAAATTTAAATAAAATGTATTCTAATATTAATTTTTATTAGCCCATAAAATAAATTAATATGTTCTTCCTATTCCTGAGTTTAAATAGCATATTTGTGAAATGACTGATTAAATTCAAAACAAAACTTTCAAAATATTAGCATTTTATGAAATAAAAGTTAAATATTCCATTGAAAATATTTTATGCAGTAATGTGTAATCATTTAAAAAATGAAATTCTATTAATTTCTAGAAATAAACCACTTTCTTTTTTATCTTCATTAAATATTTTCAAAATTAGTTTCTTTTAAATCAATCGACAATTAAAAATTATTTCTATTAAATTTAATTAAAAATGTTATTTCTTGATTTAAAAAAAGAATAAAATCATTTTATTTTTATTTTTGCTAATAAATCTTCTGAAGTGAAATGCATCAATAAAATAAGGAAAAAACGTGCTTTTTAATTTATTTCTTTATAATACTTCATTTTGCTTCAATAAAATCTGTTTTGTAACGTAGATACTAACAACTGCTTAATTATTTCCGGCTAAATGAAGCATTTATTATTTATAAGTAATCGTAAGAATTCGAAACTTTTCAACACAACTATTTATAATATAACTTGAGTATATTCCTCATTTTAGTTCATTTTATTATTCCTAATGAGACAAATTCAAACACTAAAAGAAATAATTTTTCAACTAAGTGTAATTGAGCTTTCAAAGATAATGCACCAAAAAATTATAATGTTAAAATTTTTTTAACTTAAAAATACAATAAAATCTTAAAATAAAATCAAAGTTTATTTTTTAAAATATTTAAAAAATGTTATTACAATCGATTTATTAAAATATATCTATCATGCTATAATATAACAAAGAAGAATTTTACTTAAATCATTTTTGTAGTTTTAAAAAATAAAGTTTAATGAAGCTTATAAATTTAAAAACAAATTTAAGTGATAATTCCTTTAAATTAAGCTTATTAAGTTTATTTTTAATTTGTTAATAAAATTACATTTCGTCATCAAATTAAAGTATTTTCTACTTTATGCATTTTTTTTAATTACAAAAAATCATAGAATTAATTTTTTATGCAAAGCCTTACATTGAAAATTAAATGTTTCAAACATTAAAGGTCTCTTTCACAATTATAAATACGAAAATCAGTTACTTATATACAATAAGCCTGTTATAGGTATTCAAACAGTTGCCCAAATTTAGAAAAATTTTACATAATTTTTTTAAAATAAAAATATGTAAATTTATTTTAAATATCATTAAAAGTTAGACAAAATAACAATTTTTGATAAAATTTTGAATTTTTTAATCTTATAAAATTAATGTTCACAAGTTGGGAAAATTATGAAAAAATACTTTTATTTATTACTTCAAAAATGTTTGTGTTCATAGCTTCGGCACACACATTAAACAATTGTACTCTATTAATTTTCAATTTAAGAATTACGAAACTTATTCTTGCAAAATTAACAACTGCGATAGTTAGCATTAAAATATTTAAGTAAATTGAGTTTATTATTTAAAAGAGTGATTAAAATAATAAACTCAGTGAAACAAAAGTTTTTGAGGATTCAATTTATGAATAGAAAGTAGATTTCTAAAATATAGTACAATATTTTTTATCTTTTTACTATTTCTTTAAATTTGCTCTTCTGCATATTTATTATCGTAAATACTATAACACATGCATTCAAAACATTTAGCTATTTATTTTGAATTTTGAGAGAAAAATTTACATAAATCCTGATTACCTTTATATACAGGAAATTAAACATTTAAAAAATTTATTTTGAAAACATATTAGCAAATGTATATTAAAGCTATAATATTGTATATTAAAGCTATAGACAACTTTCATAGTTTTTGAACGACTACATAATAATGTGTGTTGAAGCAATGAAAATTACGAATAACTAGAAGCTTATTATTATGCTAAATATATCAAAATAGGTATACGTGAACTGGCAAATATGAATAATGTATTTTAATTTTTTAAATTAGTTTTTAAGAACTTAAAGTTCTTAATACATTTTTCTTTATTTTTAACGTTTGAAAAATTGCAATAATCATGTTTGCAAAAATACTTAATTTCATTATATTGCCACTAACTTTTCAAGAAACAATACTTTAGTTGTGTTTATAATTTTTATGCGTGGTTTCAAAGATAATCATTTTTCTAAAGATAGTTATCATAAAAGGATCTAAGTTTAAAATAAAAACCGTTTTCCAAGCACTCTTTAAAATAAAAAAATATATTTTATACAAAAAAAATGAAGCAAATTGAAATATTAAGCAAAAACAAAAGAAAAATGAGTTTCAGAAAAACATCAACTCTTCATATATAAATCTTTTGTTATAATCATTCTGATTTCTCAGCTAAAATTTTAACAAAAACATTTGAAATTACCATACATGTTTTTGTTTCATAGAGAATTATAAATATTAATTTTGTAATATGCAATAGTCTATATAAAATGTGCATACTAAACTAGCTTATATCTACAAAATAAGAAAGGACAATTCAAAAGGCAAAAACAAATTAACCAACCCCTATCGCATTTACCTTAGAGAACAGCCATCCCATAAGGAGTTTACATTAACGGTGCAAGCAGGTAAACGGAAGGTTTGTTTCTTCCTACACGACCCAAGATGGCAAGGCACACACACATTACATACTTAAAAAAAATGAAAAGAAAAAAGAACCCTTTGACCTGTACGCCTTAGGCATCCCTCCCCATTTCAGACTATTTCGAGTTGAGTCAATTTTAGACTAGGCCGGGGTGTCTAAAGTGGGTCAGCATTTTTGTCTATAACGCGAGAGAAGCTTTTTTTCTTATTATTACTTCAGACAGTGTTATTCGAACTTTGTTAACCCACCTAATACATTTTTAATCACATCGCTTGGTAAACATTTTCTCGTCTCTTAACTCAATAATAGGAAATGTATGCTTCGTGGAAAAAAAAAAACTGAGTAATTATTTAGAAAACCACTACGTAGTGATCTATAAAGTCCATATTAGCAGATTTTTCTGATATATGTTTTCAATTAGTTGTCTTATTAAAATATTTTCTTATGTCTTGATAGAATCACCAAAAAAGTATTAGAACAAGTCTAAAAATAGTTTTATTTATTTCATTTAATATCAATTATGCAGTCGCAATTAAAATTTTTCATTTTAAATGTCTTTAAAAATAACTATTTATGCAGAATGCTAGAGCATCTAGTAGGGAATCACTATTACCTAATTTAAATAATTACATTATTTATAATCAATGATTAAAATCTGTATATATTCTTGATTTATCTTAAATTTCTATAAAAGTGATTAAGACCAATAAACTTCTGCCCAATTTTTTATCCTTTGATAAAGTTATTTAAGTAGTAAATATTTCTTTGGTGTACTAAAATCAATTTAAAAATAAACTAGAATTTAAAAATTTATTTTTAATTTTAAACTCAATTATTTTTATCTCAAATAATATTTTTATTATATTAATATATTATTTGAAGCTTCTTATTTTTAACGAAAAATATGTTAATACTCTTTTTAATTATTGATCTGATAAAATATTGATTCTCTAACTTCAGTTCTGAAATTTGATTATTTAAAAATTTAAAACAGTTTCTCCAACAGATTCATAAAACTTACTACTTAAAAAGAGATTAAATAATTAAGAAAATTTTTTTCACAAATATATTTAGTGCAACATACCTAAATAATTCAACACTTAGAAAATAAACAGAAAATTTCATGAATTTCGAGTCATGTCTACTCTGCTTCTTTGTTCCGTTTCATTTTCATATAATTAAATTTCCAAAATTGTTTTAAATTATAGTTCTAAGAATTTAGTGGAAGATTTTTTAATGGAATAGCAATAAATTCAATTAAATTAAAGTTTACTCGCAATGAAATTTTAAGTTTTCATTCATTATATTAAAATTAATTCTGTTAAGAAAAAATTACTTAAACGAAAAACTTTCTATCTCGACACGAAACAACTCAAAAAACTGAAAGTATATACATAGCTGCAGTTTAGTTTAGGTTAAATCCTTGTGATGTATTTCTGGTTATCTATTCATATCGACACCGCTCAACGCAAATTATCTCGCAATTTCAATGGATGCATTCAAAGGTAGAGGTCCCCTGAACTGGCACTCTCCCCTTTATGTCACGGGACTCAGAAGAAGAGCATTGGATCTTGTGGAATTCCTAACATGTAGATTCTTCAGCATGAGAGTCTTCGGGTGAAATCGATACTTTCACTTCAAGAAGACAATTGAAGACGGAAAACGAGGTGGTTGTTAATACATCTTCAATAAGTTCTAGCAGACCTTTTGAGACACACGAGAATTGAAAACAGAAATGATTTTTACCGCAAGTCTATACTCATGTGTAATTCTAATTTATTTTTCTCTTCATTTCAGTAAGCAAACGATTAACTCTTATTCATCAAAGATTGCTGTGTACATTTCGTAAAATGAATCGTAACTCATGTTTATTTTCAATTTCTTTCTAAAAAGTAAGCAAATAATTTCGTCTTCGAGGATTATGTCATTTGTAAGTATCTAATTAGGTATTGAAACTTTCATTTTTTTGAACACATGAGAGTTGCCTTTTTCTTCATTAAAACCGAGACTATTCCTCGGTTTTAATAACTACAGAATATTCATTTAAAATTTCGAAAATTGGATTCAATTTTGTTTTATAAAGTTTGAGTGAAATTTGTGCCGAAACTTTCAATTAGGAAATTAAGAATAATAATGAAGTTTTTCTTCGTTGAAATTTGTGCGATACATGATAAATTATATTTATCTACAAAATGAGAGAGAGAGAGATTTGAACTTTAAAACCAATCATAAATTTTTTTAAAAAAGTTACAATAAAATATTATTGGATGCAATTTATAGCTCACCGTTCTGAATCTACTATTTAAAAAGAAAAACAAAATAAAAATGTTGAGATTAAATTATTTTTAGCATTTAATAATAGCTTAAATCAGCTTTTTTAAATAAAAATATAATAAGTGTAGTTTATAATAAAAATTCATAAAAGTTATTTTTTGAAGTGTTTTGTCAGAGAAATCAAATTTTGTTAGAGTATCTATATAGTGATTTTATGTCATTTCCTTTAACTATTCTTTAAAAGCTAATATCTTAGAATTATTTGATTTAAATTGCAATTTATTGTACCAAAATTAATTCTAACGAAAGTAAATTTAACAGATCATAAAATTCAAAAAAAAATCTGTCTAATGAAATAAAAGTGTGTTTATATAAATATATGTGAATGTGAGTTAAAAAAAGGTTTATGTCAAGTCGATGTCTAATATAAGGATTCCGCAATGGTTCGGATGGTTTGATATAAAAAATTTTATTAGCGAATAATGTTGAATTATTATAAATGTAGAACTGCTAAATAACTAATTATAGTAAGAAAATAAATAGCTTATAATAGTCAACCAAAGTGACCATACACTCATAAAAGCGATCTGATTAATAATTCAATATCGCTTAAAAATTCATTGGAATATTTTTTAATTTTTCTTTTAAATTTAAAATGTCATGTTCAACCAACCAGTTAATGTATGAATTTATAACAATTAATTTATAAGTAAAAGTTCTAACCTACCAAGTGAAGACAAAAAATAGAATTGCTTCATCATCAAGCAATAAAAGATTGCTTCCACGCGTTTTACTGTTTCACATACAACTCACCTAACTAACCATCTAATTATCGCTTCAAACTGATATATATTCATTCAGCTTTCCATAATTAATCGCTCTTTCTTTATTTATAATCGCATTAAGAAGAAAAATTTAAACGAAAAGCTTAACTGTATTTTAATATTTAATGGTAAAATTACTATATTTGAATTATTGCACTCCAAAATACGACGTTTAGAATTTTAGAAAATTTAATAGCTGAATTACGAGTGCTGTTGCATAACATACTTGAAAAACACCACGAATATTTTTTTCCAATTGTTTCATTCCTTTTTTATAAGAATGAGAAAATGAAAAAGCTATCAAAACAGTTTATATCTTTCTCCACATAAAAAAGTAAATTAATATTGCTTGAACAGAATAAAAATGTTTGTGTGTTGCAAGTTCTATATAAATATTTATATACGTGTGTTTTATGTTTCTTTTCTTCATAAATTAGTTTCGAAACAAAAATGTCTTTTGTTATGCATTGGAAAGAAGTAATGGATTGGAATATTATAAGCAGGTTCTCTCTCTCTCTAAGCAACTTAGTTTGCTCGTAGCTCTTAAAGATTGAATATTTCATAAAGACTGGTATGTTAAATAACCAGATACCTTGCTGATTATTTTATTTATTTGTTTACCTCAATAATTACAAATCTTATTGCACATTTAAATTTTGAAAATATTTTTAATTTTTAAAATATTGAAAGTTAATAATTCTTAAAAAATGAAATTAATTTTAATTAAATGCATAATAACTAAAATTAATAGATCGATTAATTAAAAGAAACTTGTAAACAAAAAGCAACATTATCCACTATTACACGTATTCCATTTATCATTTGGAAAAAAAATAAAATTCTCTATCAGGGGTGAAAGTGCAAATACAAAAAGAGCTTTCATTGAATGAAAAACGAAATTTACTTCCGCGTTCGTGAAAAAAAAAGATCTTGAAAACCCTTTCGTAATCACCACCAGAGGCGGTCAACAACTAAAGATGGGACAAGGCCGCTTAAAGTCTGAAGTTATTAGTGCCAAGGTCAAAAATTAGATATATCGAAAAAATAAAAAACTCCAAAAGAAAACTATAAACTTCCTTGCCAACTGCCACACATAACGGGGCACGTGCTGTACCTTCAAGGGGTTAACGGTCTCTCAAAGCCAATGCACGCAGTCGGCCTTGGATTGGGGCATTGGCACAACTCTTGCGCCAGGAAGGATTGGGTGTAATTTTTTTCAGTTTATTTTTTTCTTCCTTTTTTTATCAAAGCTTTTCTCCCTTTTATCACTTTCCTTTTTTTTCATTCTGTTTTTTAAGTTTTCTACGATAACATGAAGTTTATATATTTCACTCCTCCCCTCCTTTTCAAAAGAAAAAAAAGTATTCTATTTTTATGTTTTTTATTATCATCAAATAAAACACTTTTTTTTCTTTTGAGCTGCGAATAACTTTTATTCGTTGGGTAGTGAATATTGATTTGTTTTTTAATATATTATCAAATATGTGAGAAACGACGCGAAACTTGGTCAAATCACTGAAATTGAACTACTTCTAGATGAATTAGCATTCAATATATATTTGCATTCGAAAAAAAATACAACTTTAATCTATTAACCATCCACATTTCACAACCAATAAATTAGTTAATATTTAAATTCAGCATTTCCCTCATTTTAAGATTAAATTTTTTTTCTATATTTTATACTCAAAGAGCAATAAAATTTTGTAAATTTACTTAACTTAAAAAAAATTAAGCCAAAACTTTTCAAGTATTAAATAAAACTTTTAAAAAATGTAAATATACTTTTAAAAATATGATTTTTAAGATAATACTGATTTTTAAATTAAATGTCGAAAAGCTTAGTTAAATCAATTTATTCATTTAAACTTATCTAGAATGAAAAAAATATGCTTAAAAATCTGAGTATTTCCAATTATTAATTGTAGTTATTTTGCGAGAGAATTATTAATAAATAATTTATATTCTTAAATACATTAATGAATTATATTACACATAATGTTATCAGAATTTTCAGCTTATAATTTACTACATTAGAATGAATATAAAGCATGAATTGGGATAGCTTCAAAACGGTTTCAATAAGAACTCGTGTACACATTACTTCTGATAAGATATAGATATTGAAGTTTTCTAATAAATCATGCCATATATTCAGAAATGGATGCTACTCCTTCTGGTGTTACATTATAGAATACCATTTTTGTTATTTACTTGGAAATGAAGCTATATTCTATTAAATTTTGAAATAAAAGTAAACTTTGAACGAACAAAAAAAATCATGCAGTTTGTCTTGAGAAATCACTTTGACAGAACATTCTCTAAATAATTAAAATGTATTAATTACGAAATAAATTATTTAAATTAGTAATTGTGTTTGAAATAAATGATTCAAATATTACATTTGAGGGCAATCATCAATCAAAAACGAAGTGAAAATTAAAATACATTCAATAAATTCTCTTTTTAAAATTTCTTTTCACAAAAACAGTTGAATGGACATACACACTACTTTGAGCTCTTAGTGAATTTAAAGCCAATAGTTAATGTGTAAATAACTTCCATTCTAAGCGTTGAGTATAAGAAAATCGTTAGAACCGAAATTGTTATCTCAGGTAAAGGAAAACAAAATTGCATAGCTAAAGATTAAAGGAAAATTCAACCCTGAACGTGAGCTTGATTTCAGTGTCACTGACCTACTGCTGTTTTTTTAACGATACCTGAGATTAGAGTGACTTTCGAGAACATGGAAGTGCTTGCCAACTGGCACGCTCTTTTCTTTTCAGACTTCCCTTGAAAAGCAATGGAGGTCAACAATTTTACTCAAAGCTTGTAAATAGTCTCTTAAAATGTTAGTAAAAATAAAACTACTCTTAAAAGAGTAATTTTAAATTATAATAAAACATCAGAAGTACAAAATCGAGTCATTTTTTTTTCATTTAAAATATTTAAAAGGAATGAGCTATATTTAAATAAGAAAGAACATATAGATTTAGACTTGTGAAAAATTATATTTTCAAGTTCACTGAACAGTTCCAATTTCTTTCTTTCATAATTGATATTTCTTTAAATATCCTACGATGAACTTAATTCATATTGCAATTATCAATACAAAACTTATAGTTTTAATCTCAAAAACAAATAATGTAGATTCTGTATATTATTTATCGGCTTATAGTTTTCTATTATTAAAAGAGAAAAAAATTATTTCAATATAGTCTTTTTAGGCCATATTAAGTTTTTTAAGTAATGATATATGACATGATAAAACTGTGAAGCAATTTTTTGTCTTTACGAAATAAAAGCACAATCGAAATATTACGTAAAAATCACAAAATGCTAAATGATTTGTTAATATTAGATTACATGAATATTTTACCATATTACACACTTAAATGTAGAAATTAGAATTGTTTTTATATTATATATATTTAAATAAATTTAGTTTCTTTATTTTTACAAAAGTCTTTAATATTAATTATATATATATATATATATATATATATATATATATATATATATATATATATATATATATATATATATATATATATATATATAAAAGTTTAATCATGATAGATATGATAATTTTTTTATTTGTACAAGATAATATCAATTAATTATAAGATAAAGGTATACGCGTTTCATGGCAATGTTTATGAAACGAAGATCTTTTATCAGAAACCATACAGCAAATCACTTTTAAAAATCAGAAAGCTATTAAATATTTTTACTATATAATTACGAAATTTAGACATTATATGAGAAGCGCAGAAAATATTCAAGTATTCATCACTCAACATTCATATTTTTAGAAAACATTTCTTTCTTTTTCTCATCATATATTTGCTCTGGTTGTTGTAATGACAAATATTTCAATCATAGGCCAATTTTGCTGATCATTATGAAAAGTACCAGGCTAGAATTTTCCTAAAGAGAAGTAATAGGAAATGTCTACTTCTTACGAACAATCTATGCAATGCTTTTTTTAGGCGCTTAATTTTATATTTTGCACCTAAAAATTTAATTTTTTCGCGTTGTAAAATAATACTTATATGTATAATAATAAAAGGATTATTATAAATAAAAAGTAAAGAAAGAAGCGTAACCATAGCGCAAAATCAAAAAATTTTGATCGTATTATTTGACTTCATAAAAAATTCCCTTGAATTATTCGAATTACTTTTCGAAAAATTGTTACGAAATTAGCAGCATGAGCTTTATAAATTGAAAAAAGGAATCATTTGAAAACGTTACTTCGATATTAACAGTATTTTAAATTTATTCAGTTATCTTCCAGAGATTTCACATATTAAAACAGATTCCGTATCAAATTGCTTGTTTTTTCCTGTCAACGCAACCCAGTTTCACTCCTAAAGTACTAAAAATAAAATTGTATAAGAGCATTTAAGAGACTTTCAATAGCTTTAGAACTTTAGATAGGTATCTGAGCAAGACGCCCTATATTTAGTTCGAGGAACTTACTCTGCGACAAGTGAGCTGTTTCTGCAGTGCATTTTCCCTCAGTTACCATCCAAAATTTCCTCTAATTTTGTAGAAAAAATGAGAATGAGGAGTGAAGAATTCTAAGAGCGGTATGCGGAAGCAAACACTTTACAATGTAAAGAGGAACAGCAAAGAAATATAGCGTTATTCCCGAATAATAGCTTAAAACAAATACCAGTAATTAATCAAAACTTTATTTTCCGA
This sequence comes from Latrodectus hesperus, assembly GCA_037975125.1. Lineage (NCBI taxonomy): Eukaryota > Metazoa > Arthropoda > Arachnida > Araneae > Theridiidae > Latrodectus > Latrodectus hesperus. The sequence continues at coordinate 98,431,146 of CM075853.1, read as the reverse complement.
ATTTTTCTGTTTTCTGAAAAAATAACTTATCTTAATCGTTACTGAATGTTACATTGTGCAGAAATATTTGGTAAAAGCTTTTGACTCGACACTGGAATTCCTGAAGTAAAATTAATTTAAAAGGAATCGTTGCAGAGCTCATAAATTTCCCAAAACAAGTAATGGTTAAATTTATGAAAACCATCATATACAGTGCAATCGACTTTCCCTAAATCTTCATGAATATATTTTTTCTCAAAATTGAGAAAGTAATTTGGAGCAGCTACTTATATTAGTTTTACAATTATATTTTGAATATATTCTTAAACTAGAGCATATGAATATGTAAGCTGCTAATCACTTTAATGTTATCTTTGTCTCCGCAAACCAATGACTTATTTCAAACCACCATTTTTCCAGAAATTATAATCTTAATTCAAAGAATTTAATTAACCACATAAATCAAATAGTGATCAATTTAAAACAAATGTTTATTTCAAAACTATAAAAAAATTTCACAAATAAAATCTAACAAGAATAATGGAGTAAAGGGAGATTTTTTTTTAAAACATACTTTTCATGAAGTACTTATTGATCATGGGTACGAAGAAAAGTTTAAACTAATACTGATGAAATTAATACTACAGTATCGAAAATTCATTTCTTTCATAAGTGTTACATTTACAGATATTTGCTATTTAAATACTAAAATATGGATCTAACAAAATATTGTAAGTAATTCAAACAAAAATTTTAAAATGGGCTTCTACCTTTCCGTTAGTTAAGTACAAAAAAATCACTCTTTTTTATATTATTAAAAAGATTATTTAAAAAAGTACATATAGCTTTCTCTGTAATACTCTAACAATATATTTAAATGCACATTAATGGATATGTATACATAAGACTTACTCTAAATATATTTTAAAATTTTCTACCATTAATTATCATTTTTCTCTTTAGTTTTGCTTTTGCGTGTAACTTTATTATCTTTTAATATAAAATTCAAAAGAGTTCTTTAAGCATAAGAAAAAGTGAAATATATATATATAGTTTGAAAATCTATAAATAAATCATTTCCTTTCGCCAAATTCATGTGCAGTCAACAAAAATATAAATAAGTTAACATTCGTACTTGAAAATCCATATATTATGTAATTGAATGAAATAAGTATAAGACGAACAGCTTGAAACTTCACCGGAAAGTAAAACCGCGAAAGTAAAAAGAAGGAGGTTTCAGAAAAGAGCTTCCTGTGTCCTTTCTGTGAAAAAATATCCCCAGGAGAGAGGGGGTAAAAAAACGATGCAACAAAGGTCAACAGGTGTTGCCCAAGATCTGCCATTGGGGTTTTTCCAGAAGGTTGTTTACGACTAAAAAAATATTAGAATGTATGATTGCTAGAATTAACAGATGATCGCTGCTTTATTATAGTTTGGCAAAGATACTAAGAATTTCATTCAATAAAAATGGTGAAATTTTCTAAATTTAGAGATTCAATTTTTTGGTCTGTAAATTAGAGGATTTTATGCATTTCAAATTAAATCTAGTATTATTATTTAAATTTAATTGTAATTGCCTATATAAAATCTGTGCTCTTAATATTTAGTTTCACAAAATTTCAATTTCTTGGTCAAAGAAATATAATGATGCACAAAAGTTTTCTTACTTTTCAGAAACACTCTTTATTATATTTAAAAAAGAACTTTGTAGGCAATTATTTTGTAAATATGTAAAGTTACAAAGTGATTTTTTAATAAGAAAATTTAAAATTTTCAAATATTTACGGAATATTTGGAGAATTATTGACTTTTAATGAATAAATTATTTATTTATTTATTGGAATCTACTATGATCAACAATTATTGAAAAAAAGTAAATAGTAAACTTTAAAAACATTCAAAATTAGAATTTAGGAACATTCTATTAATGATAGTAGTCAGATTCTTTTAAGCATTTCAGCTGATAAAATGAACGACACATTCAGTTGTGAATGTTATAAAATACGGCTCTTTAGCTATTAATTATAGAATTAAATTCACTCTCATTGAGAAGTAATAAAATTCAACCAGATAAAGCATAACTTTTTTCATTTTAAAAAGAAAGGTTTGCTCATGATTTCTGCATGATCAAAGGGCATTTTATATAAGGATATGACTGAATTTAATTCATTTTATAATGCCTGTGAAAGTAATGCACTTCACCTAGAAAGTTAATCAATAACAAAATATCTGAGGAAAAATTATAAGAAGGTATAAATCATAAATGTTAAAATATATATCAAGTTAAAACTTTACATTTTAATTAAAAAAAATTTATATGAAACATTTCACTTTCAAAAAATTAAATGTAAAATTAATAAATATTCATTTGTCTTTTTATCATGTATCACTAATAATTACAATTTTCAATAATGAATTCTCGTGTAACCAAGTTAAATTTTGAACGTAAATGTTTCCAAAAAGGAATGTTGTATCTTTCATTTTAAATGAAATGCAGGATTAAATTCTGAAATAGTGATCATAAATTACAAAATATCTTTTTGAAATTTTTTTTTCAGGACGTAAAAGCAACTAATGATGTAAAAATAAAACAATAAACTGGATAAAAAATCCAATAACATAATTAATAAAATCTATTGATAACGTACAAATGAACTTAAAATATTGAAACACTAATATATTTACGGAAATGCATTTTTTAAATAAATTATATTGAAGTCATTCTTTCGGTAAAGTCAAGGAAAACTTTAAGTTAATTAACATTAAAAAAGCTGTCCTTTATTTATATTAATAAAAAAATTAATATAAAACGTTATGGTATATAATCGAAAAACAAGAAGGCTTGCAAATAGATAACAACATTTATTCTTAAGCATTGTATGATTTGGCTCCTGTTAAGAACCTAACTTGGCGAATTTCTCTAACGATGCCTTTAAATAACCCCGATCACGAAGATGCAATCTAAATCTGGGGAAGGAGGTATTAAGTACCCTGAGAAGCAACCCCTCAAGTATAGATTATGAAAAGACTTTATGCATTTTCAAGGCCATGAAACTTACTAAGGAACCCCTAGAGAGAGGTGTATTTTTTAGGGTGGATGTCTCGTTGTTTACTCCGATTCATTGTTTACGATGTTAGCTAAAAATGACCTTGTTGAGTTCAGCGAACTTTAGGGTTGGCATAAGGGCGTACCTGATTCAAAAAAATCCTTTTTTTAATTCACTGCTTTTTTTTAGCTCTCACCTCAAGTTTTTTTTTATTTTTTTTGTATCACAAAGAGGGGGTTATCATAGTTTTGTATATAGAGGGATACTCTCCCCTCCCGTCGGAATAGCAATAGAAGTGAAAGTGGAATCTGACGGGATTCTTCATACAGAGGGGAATGCAGTTTTTTTTATTTATGTATTTTTTTGATTTCCTTTGAATATTTAATGTGCATGTGTATAGCATTTTTACCTTTATTCAGCTACTGATTTTTTTTTTCCTTTTATGAATTAGAATCGTAAATTCGACAAAATTGTAATTTTTGGATATTCTTTTTCCATTTTTAAGAGCAAAACAATTTATGTCGGAAATTTTTTATCATATTAATCAGGAAATTAAATACGTAAAAAGTACTCTTTTTTTCTTTAGATTTTGAGAAAATTCTTTTTACGAGAAATTATTCTTGATTTCAGTGAGTCAAAAATTAAGTGTATAAAATAAAAATAATTAATTCGAATAGTTTGAGTTTTGCCTTTGAAAGCTATCAACTTGAAAAATAGTCACATTTTACTCAAATAAATTTAAATTAATACATTTTACGACTAACAAATTCTTTTTAAAAATATCCTAATACATTAAAGAAGTACATATTTTTAAATATAATTCGATTCACAAACGTTTGTTTAATATTAAGTACATTGATTGCTTATATTTTGATAATTATAATAAGTGTTGATATCCAGATACAGAAGCAATTCATTATTTTTTTAAATAAAAAATATTCACAGCAAACACCCAAAATATTTAATTTGACATCTGAAGCGCAAAATGTTTATTACTTTTTGTGAAGAAGAATAAATTTTTATTATCCAGATACATCAGTCAAGAATTACCATCAAACTAGATTTGCTCCTAAAAATGGTATTTAAAAAAGTTTAAATATTAAATAAAAGTATAAATAATGAACATTAATCATTTATATCTATCATTTTTATTAGTTATATTATACTATTAAAAATGATGAAAAACATTCCTGCTTAAATATACGTTTTTGATATAAAAAAAATGCATTCAATTCATTTATTTTGCTCAAAATAATTACACAATTTTTTCATTGATGATAGCCATTCTATTAATGATAAACATTGCAATGAGAAATTTAGGATACATAAATATAATTAGACATAACAGCTTCAGTATTTATAATAATGATTTTCTGTGAAATTTTAAAGTAAATCATAATTATTCCCTTTGATATTTTGATAGTTATGTCAATATTCAAATTGATAAATGCTATGATTGATTTAATAATATCACTTAATTTATAAAATATAGTGAATAAGTAAGAGTCTCATTATTTCACTATGATCAGTCATATTTTTAATGACTAAAACTCTTAATTTTGTGACATTTTTATTTAATAATTTAAATTTTTAAATTTAGGAGGAGATAATATGGGATGATTCGCAAATTTTGCAAAATCTGATTCCTATAACTTCACGAAATTTACTAATTACGAAATACAAAAATCATGCAGATTTCTTATACAAGAAAATGATAAGGCATTCATATTTTTCATATTGAAAATTCATAAATATTATTTCAAAAATATCTCGAAAAAGGAAAGTAGAATGTATGTTTTTTTAATTCGACATAAATTAATCATTGGCAAAAGCAGATAAGGTTGACTTCCAGAAATTTGTGAATATGTAAACACACAATATAAAAGAAATATATAGAAACTCTATAGCATATGATGCTGTACAAACTAAATCAAAAATTCAGTTAAAATATATACCCTCTTGATAAATCTCATAGGAAATAAGTTGTACCCACTTAATACTTATTGATAAAAATTATTGAATAGTTAATAAAATTATGCCTATCTAAAATTTGATATAATGCATTTGAATGAGGGTTTTGAAAAAATGAATGAAGAAAAAATCTAATTTTTACTTATTCCCAACATTTTTAAGACTTTAGAATTAAAATTTATTAAATCCATTAAAAATTATTTAAGTATTTTATATTATTTTTAAATAATTGAATATTTTTATACTGTACTGAAGATTGCCTTTTCATTTAAAGCCAAGCATATTAATTATATATAACGTATACATACAAGCATATTAAGTCATTAAAATTCAAATGTTAATTCAACTTATTTAAACAACGTTATTCTCACACATTTTAATAAAAAAATTATTCTGTATTTTCTTTAACAATAATTTTAAGTATTCATCTGGTTTAAATCAAAGAATTTTTAAGAGTATTGTATTATACAAGAATTGCCATTGATTTTTTTATAATCTTGTGATTAGTTTATTTCTAAAAGCAAAATATTATACTTAAATTTGGCCAATGAAGAAAATATTTCAAGCCCTCATACTTTCGGAATTAATTCCCATCTCTATCTTGTTTGTAACAAAACGTTTGCATCAAATATTTGTAAAATAATTGTATTTTAGAGATATATAAAAAGGATAGCCGATATTTTTTGTAATTACATGTAGAAGTCAATTAACTAAGTATTTAGCAAATTATTTCTTATTTAAGAATGCACTGGATTCATCTCCCTTTTTTACATTGAATTTCAACTTATTTTTATATTATCTTATGATCAACTAACTATCCATATTTTATTAAAGAGACAGAACTCTTTATTTCACCTTTACTGTACATATTCATATGCAACCTTATTAAAACTGAAACATAGAAAATAAAACTTAAGAAGAGGGGGGAAAGATGAAAAATCGAAGTGAAAATGATTCTGAATCACGGAGGAAGCTCTTTTATTATTAAAGATGAAATCCTGCATCTCCTAGCAGCTTCCAATCACCACTGCAACTGTCGGCAGTAAACAAAATCCAACATCAGATGCAGAAGTGGGAAAAGAAATACATCTGCTATAGTATAAAAGGTAAATAAATAAAAATAACATTCCCCGGAAGTTTAGAAAAATGAGTAGAGTCTATCAAAATGAGGAAGAAAAATGTCTTCTTTCAGTTGTATCCTCGCACGCAAAACGAGATTAGTGCCCACCTTTACTTCAGGTACTTTCCTATTTTCTTTGCGAAGCAGTTTATTTTAAGAATTCTGGGTAAAAGAGAGTTGTATACGCGGAGAGAGAGAGAGAGGGATTATTTCAGGAATTTGCTTAGTGCTTCTTCAAAAAGAAAAATAACACTTCTTATGTTTGAAGAAATTGAATATATTAAATAAATAAAACGATTCATGTAGGAATTTCAGCTCCATTCTGATATTGAATTTATTTAATGGGAAAAATAAGACAATACAAAACCAATATAATTCAAAATAGCATTAATTACTGCATTTATTTATTAAATTCATTACCAACAATAAAAAACCAATAGTATATTTAATTTTTAACCTACGAAAAATCATAATTAAAACTGAATGCACTTTTTTAATCCCCTCTGGTTTTTAATAATACTATCCAAAATTAAAAATTTACTAATTTTTCTGAAGATTTTCCTGTAGTGGATTACTTTTTTACAAATATAATTAAAGCATTTTTTTTAAATTAACAATTATTTCGTAACTTATTTCACAAATACTTGAATAAATATGAAACAGGTAAATTTTTTAATTTCACAATTTTACTGTTTCCATCGTTATTAATTATTGACATTAAATCTATTTTCAATATCTATTCCTTCATTATTCTCACCAAACAATTCAATTTGTTTTTGTGGCGTTCTTCAAATGAAATTTTTCCTCACATTTTTTTAATAGCTTATGTGTATGTAATATGCATTTGGTATAAAGAAAATTTATTTCAGTGCAATTTTATTGAGAAAATGTGTAACATTAAAAAATGATCTGTACGTAAGTGTAAGAGAAAAATTGTGCAAAAAAAATTTAAGAGGGAAAACACTGACACATCCAGACTCGGATTCAAATATTTTTTTATCTCATTGATTTCGTTTATTTAGGAATTTATGATTTTCATTTTCACTTTTATATTGACTGATTAATAAAATTATGCTCACAGGATTTAAGCTGTCATCTTTAAACTTGTTTCTGCACTTAACAAATTACATTTTTCTCCAATCATTTGAAAGCACTTACTAGAACTTTGCAAGAAAGTTGCAAATAAATCTACTTGAAAATAACATAAAATACTAATTGAAGTACGATCGTGTATTTATGAATACTAGTAAAGATTAGTTTTCTTGCTTCATGTGAGATTTTTTACTTAGGATGGAATTAAAAAATAAACGAATACCCATTAAAACTTATTTGCACTACTAATTCTTTTGCCTAAAAAAATCGATTTCTCTTTCATGCATAAAAAAGTATTAAGAAATGTATTAATCATATTTATCTATTTAAAAGATTATTTTAAGCAGATGACTTAAAGTTTCTTCAAAACTTTGCTAAAGGCATGAATTAGAAATTGATTGACTATGTATCACAGTACTATAAAAGGTCTAAGACTGTAGAAAAACTTTACCATAAAGGGAATTTGATGATGAATAAAAAGTATTAAAGTTTTTAACTATTTATATACACTGATAATACTCGCCTAATAAGTCAAAGGAATACTTCGTCGAAAAATAGATAAACTTTCATTTTTTTCAACGACTGAAAATGATGTCACTATCTTATACCATGCCACCACAACGATGGAGAAATTATCAAATAATCCCTTGTTCCAGGACCTGGACAAGAGTCATTTATTTTGACTTTTCTCCATGTGTAGAAGATAGGGCATCACTATTACCCTCAGAATAGCCAGTTCACTGAGTTTTGCACTGTAAATTCCCACCCTGCCTGTAATAATCCTCATCCCATACCTACTCTCTCACTCGCTAATGGCAAATTCAGTCTGGGAATCACTGGCAAAGGGAAGTGAGGGAGATCTTACCAGCAACTGAAGCTAAAGAAATACTAATAAATCATGAAAAACCTCCGATTATCTTTTCTCTAAAATAGGAAAGTTTCGAGATATGGGGCAATGGCAAGCATATACTGGGGATATATTGGAAGGGGGAGGGGATGTCATCAGAGAAATGTGGTGAAACTCTTAAAGAGAGCTCAGAGTGCAACTAGCGTGAACTTTATTGCATTTTGTTAATTTTCAAAGAAAAATTCTGAAAATTAATAAAAATTATCTACTTTTAGGATAAAAAGAAACGTACTTTCACGCTTCTAGATACAAATGACTGAAAGAAAAACAAGAATTTATAAGAGAAATGTAACACAAGATTTCTATAATAGAATTTAAATTAAAATATTTTTCGCACATATGTGAAATATTTATTGTTTCTGTTATACATATAGCTTACTTTACTTAAATATTTACATTCAAGAATACGAAACAATATAATAATTATTTAAAAAAGGGTATAAAATTGTACATTTTTAAAGTATTTATTTTATTTTGAAAACATTAATTTAAGACAAATGTGAAATAATAATTTCTTCCTAAAGATAATGAATAAAAGCAATATTTATGCAAGCAAACTTGTTCAATTTACATTAAACTGAATAAAAATTTGTCAGTTTACCTTCCAATACTATTAAAAAAACAAAATATTGGTGGTTACAATTTAGAAAATGTTAATACAAAATCTCTAAATCTGTTCAATTTATCAAAAACAATATAATTTTATTTTGAATAAATATAGACAACAGAGGTTGTGAAATGATTGCCATCAATTTAATTAAACTTTAAAAAAAAATTAAAAATTGTGTTTTTAAATGATTATTAGAAAAATAACCTTAAGCTAATCAACATATTAAAAATTTCCTTTATAACTGTAGAATATATTTAATATATAGTTTATCATAATAATGATGTACCTTCTAATGAGTTGTCTGAAATACAACTCGATACAAGATTTCCAGATTTATTTTAATTATGTTCCTATGATAAATTCTTGATTTCTTTTATTAAATTATCATGCTGGTGCTTGAAACAAATAATTCTGACTCAAACGCTTTCCAAAAGTGGAATGTAAAAATTATAAATGTGGGATAAAGAATACAAGAGGAATTCATCTTCTGTCTCCTCTCCCCTCCTATGACCCCCAACATTTTAGTTGCACCATAAATCACACATGCATCAATACATACACACGCGCGCACTCGTACTTACTTTCTCCCTCGATACTCTTCTCTGATGAAGAAAAATGTTCCAAAAATTCAATATACATCCCACGTTACCACCACCACTGCTAACACGGGGAGAGTCCGGGAAATGGCATGTAAAAAAATTGCAAGTGAGTTTGTCTTTGAGTAGTCACTGTTAACCCCGAAAACTAGACGAGAGGGAGGGGCTGAATTAAATCCGATATAACTATATGATATAGACCATGCTGCATTAGTATAAAAAATATATCTTGAAATCTGCTGTCACACATTGTACCAGTCATTAAAAAAGAGGGTCATTCACCCCTCATAAAGTGTGAATCAATTTATCAATGACAGACTATATTAGATTAGAGACAGAAAGACAGAAATTGAAAGATGAATAGAAATAAAATACTCACAGCACAGTACAGTACAATCTAGAAATTTCTAACCAATCGTTACAATGAATTGATATGGTTTTATTCAATATATGTTTAGGTATAACAAAAAATGGAATTAACGACAATGAATAATAAATTCAAAATATGTTATCAAATTATTAATGTTATATAAATCGAATAAGAAATTTCCTATTCTGTATTACAGTAAACTTGTTTTACAAAAATTTCAAAAAAAAAAATGAAATGATAGGTTTTTTTTGCACATAACTGTAAGAAATATAAATAAAAAAATTGCTACCAACAGGAAAATTTTGCTTTTTTTTTACACTACGAATTTCACAGATAGATTTTTTAGAAATTGAATTCGTTGTTATTCATTAAAACTATAAAATGATTCAATTCCAAAAAATACATTACTTTACAATGAAGAATCGTAATCTTACAAACAATAAATGTATTTAAATCTCATCTTAACTTGACATAAATCAGATCATAAATGACAGATCACATGACAGATCATAAATTTATAGAAAACATAAGTATATTAATTACAAAGTGAGAAATGAGTAATAAGATATTAATAATGTAATGTGTATATACATATATGCTTATGATATTTAAGTATCCGCTTTCCTACTTTTTGATTTTAAAAAATTATTTTAATAAATTTAAGCATAGAATTACAATTTTATTAAATTGATATTATTTAAAAAATCAAAATTAGGGATTTATAATCTAAGTTTTATATGAAAATATAAATTTTTTTCTATAAAAGTAGGAACTAATGTACGATTATTTATCAAGCAACGAGTGTAAAATGTAAATCTTTTGGAAGAAATATCTTAAAATATTAATAGGAAATTCATTAACATGTAAGCTTAAATTTAACATAAAAGTTTTTAGAGGACAATTATCGATTGCGGTATTCTCTTTGAAATTCTTAATTAATGATGGCAGTCGCACTACACTTTTTAAAGAACATTTGAGCAGATGATTCCTGGAAATTTAATATATTTGCAGATGATATTTTTGAAGAAATCCAGCTGCAGAGGTGGAAAAAAATCCCCTATTGGTCTTAACACCTTGAGCTGCCCCTTTTCTCCCCTTCCAAAAAAACTCTAGAGTGAAAGAAAAACCAAGGGGCACGGGGCAAGGGTTTCCTGATGTCCCAAGGATGGCCCCAACAGGTTGCGCAAGAATTCGCCCCCAACTCTTTTCCAGCGTGGGGCGCTCTGAAAGGGGTCCAAACCCCTTAACCTGTGCCTCGCAGAACGGATAGTTGGACAGGTAAGGCTTGGGAGGGCAACTGCTTCAGGCCTTATAGAAGCGAAGTCGCTGAACTCCAGAACAGATTTTTTTTACAACTTTGTCCGGTTTTATTCAAGGTCAGGTTTAGGGGATGTTAAATGATGAGATTTTTTAGCCTTTGGAGAATGCATGTGCAGGTGGTTTAAATAAGCTATCATATTCATCATGTGTTTACCGTTTTATTACTCTTCATATTTTAAAAATCTAATGATTAAATTATAAATATAATTTTATTGAAAATCATTCTTTTGGTTGACACGCTTTAAATTAGCTTGTCTTTCAATAAAAGCTTTTTTAAATAAATTATGACAAATACAGAGCCACTTCTCTAGAAATTTGAACAACTATTTATTTCTACATTGTCTAAAAGGGTTTATTTTAATATAGCTTGTTACATATTTTAAGATTTTTATACAATTTTGGATTTTTCTATTTTCTTAACAGAATAAAATTTAAAAAAAGGTAACCCCAAATTTTTATCGTATTATATATATTTCAAAACAGTAAACATTGTTAATTAAATAATTTTGTAAAGACATTAATTCTCTTTTTAGATTTCTCATTTTTAAAATTTTATATTCTTCAAATATATATTAAAAGAATATTAATTTAAGTTTCATTTTCTTTACATGAAAGACTTACAAATATAATGCAGTTAAGTTTCTATTGGTTTGCTGAATACGAATATTAATTTTTTTTTTTTTTTGCCATTATAACTTTATTTCAGTACCTCGAAAATCATATAGATTTCTTTGAAATATTATACATTATTAAATAAAAATTTATTTAAGAAATTTTTTTATCTAAATGATAAAAGTTACTTAGCTTTAGACTTTTTAGTTATTTTGCTGCATGGAATTTTAATAAATATCTTTTCAAAATTTTTTATTCATCTAATTTTTTAAGAAGTTAAATGAACAGAAATTTCAACATTAATGATTTATTTAAAACCTTTGTGTGATTTAACATTATGCGTTTAATTATAATCATAATTCGGAAATATTGTAATGGTTCAAAATACAGTTACTTATAACGGGGTCAAAAGCAAGGAGCGGAAAGCGACCAACTCTTTTTGAGGGCAAACTTCTTAGAAACGGGTTCAACAATCTCACCCCTTGCAAGGTGCCCCCGATACGAATTCCTAACAGGTATATCTACATCCCGGAGGGTGAATGGTACGTAGTATTTGAGCGGTCAATGTCATTTATGTCCCCGTTATCTAACTTATTCCAGGGCACACTATGCGTTACACTATTTTCAGGGTTAAATTCTTGAACTGTTGGCAAGACGGAGCAGCTCTTATAACGCTTCAGTTAATTCAATTATGGACCATAACTTGAAAAATAAGTATGTTAAATCCGAATATAATAAAAATTTTTACAAGGGAGAGAGATATTTCCAATCAACACTAAAGTTTAATAAATTTTTTTATGAAATATAGAAAACATTCTTCATACATTTTGACAATATCGCTAACTTTAGTAAAGTTAGCTAAGATTTCTTCACAATATTTTCTCGATGAAAATCACTATCTTCTAAAATTACTTACAAACAATGATATTTTCATCTTAATTTCTAAATTATAATTAAACTGGCACTAATTAAAATGTAATTAGCCCTAATAAATGAATTATCAAAATTAATTTCATTGAAGTATAGTAACAAGAAAAATAGCTTTTAAAAATGCATTATTTTTTTTTTATCAAACACTTAATACACTGTGGGTCACCGTAAATGCAACACCCTGAAGGAAGCATGCAAATAACATGAAAAATTTACAACATGCCTTAGTCGAGGTGAGATATGCAAAGGATTACAATTTCAGATGCAAATGATTAGAAAATTATGGTATAAACAGATTGGATGTCACTCTCGCAGTCCACTATAACGCATTGTGGGTACTTTAAGCAGCTAATCGTACACCTCCGACGTGATGAAGCCAGTTGTCCTTCCTTATCTTCAGGGCTTGTCCATAGCCATATTTCAACAAGATAATGCGCGACCACAGTGGCATGCATCTTCCAAGGGTTCTTTGCCAATCGCCAGATTGAATTGCTTCCCGGCTCGCTCTCCTGATCTTTCGCCAATAAAAAACAAATGGTCCAGAGTGTCTCAACGACTAACCCAGATTACATCCCCAGCTGCTACACCAGATCAACTTTGGCAACGTGTGGAAGCTACTTGGTCTGGTGTACCCCAAGAACACATCCAAAGTCTCTTTGAATCAATACTGAGGCGTTTGGCAGCGGTGATCTCCAAAAATGGCGGCTACTCTGGCTACTGATTTTGGCAAGAACCACACTTCACAGAAGTCTATAAATTTAATCATTTGATACTTGGTCAACATGTTATCTATAAAATAAATTTTGTTGTCACATCTCTTGTCTTTCTTAGTGTTGTTATTCGGGTGCCCAGCAGTGTAGTTTATAAATAAGTTAAATTCTATATACTTTATACTGGTTAAATGCAATCATTTAAATCCAATCACAATTGCTTTGTTTTTGAAAAGAAAAAGAATCAATTTTTGCAAATAAGTATAAAATATAAACAAAATTATAAGTTTGACCTATTAAAATCTTCTTCGGCAGAAGTTTCCGAATTTTTTGTTATGTTTTTTCGAATGTACATTAACTGTAACTGAAAACGGAATAACTGACATCATGCAAATTATGAACGATGTGCAAAACTTAAAGTAATTTGAAAAAGACAATCACCAGTTTGACAATATATGAGTTGAGTACTTAATAATCAAAAGCAAAATAGTTAAGTGTCTGGATATAAAACATTTAATCAAAGTTAAATTATCAGGGAGTGATAAATGGTTCATTACATTTGCAAATATTTGGATTGTTACATGCCTCTGTTAAAAGTATCGAAAGTATGTCGACTCTGTTTAACCATTATTGCTTGGATCAACTGCCATGTGTAACAGCGTGTGTATGAGCGAGGTCAACAGTTAGCAACATTGTAACAGTAGACAGACATGTCAGATTGCAACAAATCACTTGTTGGTTAACGCTAGTGCCCAACAACTTGTGAACTACTATATTATACAAAACAATGAGGCTTCCGTCATCATCCGACAAAAGTCCCTCCTAATAACAAAAAACAAAGAGCAATCATTAAAATGGGTTCGTAAACGTTGGCAACTGACTATTGGACAACTGACATGTGGAAAAATTAAGATTTAATTAGGTAAATGCTTATGGTTTGTACCTAATTAAATCTCGTATGAAATCATATAAGGCGTAAACTACAACTGATAGTTATTTCCTGCCTACATGGAATAAGCTAATGGAAGTGCCATTCATCTTCGGGGACGGTCATTTCATGGTGGAAGTACCATTCATTTAATGAATTGAAAAGTGACTCTTAGTATACATAGCATCTTCTCTAATAGGGAAATGTTAACGAAATAGCCCTGACGGCAGTCCTGCTCGTGTTTTCCTAGTCAATTGATCTTAATACAATCGAGCACGTTAGGGATGCAATCGAAAGATAAAATACTGTCGGAGCCTCAAATGTATTTAATTTTAATGAGTTACAGGAAATTGTTCGGATCCTTGGATACGTATGGCTTCCTTCCACTCCTAATGTCCCGCTAAGATCAACGTAAACCATCATCAACGCAAAATTAAGTGTTATCCGCTATTAGATAAATTTCTTTAATACACTTGCTCTTCAGATTAAAATTATGAACATAAAAACGCAGTTTTTATGTTCAAATGAACTGAAAGAACATATTGAAAATAACTTTAAATTTGATGACCCACTAAGTAAACAATATCGCATTAATACGGTTAAAATGCAATATACCCTATTATCAGAATGCCAGGACGCTCTTTATTATTTTAAAGACGGAGCCTTGACAAAACAGTAAGAAACATTAATATTTTTTATCTACATTGTAGTTTTGGTGCTTTAAAGAAATTTTTGTACATAAAATCTGAACATTTTTTATAAACTTCAGCATACTCCAACAGAGACAGAGGAAATTATTCAAGAATATAGATTCAAAAGAGTTTAAAGTTATAGAGCTTTCTTATGGAGGCGCTGACGAAAATAAACGGAAGAACAAAAGTAATTTATGGAGAAAAAATATGAAATATAAAAATCAAATCTTATTTAAAAATAAATTTCCTGATATAAAGTAGAGTTCCTGATACGTTTAACTTTAAAATATGAACGTTGGTAATTTTATTTCTAAAGAATTAAAAATTGGAAGTTCTAGAGGATTAATTAAATTAAAGAAGTATTTTATAAAAATAAAAAAATATGTTTTTTATATAAAAGTAAAATATGAAAAATTTAAATGACCACATATTAATTAAAAATGAATATTCGATTCAAAATAATTTAAGTAATTTTGAAATAACGGGAAAAATTTATATTTTATTGTGGAAAACTAAAATATTATATATTATTTTATAACGAATAAGTTATAAATTATATTATAACGAGAAACCTTAAGAAAACTGAATATAAGACTATTATTTCAGAGCATTAAACCCACGTGCGTCGTGAAAATCATGTACTAAAAAAATTATGTACTGGTAATTTCAAACTGTCCTCAACTCTAGCCTTACAAATGACCTAAATAAAATATGAGCGACGTTGTAGGCATGAGTAATGGGGATCAAAAGAAAATTAGTTTAAAATCCAAAATACTATGTAAATAACAACCCACCTTTTATGACATGTCCTGAATTTCCATAATGGGTGTCATCGAGTCATAACACTGCAGTGAAATGTTCAGGGATGATGTGTTTGTCATCCTCTTATACTTATTTCTAGATCGTTGAGAGACTTGGCTCACAATAGATTCTTCGCATTTCTTTCCAGCAGGCGATATATACAGAAAAATTTCGAGGAAAAAAAATAACGGCTCCTCACTTTTTGCAAGCACTTTCATGAGCGCGAGCCACGCGTTTTATAATAAAACGTTAAGTTGCAGTCAGAAAAAAAATGCATTAAAAAATATACGGGGGGTTTTCTTTTCATTTCATCCATTTTTTTACATACCCCAGGGACTCAAGCTGAAGAGCATTGGCCCCTGAATGCACGTGCCTTTATTAGTTTTAAATACAGCTACAAGAGCGTGGAATGAAGCATTGAAAAGAGAAGAAGGGATGAGAGAGAGGGGCGAAAAAAATGGTTGCACTGACACCGAGTACAACAGAAATATTTGTGCAAAATCAATAAAGGGCTGCGAGAGATAATTGAATATTTTATTTTCCTTCGAGGGTGAAGTTTAGATTTTTTCCAAAGATTTATTTAATCTGGTAGGATTTAAAAGAGTTCACGTTATAAAAGCTTTTTTTTTTTATTGATAAGGTAAAGTGTTGTTAACCGGTCATAGCCCTGAACTGTACGACTGTTAGCGACAGATTTTTTTCATTATGTTACTTATTTAAAAGTTAACATATAAAACCGTTATTTAATCAACATGGTATTAAAATCATGTTATTTTCATATAAAAGGATTATTTTTTGTGTTTAAATAATTATTTATTTCCACTCTTAATAAACCATTGTGCACAATATTTTATAATTTAAATTATATTTTGCCTTCAAAGTCAACAGATATTTAAGATCTAAATAAAGCATAACTAAGCTGGGAAAAAAATATTTTGTATACATTTTTTGTTAAGCATATTTTTTTTAATTATTTGTAAAGTAAATATAGTCGAAGTTAGAAATTTCATTACCGCAGAGTAATGAAGCTTATTATCATGATAATAAAACTTAATAACCTGTTTCTTAGTTGTGATGATAACAGATGTGCTAGAAACTTTTTTTTAATTAACCCAGAATGAGAACAGAAAAATCTCTAATTTTTAGAGAATATTATATTTTAATTCAGCGATATTTTTATACTTGATTATTTTGAAGCAATAGAATTCAAATAATGTTAAAGTAAATGTTATTACTTACAAAATACATTGTGACTCGTATCGATTTTCATTAAAAAAATTATTTTATATTATCGGGTTTGTGCGTAAAATTATGTCATTATTAATAATAAATCACACAAATTGTGGTCTATGACTAATGGTTTTGCGTCATCTAAGGCAATATTTTATTGAATTCATTCAAATTATTTAAAATATTAGATGAAATGTATTAAACTCCATGGTTTCCGAAATTTCTAATTAAATGTAGAACTATTTTGATCTGACTGAGTGTCATCCTACCAAACTGGGAAGTCAGCCATTGAAAATCCTATATTTTAAACTTTGGGAGAGAGGAAAGAGGTATTATCTCGCTTGAGTGAGCTATCCAATCGTTTTGATGGAAGAGATGAGGAGTTATCCGATCTCTGCTCCTATCGGCGCGAACAGAGGGCCTAACTGGTTCACTCCACCAACCCTTTCTCTATCTGTAAAGCGGAAAGAATCGCTCATTCGTGAGTGAGTACCCTGCCCACCTACTCGGATGGAAAGGGTTGAGTGGCACTCACTCTACTGGAAAGTTACTCCCTCTTCTCTCTCCGCCCAGCATTTCATTTTAAAAACATCACATCCCAAAGCAGCAAACGGAAAAAAGCAAGATTTTTCCCAAATCAATGAATACGATATCAATTTTATACTATAAATATTTTGCTTAAAAATACGTTATAAACATATTTGCTTACTATTACACTTGAGGAATTCTTTTCTTCAGAGGCATTCAAAACATGTGAAAAGTTAAATAGATCAAATTCATAAGATTAGAATTTTTGGTTTCCTTGGTTTAGGTGAAACTATAATGAACATACATATCCTATTATTTTACGCTTAAAAATATTTCTGTTGTATTGTGTTTTTATAAATATTTTTGTAAAATTTTATAAAGTAAAAAGCGTTTGTTAAGTTTTTATAGAACGGAAAATAGAAAATTCTGTTGCGCATGAATTTTATAACACCATCGTTACTATTTCTAAGTTGAAAAATTCATATTTTAATATAGTAGAAAATTAGATAAAGAGTATCATTTTTTACTTTTGTTTTAAATATTCTATACAACTAGTGCAACAAATACTGTTCTTACAATTTTCTAAGTTTTATTAAAAGAAAACAATAGCTTTAAAGCACTTTATAGCAGCGCATAATTAAATGACAGATTTATGATAGGAGTTAAATTTAAAAATTTACTATTAATTTAAAATTCACTTTAATTTAAATAGAAAATTAATAGATTATTGCACTTTACAGTCACATCAAATCCTGAAGAGTAATAAAATATTTTTTTTAAAAATTAAAACATAACATTGATATACATCATTATATCAAGAAAATACTTCAAAAGCATGATATTTTTGTACTATCTGATGAACAAAAAGCAAAAGTAATGTACGATTCACAAATTTTGAAAATTTTGAACGGTTTAGTCTCATTATGATCAAAATTATGATCTGCTATTTTTATCGAAAACGGTATTTCCTTAACAAAGAAATATGTACCAAAAGAAAGCTTCATTATTTGAAAATTCTAAGACATATCGATTCGAGTGTTTAAAAATCAGCTAAATATTTTAATGATAAATTACGATAGCCTTGGTTATATCATAAAACACTTACGGAATGTAAGCGGAACTTTTGAAAAATGCTTTAACAATCTGTTACTAAGAAAAATTTAACAATATAGGAAATAAGATGAAATGAGGTAAGGATATAATAAAGGTTGTTGGGAAATTATAAAGTATTATTTTGTCGCTTTACAGTCACGTTTTACTCAAAAGGGCTATTTCAACTACAGCAAATGATTTAAAATGCCTCTGTATCATTGCAAAACATTTCCATTCGAGGTGCGAATTGAACACTTGAATTGTTGATTTGAAGAACAATTATGTCCATTCAGTCACCAGTTTACCCCATCCACCCACAATGAAAAGTTTAATATTATCATGGTGAATTTACAAAAACTTTATTAAGTACAAAATAAAATGTTAAATATTTCTAAAAAAAATTATGCTTAGTTAAATGAAAGAGAAAACGAAGGTAGGAAATTAATAAATAATTAATGAAACAAGTATATTAAGATTGAAATTACGTCACTCTTACAGCATTTGCTTGTTTATATCGCTACTATAAATCACTACACTTATTTAAGAGTTATTTCCTGATCTGTGATCTGTTTATGAACTTTTTTCAATATAATATCTTTTGATAAGGAAATATAGCCCAAAGACAGTTTCTGTACTAAGGCGATTCAAATATCAATCTAATTCTATCAATACACCTTCTGTTTTTAATTTAACCATTTGATAGTAAACTTAACAACAATCACTGTAACTTTAAGTTCATTGTAAACTTTATGCAGAATTATTCCGTAAGACTCCTGTTTCTTTTTAATATAGTTGTCACTGAAAGAAAATTTAAAAGGATCTTAAAGATAAAACAAAATAGAAACATAATAATACTTGAAGTTATAAAGATTTGATATCAAAAAGATGACTGTAAAGATTGCAATTCGTATTTTTCAAGCATTTTATTAAGTACATAAATTAAAAATATATTCCTTGGAAAGGATATTTTATGTTAGCTCAATGAAGTGTAGAAAACTCAATGAAATGAGAAAAGTGATTTAAAGAATATAATGTAAACAATTTACATTTTCCTCGAAACATTTGCTTGGTTTGTGAAGAAAAAATTCATTTTGAAGAACTTGACGATTTTGAAGAACCTAAAGAGATGAAGGAAGTTCAAAATGAGCCATAAATAAATCACAATAAAGATTAGCATCACAAAAGCCAATCCATTCAGTTTATCAACTTAAGATGTAAATTTAATTTAAACTTCACTTCCAAGACAGAAAGAAAGCAGAAAATACACTCGGAATAATATTTGGAAACTTAAAATGAAAAACAATTTTCGGGAATGAAGTAAAGCTGATTTCAATATAAATGTGCTCATTGAATTGCAGTGATATCTCTCGACTACTATGTTACATGCATTAATATCAAAACAAGAAATATATTGGAGAGAAAAATAATTTCCATTTAAAATAGTTTACTAAAGATAAATTGAAACTACAAGCGAAAATAGAAATAATGAAAAAAATTATTAATCTAAATAATGAATTTCTCTTTTGTAGGAAAGTTTTCATATATATTAAAATAGTGTTATATCTTCGGTGTATCAAATTTGGGCATATCAAATTATTTCACAGTAAATCCACTTTACACCCATTGTATTCCTGAGAACAGCTACTCTAATTTAGAATTCTAAATATTTAAATTCTTTAGTATTATTTATAAGCGATTTAGTTTAATTTTAGCGATGTAACAATTTCATAAATTCCGTGAAATGCTTTATTTATTTTTTTAAATAGAAGAAAATTTATTCTTTAAAAGACTGAGTATCTAAATTCTTTTTAAGAACTAATTTCATTTAATTTCAGCTTTAAGAAAAAGGAATTTAATATAATATATAAAAAGTTTAAATAACAATGAAAAACAAAATTTTGTATTTTTGTGCGAGAAAATTTTGTTTAAGGCTCTAAAGTAAGAGACGCATGCATTGAATGCTTTTTCAATGAACATTTGATAACAAAAAAGAAAAAAATGTATTTAATACAATTTCTTTTTCTGCACGAAAAACATAGTTTTTAATAAAGCTGCAGACATCAAAATTTGAAATGTGGTGAACTGATAAATTGTGACAGAAAATAAAGATGTCATTTAGATTTGTATAAAAATTTTTTACTGTTTTCTGAATAAACCATCTACGTTCGTTACCATAATATACACTTTAATATATTAATATTAAAAGTGTATATTATGGTAAAAAACGAAACGTACAAGGAAATCAGAAAATATGTATTTCTTATTAATTCTCTTTATTTTTTTTACTAAGAAAATTAGATTCGTTTAATCAACTATAAAATTTCATTTATTGTAAGATTAAATTTAATTTTCCAGTTAGAACTTCATATTTTAGTTACTCATTTTTTACTATTGTAAATATATCTGTTTTATAAACAAATATATTTTATCGATTTGATAGCTTTTATCTAAGTATTTGTGTGATTGTGTGAAAATAATATTGAACTAATTTGAGACTATTCATTACTTATAAATGGCTATTAAAATTAACTTTATTTAAGTAACAGAAAGAAATGTCAAAATAGGTCCGACCGAACTTAATAACAACTAACCCAAGTGAATTTTTTTTATTATTGCATTTATTATTTTTAAACTTAATTATTTTTTTTATTTTTGATTTAAACAGAGATATGCAGTAACTTCTCTGTGATTCATCTAAGTTCAAATTTTAAAAAGGCATTTTCCTTTCATCCAAGTGGGAACTGAAAGTGTAATAATTTTTTTTTTTATATAGAAAAGGCATTTTTATTAATTTTCATGAATATTATTAGATATTCTTAAGGAAAAATCACAAAATAAATAGACTATACAAATCTAGGTGATGTAAATTTCTTTTCTTGTTAACAATAACTTAATCAGCAGGCCGTAGCTTGTAGAGAAAAACACGTACCATCTTTTCGGGAGCATTAAAATTAATTTTGGAAAAAGTAGAAAAGTTTACTTTATTCGATTATATTTACTTAACTTTGTTCGAAGTGGGGTGTTTTACACTATGAAGTAATATTTCAAGAACATATCAGCTAAAAGAAAATTGAATCAAATACTGGTCTCTTAAAAATTGCTTTAGATATTTAGGTACAAAGTTATGGAATACCGAAGTCTGAAAATTGCTTTCCGGTGCAATTTCCATTGGCGGTATATTTAGAGAAGCGTAAACACATATATGCTGTACCGGACACAAAACAATACTTTTCAAAAATCTAAAATAATACATTAATACAATACTAAAATAATACAATAATACAAATAACAATACTAAAATTATACATATTTTTGAAGAATGTTATGGAGCGAAAAAACAAAAAGGGTATCAGATGCCGTCAATATTTTTCAGGACTTCCAATGATTAAGTTTAATTGCGTTTTAAGAGGAAAGAAATATTTTTTGTTGAAGTCGGAAGATTTTCGGAAAAGAATGTTACACACACATCATTTAATTTAATTGCATGTTGCCAAAAGTATCTATACAGAGTTCAAATAAATTTTGATTATGTTTTTTAATTAAAAGCATTGTAATCAAAGTTTCGAAATGGAACATAGCATTTTTTCAAGTTTAACAAATTTCTATATATGAATTTTCCTGATATCCTAACATAAATTTCACTTCATTCTGTCTAGCCATTTTCAATTCACTATTGAGCCAAAATTAAATAGGAATTGTTATTTATATAGATTTTCTAACTTTTAAGAGTGTTTTTAATGAATGATAATAGACTGAATACCAGAAAATAGAAGAATAATCTGCGTGAGTGGTCCTCGATTAAATCTAATTTATAGCTGTTGCTTTTAAGAATGCATGTTAAAAATTTTTACCAATTTAAATAAAGTTACAAGAATGATTTGCTGAACCACTCGGGATTTTTACTGTGTCACTTCTAGCTTAAAAATATTTATAATTTTTTTAAAAAATTAATCCTTATAAGCAATGCATTTTTTCAACTGTACACTTAATTTTTCTTCAATTTTTTTTAAAAGTGTACTTTGATTTTGCAATTAAATTATATTACTCGAAAAAAGTTAAGGGAGAACCCGATCTTAAAGGAATTGCGCACAAACATTTACACAGGTTACTAACCTAAAAAAACTAAAATTCAAAACATAAGCAGGAAAAACTTAAGCTTCAAATGAACATTCATAATTAAAAATAAAAAACAGGCATAAAAGTATAGAAATCGTAATTTCACTTAATTTTTTTTTGAAAAAGAGACAAGCATCACGAAGCGTAGTTTACAGTAATCTGTAGTTTGACCGAATAATTATTCTAATTATAATATTAACATATAATAATTAATTAGTGTAATATATATAAAATGAAAAGCACGAAGGTGGATAGTATATATTGATGGAGTGAATTTATTTGTTTACCAAGACAAGATCGTCCACGTAGTACGATATAATAAATCAAAACCAATACATCCTGTTAACAGCTTATTAGGGCAAAACAACTGATGTTTCTTTTGGCAAAAAGATGAAGGCTAAAGTCAAACAATTTAAAGAAAGCTTCATAATAATAAATTGTTGGATATTTAGAATAGAGGCAAAATGGATGAACTTAACTATTGATATCGTGTGTGCTTGTGCGTGTTGTTTATAAATTATGAATTCCGATTCAGCGACTGGGGCACGTTAATTAGGTCGGGATCGCAATGTCCTCCAAGTGGAATGATACCTTTGGGGGTAGCAGGTCAAGTATTGAGGGTGTTCTGCTTTGTGCCCGCTTCTGAATTACAAAAACTCCCCCCCAGCAGCTACCACCGAATTTTTAGGGAGCAACTTTGGGCTAGGTACAGGGAAGTATCCCATATTCACTTGGAATAACTTTACACGTGTTTTGAAATTTTGAAAAAATTACTCAAAATAATCTAACTTTTTTTTTGGGGGGGGAGATCACAGTTGACTAGTCGAGTTAATGTCATGGACTGAAGTCAGTATAAATAAAAATAAGGATTTACGAGTCTGTATCAATCTGATTGGCAGAAAGTATGCAAGCGATTCTGAGACTTTATCATACTTTATTCTGAAACAATGGTGATTCCTTCCTTTTAATACATGATAAGCCCAGATCTTCCGTAACTCGTCTTCTAGGGAATAGAATTGAAGCTAAAACACAATAGAATATGGAGTAGCTAACATATTTTAGTGACTTTAATCCAATCAAATATATACTCTAATGAAGAGAATCAAAAGAAGTTCTCTTAACTGAGTAAGACTTGCAGATTACTCTTTCACGCGCGTGTATAAAAATTTTCCCTAAAATCTGGTCGATAATCACATTGTAATTGTGTAAAATAGGTATGCAGGAGTCGTAACTGCTCGAGATATTCAAACCCTACGTTAAATATCTTATAACTCGTCTTCTCTCGTAACAAGCTCCACAATCAATTTTTTGTCATTTGCATGAAATTAAACTGTTATCTTGTAACATCTTTTAATGCTCTTTCTGTGATTCAAAAGAACTTAATGCTCCCATACATTCTTGATTGCGTTTAATTAACTCGTCACTTTATGCTCATGCATTGTGAAGTTTGGTTCACTTCATCATTTTTTACACCCAAACTCTAAATGGATCGAAGCTAGAGTTTAAAATGGATTCAAAATCACTACACACTTCCAAGCTCAAGGTGGAATTCAGATATACTGACCCTTAAACCAAAAGCCAGAGCTCTAACCATTCAATTACCAGTTCGATTCCTACGATAATATATATCTGTTATTTATTCATTTGTTTTTATTTCATTGCTTTCTCTGATAATACAAATATTTAATAGTATGTCAGAAATTCATAATTACATCCGTAAATATATTTACAATTTCCAAAGGAAAATATATCTGAACTATGTATAATAATATTAATTAAACAAAAAATTTATAACATAAGAAATAGCTATACAAAATTTAAATATTTTATATATTCTGCAAATTAACGTATATAACAGCTTGTGCATTTGACGCGATTATTTTTATTATTATAATTATATGAATTTGTTTCAAATGTTTTGTGGCAATTGAAACTTTGTAATTAAATGTAACAAATCTCTCTGTCAAAGATAGTTATCATAATTATACAATTATTTAATGTTCAATTATATAGTTCTAAGAAACAAAATTTATTAAGTAAAAGGAAATATACCTGAGTGATGCATTTTATCTTGCAATTGTGTAACCCTTAATTTTCCTTTTACTATTGATAAAAGAATACGTTATTTCCACAAATTTACTCATCTTCAGTGAATGGCCTAGAATGAAGAAAAAGAAAATATTTAATATCTTATTTTTTCATTGCTTGTATGAAATTCCAAATAAAGTTTCTTCACATTTATGAAATGTGAAAAAAAAATGGATGTATGGAATTTTGTGTGGATTTTAAATTTACAATTATATTTAATCACAAAATTTGTGAAACTATTCAAACACGCAGATAAATCATAAAAAATGTTTTTTTTATCTCATTTTAAATGAAAATTCTAAAATTGATAGTAAGAATTGAAACAAATTACTTTTAATATTATTTGATTAATGATTAAAAATGTAAGTGGAATTAATCTTTAAGAAAATATAAAATTTTCATTAATGAATACAATACATCCAATATATGAGACATATTTCCGCATCTTTTGTTTATAATTCATTTGCATTGATGTATCATGTTTGTATCTTTAATTGTATAAAATGAGAATTTACAATTAGACTACTATTTAATTAATGAAAAAAACTTTAAAATGTGAATACATTGAATTTTCAAATATATAGTTTATGATCAACACAATTTATACATTATAAAGTAAAATACAACTAAATGTGTGTTGCAAAACTTGCTATGGACAAATTAAAAGTAATAAAGAGTAAAAATGTTTAAATGCATTGATATTTATACCAACATATATAGCTGTGATATAGCTTTTTTCACGTCCTATAATTTAGAGAGGAACTGTGTAATATAAGTTGTGAAAACATACACACACAGTTAATTTTAAGCATTTTAAAAACAAAATATAATTTTTACTATCATCGAATCTCAAATCTTGAAAATTCTACGTTTGAAAAATAATTTGTTCTAATCGTTTTTCAGGTGAATCTAAATCCAATACTCACAGAAAATATCGATAAGGACAAAATATGAATTAATTAATTAAAAATTAGTTAAATTCGTTATAAATGCAGTAATAATAGGTTACATTTGAAATTTTTATTAATATGCAACATTCTTCAGCATTATTTGATACCATAAATAAGTTTCACTCAAAAAATATTCTAGTTTAATTTTTCACATTCTGAAGAAACTAATTTTTTGTCACTTTGTTTAGTTTGTTTTGTTTAGTCACTTTGTTTAGTTATCAGACTGAAAATAAATCGAAGATTCATGCACTGTATTCAAATATATTTTTAACCAATTTAAAAATTGAATTTTAGTTAATGAAGTAAATTTTAATTTTACTCTGCTATATTTTTCTTTGCTTCGACGTTTTTAAAGAAAATTGTACTTTAAAAACATATATGCGTTTAAAAATTTGTTTTATTTAACATATTTTCTTATGAATTAAAATCTGTTAATCTTGAATAGATGAGTGATAATTTAGTAAGTTACTTCAAATTAAACATTTTAATTTGAAAAAATTAAAATTTTGATTTGAAGAAGCTTTAAATTTGTACATGTGCATTTTTAATTTAACAGAAATAGATAAAAAAAAATAATATTGCTTCAAGCTGAAAGAAATTTGATCATTTAAATTAATAGCAAATACAATTGAACGAAGAGCATATTTTGAAATTACAATTATCAGAAACATTTAATTTCTTGTGTGTGTGTGTGTGTTAAATAATCATTGTGTAATCTTTCTTTTATACCTAAGTTTTTCTTTCCTTATTATCCAATTGTAGAATTATTACAAAACTGCAACCTAAATCAACAAATGTAAATCAAATATTAAAAATACATTTTTGCGCATTAATAATTAATATAATAGAATAAAAGGAATGCACTAAGATTCCTTAATGTTTTTGTAAATTAACATGAAAAGACACAAAATAGTGCAATATTTCAAAAGGAATAGACAACTTGAATCAAGGAAACATTTCAGGAAAAGCAAAGACTATTTGGGGCAATGAACCATTATTCGATATTTCTTTCCTTCTATTTTCGAAGGTGCCACTTTTTTCATGACAATTGTTTCCAACAATAACGCTTTCTATCATTTCACGTGAGCAGAAAACCCAGTGCACTCATTTAGCATTGAGTAATGATACAGAAAATAAGGATAAAAGCGAATTTCCGTGTTTCGCCCTCCCACGTGAACTGAAAGAATTCCTCCGACAATATCGTTCTGTATGTGGGAAAACCAAGTACTTCAAACAATTGATTCACGTTAGTTATGGAGCAATTCGAATTTATCCGAGTGCTTGATATTTATTTACTGGTAATAACTTAAAACAAAAATAACCTTTATTGACTCTTTTGCAGGCAGTAATATTATTTGTGTTGCTTATTCTATTACAAATACGTCATAAAAAGCATAATTTTAATATCGTTCAATAATTCATTATTACGCCTCGCAATAAAAAATGAATATTTTATTACCTATTTTTCTCAATAACATGAAGTGTTGATACTGGAGATGCTGTATATTTTAAAGTCAATTAATAAATATCTTTAATTTATTATTATACTAATATAATAGGTGTGAAACCTGCACGTGTACACAAAGTTGGTAAGTAAAGGGTCAAAATGTAGCAACCACTACTTTTTGATATTAAACCAGTAAAATATTTATCACGAGAGTTAATTTTAGAATATACTAAATTACCACATAGATCCAGCAAGTTTATAAAGCAAAATTTAAAAAGGAATTTAATCACATGTATACAACAAATGCAGACGCTAAATAACAACACACTGTGGAAATATACATTAAAATAAAATTTTAAAAATGATTACATCTACATAAGCAATTAAGAAATTTTGTATGTTTCAATATTTTTTTTCACAACTATGGAGTTTTTAATTTATTATGATACATATTTCTGTAAAAAATATAAATGTCGTAATTTTATAAATATTTTTTGATCTTTCAAAATCTGAGTTGTGATACATTAATGCGATTTAAATTACATTTAAAGATCACTATTCACTGCAAAGGAAAGAAAATAAATCTGTCTCTAAAAGTACTGACATAATATTTTTTTAAATGTTATTAGAAAATTTACATGAAATTAAATTCTAAAATATGCATACTCTTTATTTCTCATTTTAAATTACGTTGCTATTAATTCCAACATATTTTCTTTTAAAAATTTTCATAATTATTGGGTAAATTTTTTATTGGATATATTCCGAAAGCTTATTTTCCCTGCGAAATCACTGAATGAAAACAATAATTTCATAATTACAAACAATTCCAAATAACGAGATGGACATCAGAGCTGGTACCCTTCACTTCAAAGTTAAACACCAGTGAAGGGATATTAGACCATACGAAAATTAATATGCACAGGCTCTCTCAGAGCTAGAATCTTAGGTTGTTTTAGGCATAGAACGCATTGCATTTCGGACAAGATATAGCTTAGTGTGAAAAAAAGAGAACCTATTAAGGACCTAAGTAAATAACAAACTCTCATTATGAAATTTAGAAATATAATAAAATCTCATAAAAAATCTATTTTTCAACCAATGGTTTTGCTTACATGTTTGCTGTTTTTTAGAATAATTTCCCATGAAAAGTTTCTATCTGGTCAATAACTTCAAATTCAATAAATATAAATATACTAAATTTTAACTTTAAATTAAAAAAAATACATAAGTCATTTTAGTCACTATAAACGCATACTGTTTCGTAGCATATCTACTTACAGGAATTTTAGGAAAGGCGACATTTATACTCCTTTAAACTTGTCAGAGTTTCAAATTTTCATTTTAGCCATAAAGAAAAATTTGTTAAACATTACATTTGTTTAAACATTAAAAAGATACACACCATGAAATGTAATAAAAAAGTACTCAAGGTTCTTATTTGTTTTTAATAGAAAAGAGAGTTAAGTTAACCAATTCTAAGTGAAGTAAAGCATCTTCGCTGGTAGTTTAAAAACTGGTTTCTAAATACAGCAAAGAAATAACATTAACGTGCTAATTCAAAATGCACGATTTATATATATATATATAACTGGCCATTAAAATTGCTACACCAGGAAAGCGGCACACCACACACGTGAAATTTGCATGACAGGTAGAACTTGCTGAGATATGTAAATGATTAGATTTTCAGCGCATTCATACAAAGCAGACGACAGTAGCGACATCTACAATGTGTATAAAACCAGAGATTTGACAGCAGTATTCTCATACTCAATTTCCGTTTCAACGTTGTTTTCGGCAAAGAAAGTTGTTGTAAAACCTCGTGTAAGAAGAAGAAATGCGCCTATCAGCACGTGTCTGACTTGGATCGAGGAAGGATTATAGCCTACCGGGATTGCGGTTTATCGTACCGCAATATTGCTGCTCACGTCGGTCGAGACCCCATGACTGTTAGCAGAATATGGAATCGATGGGTTCAGGACAATCATATGGAACGTCATGCAGGATCTCAGCGACCCCCATCACTAACAGCAGAGAAGACAGACATATTATCCGCATGGTCACAAGGGATCGTACACTCATGTCACGAACCCTGAGTCGAGAAATGGAGTCATTTGCAAGGCAACACGTTTCTGCTCGAACAGTTCAACGACGTTTGCAGCAGCATGGATTGTCTGCACGGCGACCATGGCTTCGGCTACCATTGACGCTGTGCCACAGACAGCAGCGCCTTCAATGGTGTGATCAGCGACGAACCTGGACGCGGGAATGGCATCACGTCATCTTTACAGATGAATCTCGGTTCTTTAATACAGGACCATGATGGCCGCATCCGTGTTTGGAGGCATCGTGGAGAACGCGCATTGCATTGGACATCGCCATACTGGCCCATCTGCTGGAGTGATGGTATGGGGTGCCATTGGATGCACGTCTCGATCACCTCTTGTTCGCATTACCGGCATTTTGAACAGCAACCGTTACATTTCCGATGTGTTAAGGCCCGTGGCTCTGCCCTATCTTCGAGGTCTCCCTAATGCTTTGTTTCAACAGGATAATGCACGACCGCATGTTGCCCGTACTGTTCTGAACTTCCTTGATACAGAACAGGTTCGACTGTTACCCTGGCCAGCACGTTCTCCTTATCTGTCACCAATTGAGAACGTGTGGTCAATGGTTGCCGAGCGATTGGCACGCCATCACTCACCATCCACTACTGTCGATGAACTGTGGCATAGTGTTGAAGCTGCATGGACTGAGATCCCCGTACATGCCATACAATCTCTGTTAGACTCCATGCCTAGGCGGATAAATGCTGTTATTGCAGCCAGAGGTGGCTGCTCTGGGTACTGATTTCTCAAGATCTATACATCCTGAATTTCCTGTAAATCTAATCACTTGTTCTTATCCACTATAATGTATGTGTCCAATAAATATCGTTCTGTTATTTGCATTCCTTCTTGGTGTAGCAATTTTAATGGCCAATAGTGTATATATATATATATGTATATATGTATGTATATGTGTGTGTGTGTGTGTGTGTGTGTGTGTGTGTGTGTGTGTATACGTTTATATATACAAGTTGAGATATTTGCCTAATAATTTGAGATCTTTCTTTTACATTAAGTGATCGACTGTGTGATCAGTGATCACCCCATTTAAAATTCAGGCTATGAATTCTAAAGTCGACTTTACAGCTTTATTCAAAAAGAATTTTAAAATCACTATAAATTTTAATATAAAAACTACTGTTTGTAAAATTTTGTCAATCTTTAGATTTGTTTTTACTATTCAAAATGGTAATGAGTTCGGTAAAAATATTGAATAAAATCGAGAAATATGAAAATACAATTTTTAAAATGATTGGGATTCATGAAATGATTCAATTATAAATATGTCATTATATATAGTAGAAAAGTTCTTAGAATATATAGATATATAGTTCTTTACTATGAAGATTTAATTCCAATAAATTGGAAGTGGAAACGGAAGAAGGGGCAAAGGAAGAAAGGCATCTAAAAATGCGAAGAGATGAAAAGGAAACTAATTTTTTTCTTTTTCCGATGGAAAGAAGAGAGCAGAAAAGAAACGGAGAGAAAACGGAAAAGAAATGCTGTCAATAACCTACTTCAAGGTCAACATGTTTCTTCTCAGGAGTTTGGTTGGAAGCAGCCTTGACCGTGGCAGTGAAAGTGTGCGGCAATAAAAGAGTTTCCAGACGGGAAGAAGGAAGGGGAAAAGAGAGCCTTAGCAGGTGAAATGTAAAATGATGCAAAGAAGGCAAGGACCTCCCCATCTTCCCCCATCAATTACTTGAAAGAAAATAAAAATATTAACGAAACATTTTTTATTCACTTTTATCATCTTTATTTAACTTAATATTTATAGGTATTATTTAAGTATAAATCAATTTTTGATAATTATACTAAAATTTGCGTCTCTTGTGTTTCTAAGCATTTTTTGTAACACGCAGACAAAAACATTAAATCTTAATTCTAAGGCAGGAAAAAGTAAAAAGTTTCAAAAATAACATCAATTACTTTTTAAGTTTGAGTTATTTTTAAAATATATGATAAATTACTTAAAATTACATAGTTGATAATAGTTGATATAGATGATATAGTTGATATACTGATAATTAGTTGATAGAATATTATATTCTGATAATCAATATTTTATTTATACAACTGATAAGCTGATAATATATGTTTGCATTAACTTATAAACATGTTTCCTGTTATAAATCGCATCTAACGTAACTTCACATAATTATAATAATATTAAACAAAAATTTTTCTGACACTTATAATATGGACAAAATACATCATTTCCTTTATATTAAAAGGCTTATAAGTAAAAATTTGGCGTATCTATCATATAATATCTTAAGCTTTACATCCAATCAAATAATGTCGCCCAAAATTAAAGTTTTTTTTATTTTATTTAAGATGACCTGTTGTATATATCAATGCATTATTAAATATTCTAGGGCTTGAAAAAGAAATTGCTTTTTTCAAAAGAACAATTTATTGCATCGTCTGTATTGAACAGTCACTGGCGAATATAAACGAGTTCTAGAATCTTGCCACCCCCACTCGGTGAGATAAAAACATAAATTCTCAAACCTTCCCCACCCATCAGAACAAATGGTAGTAGAATAAGAGGGGATCCGATGGAGGGTGGGTACCAAAAGGAGAATAATAAAATTAAACTCAGGAAAAATGACTATCCTTTCCCGTATTGGCCAGTCCTGTTGGAGGAAAAACTCCTGCTTCACATACTTATGCTGAAATTTTGCATAAACTTGATACTATAGGTTTATGTGGATCATAAATATATATTTTTTTTAATTTCAGCAAAAAAAATTTTCAAGTTTTAAGTTATTTGGATTTTTAACATCACGAGTTGCTTATTTCGTATATATTTAAAATGACGAGAGATTAAATAGATATGTTAAACAATTTATGAATAAATATTACATTAGTTACGTAGAAAAATTTCAGTATCTTAAATTAAATTTCAAATTCAAATTCCTTAATTAAGGTTACATTAAACTTACACTTTTATTATTAAGAATGATAGCGTTTTGAAATAAAATATGCTATTAAATATTTTTAATTTTTTAAAATTATTTTGAAAATATGAAATATTTTTGAAATTTATATTAGAAAAACAGTATTGAATACATTCAGCATGCTCATTTAGTGAAATTACAGAATTTATAACCTGTTCGAATAAATTATAAAGCGAAAAATTACTCCTTCAATAATTTTAAATATTTTCCTCATTTGATATACAAATAACAAGAACCACTTAATGAAATAACTAGATCTATTTTAATGGTGTGAATTTTGAAAATTAATACATTCCTCTAAATGGTTCTACCTTTCATATACTTTCAAACTATTTGATTTGGATTTAATAAGGAAAAATAATTGTTTTCAACTATATAATGAATAGAATATATTTTAGCATTCAAATGAAAGACTAGCATTGCAAAAGAGTGCTGACTATATTAAAGGCCATTATGATAAGCGAGAAATATTTTCAAATAAATAAAAAGGATCTGTTTTGATACCTCATATCTACTGTAATAGAAATATAGTTTATGAATAAATGAAGACTGTAAGCTATGAGAGCAAGATTTCCATTATTTTAATGCAAATACATACAATGTATGCAATACAAAGAACAAAATTTTACGATTTTTCACAACATTGCAAACATTTTTTTGGAATTTAATAGACTTGTGTTATTAGTGTGCACAAGGCCAACAGATATTAAAGAGTAAAATTCAGCTCGATAGTGATGCTGAAATTATCAATTTGTTTTGTGAGTTAATGCGCTAATCAATTTGTTTTGTGAGTTAATGCGAGAGATTTTATCACGACAAAAGTTTAATAGTTTATCCAAAATGTTTTAATATACATTATCACTCTACAGATTCATTTTGTCTTTTTAATCACTTTCGTAAATTGATAGAACTGACTGAGAGAACATCCAGTGAATAAACAACCATTTTTTTCTTTATTGACTCTTAATTCTGAACTATGTTCATATCACGGTTTTATGACATTTTCTATTCATTGTCGCTAAAACCAGTTTAGCTTTAATTATGCAACTTCGAGACTTTTTATAGCGCATATTATCTTAATTCATAACTTTGATAAATACATTTCGGAGCCAAAAATAATATTGAGAGCCGGAGAGATATTTTAAAGAAAACAGTTTAAAATATTAGCATTCACGTAATCCGGTAATAAATGAAAGCGCTATGATATATTTAATTTATGATAATATTTTCTCCGGCTACTCATATACATATACATTCGCGTAATATTAATAAATATATTCTTAAAGTAACAAGATGCTACGATGTATTTAGTAAAATTTGTCATAGTGGTTATGCAAATGCCACTTTGGTTTTTTAATGTCATTCAGTTGTTTAGAAACTTAATCTTTTAATTAATTTAAAAATTAAGTTATAGGCATTTTAAATTACATCGTCTTTTTAAAAACAGAAAGTTGCATTTTCAAACCGGAAATGTTAAAAAAATTATTGGTATTTTTTATTTTTTTTTATAATTTTTTAAAATTTATATTTTTTTTATTGCGTTGATTGATAGCCATAAGTATTAAGGCAAATATTATGGCTTATATATTCGAAAAGAAATAGCAACATCGTCACGATCATAGGCGAAACTATCACTTTTAAAAGCGATTTTCTCATACCTTTGTTTTTCACAAAATCTCCAATCCCCTCCCTGTTAATTCGATATCTCAAGCAATAATGAAGATATTTGTATGAAACTTGTTTTACATGCTTTATATATATAAGTGTTATTATCCATGAAATGAGGCAAAAGTTGGAATACATATTTAGAACTTTTCATGTACAGCTATTTTTAAAGAAAATGTTCAGTAAAATTTCATAAAATACCCATAAAGCAGTATATATTTTTAACCCTATTTTCTTTATCGCTCATTACTTTTCTTAGATTTTGATTCATTTCAAACATTCTTACATAAATTTTATTCCCAAATTAAATTAAGATTGATGCATTACAGTTTCATGTAGAATTTTAGCCGTTTTTGTTAAAATTTCACTAACATTTACCAGAAAATAACGAATTTCATAAAAAGCTTACAATATGAAATTAAAATTTTGGCTACTTTTTAATGTTTTTACATCATAATTTATCTAAGAACAAGATGAAAGGAAATCAAAATTAATTGTTTAGAAAAAGTTGGCTTGAACGTAGGCGGATACCTTAATTTCAGTTCTTAACATGAAAATAGGTAACTCATTTATCAATAGAATAGTTTCTAATAATCAAGCTTGATATAAAACAAAATACATTAAATAACGAAAATCTTTTTTAAAGGAACAAGTAAGTGAAGATATATTTATCCACCCCACCACCCCACCACTAGTGGAAAGAACAAGTGATTAGATTTACAGGAAATTCGGATGTATAGATCTTGAGGAATCAGTACCCGGAGCAGCCACCTCTGGCTGTAATAACAGCATTTATCCGCCTATTCATGGAGTCAAACAGATATTGTATGGCATGAACGGGGATCTCAGTCCATGCAGCTTCAACACTATGCCACAGTTCATCGACAGTAGTGGATGGTGAGTGATGGCGTGCCAATCGCTCGGCAACCATTGACCACACGTTCTCAATTGGTGACAGATCAGGAGAACGTGCTGGCCAAGGTAACAGTCGAACGTGTTCTGTATCAAGGAAGTTCAGAACAGTACGGCAACATGCGGTCGTGCATTATCCTGTTGAAACGAAGCATTAGAGAGGCCTTGAAGATAGGGCACAGCCATGTGCCTTAACACATCGGAAATGTAACGGTTGCTGTTCCAAGTGCCGGTGATGCGAACAAGAGGTGATCGAGAGGTGTATCCAATGACACCCCATACCATCACTCCAGCAGATGGGCCAGTATGGCGATATCCAATGCAAGCTGGCAATGCGCGTTCTCCACGATGCTCCAAACACGGATGTGACTTTCATGGTCCTGTATACAGAACCGAGATTCATCTGTAAAGATGATGTGATGCCATTCCCGCGTCCAGGTTCATCGCTGATCACACCATTGAAGGCGCTCCTGTCTGTGACGCAGCGTCAATGGTAGCCGAAGCCATGGTCGCCGTGCAGACAATCAATGCTGCTGCAAACGTCGTCGATCTGTTCGAGCAGAAACTTGTTGCGTTGCAAATGACTCCATTTCTCGACTCAGGGTTCTTGACGTGGCTGTACGATCCCTTGTGACCATGCGGATAAGATGTCTATCTTCTCTGCTGTTAGTGATGGTGGGTCGCTGAGATCCTACATGACGTTCCGTATGATTGTCCTGAACCCATCGATTCCATATTTTGCTAACAGTCATGGGGTCTCGACCGACGCGAGCAGCAATATTGCGGTACGATAAACCGCATTCCCGGTAGGCTATAATCCTTCCTCGATCAAAGTCAGACACGTGCTGATAGGCATCTCTTCTTCTTACATGAGGCATTACAACAACTTTCTTTGCCGAAAACAACGTTGAAACGGAAATTGAGTAGGAGAAAACTGCTGTCAAATCTCTGGTTTTATACACATTGTAGATGTCGCTACTGTCGCCTGCTTTGTATGAATATGCTGAAAATCTAATCATTTGCATATCACAGCAAGTTCTACCTGTCATGCAAATTTCACGTGTGTTGTGTGCCGCTTTCATGGTGTAGCAATTTTAATGGCCAGTAGTGTATATAGGTAACATTCACTTTAATTTACTTTATCTTTTAACAGAACTTCTAGTGCTTTAGTAAACATCAACTGACTTAAATGAGACAATATTTTAAGTTGGGGATTGTATATGTACAGGTTCTAAAAAGTGATCGTACATTTAACAAATGTTGCAAACATTTCTGTTTAAACCAAACTCTTAATCTTTATTGTTTACTACTGTAAGTAATTTTAATACAATCTGTCAATAACAAATCGTAGGATAAGACAGGTTTAGAATGGAGTAGCAAAATCATTTTTGTGTCAGTAATGTTACTTAAAAGCACTATCGTGAAAGTTCGGTTTGCCTCTTTACGGTGACTGTACACATTGTTACAGTCACCGTAAAGGTTAACAATTTTAAAATGGCATTGTCATGATAGACAATTTATAGATATAAAGAGATATTTCAAGAGTATTGTTTGAATGTCACCCATTCTTAAGTGAATGATAATAGTAACGAGATTTCGCAAGTTTAAATGCACTCCGGGCATGAAACCATATTGTTGGCGCCATGTAATGTTTGAAAATCATGCCGACTGTAAGCGCCATTTATTTTTCAAACGTGTCCACGTTACCTAAAGAAGGGATGCTATTAGAGTACAAATGGATTTAGATTCCAAATCAAAGAAGAATTGGTTTAACTTCATAAATTGGAAAATAGACGCAACAAGTTTTTACTTAGTCGGCTGCATTGCAATAATTCAAGTAATAAACTTATGTCATGGTCATGTCAAAATGGGAGAAGATGTCATTAGTTTTATATGTTATATGGAAAAAAAAATGTTCTGGACTATATTGCAGGAAGTTTTTAGGGAGAAGGCAAATCATTTAAGCAAAATATTTTAACTGATAAAATTATTCCTATATCAGTAAAACTAATTCAAGTATTAAGATTGAAATGACTAATTTATATAAATATTCAACTTTTTTACTTCGAGGACCTTAATATTAATATAAAAAATCGATATTAAATAGCTTCAAGGAATTACCTGTCCGTAATGACCTCCACAAAAATAAAATTGGGATCACAGCGCTGGAAATTGTTATTTAAGCAATCTGTAAAAAAGTTGAGAGGAAAAAAGGAATGCAATTTTATCCAAAAGTTAATTTTAATACGCCTCGGAATATTCAAATTGCGAATATATTTTTATTTATTATTAATTTTTTTTCCAATGGCGGGCACAAGAGGGTTGAACCCTATGCCACAACAAGGCCTGAGACTGCTACTCATTTGTCGTTACCCAGCACTTGTGAAAGAAGTCACGGAGGCGGGTAGCGTTACCCGCGCCATACCACCACTAACCTAACACAGAGAGAACAGAGAAGGAAAGAAACATCCATGTCAGAACCGGGATTCGAACCCGGGACCAACAGCTCAGGAGTCAGGAACGCTAACCACTCAGCCAATCGATCGGCATTAATAAATAATACGCATGCATATTTGTGAAATTTGTATTTATTTTGATATTATTTGTGCTGATTGCTTAGTTAGAACAGTTAAAAATCTGTTAACAATGTAGTGGAAATACATCAGTATGATTAGAATATGCCCCATTAGAAATTTAATTATTATAATATAGAAAGCACAAAAAAGCAGTTAAAATTGTTAATAATCCTTAAAAAAAATTGTGAAATCTGTTGTAATGTTATTTTACATTCGAATTATTTGAAAACTAAATGGATCGAAAGACGAGAATAAATAACAAAAATGTGTTTTTATTATGCGTAATAAAAATTTCATTTGTTTTCGCATTTCTTCCATATTTGAATTTCAACATTTTTGATATATTCTGAAATAAATCAAAAGTCGATGCGTTAAACAATATATGCACACACTTCTTTAAAAAATAATGAATAAGTTTTATCAAAAGTTGACTATGCTTAGTTTTATTGCAAGAAGTTTTTTACTTCTAAAAGTACTTGAAAGCAAATTTACAAATACAATTAAGAGAAATTTCTAAGAGTAACTAAGTTATTAAAAAGACTAATAATGCTTGCTATTTTACTATACAAATTGTTAAATATCTGTTACAAGTTCAAAAATTGTATTTTTACTAAATTAAAAACCATAAATTATAACTATTATTTACACTTTCAAGTTATTTGTTTATTAAAAGTAATTTATATACGACATAAACTTCTGCGCTTGATTGCAATGTTTTACTGTTTTGATAGTTAAAACATTCCATTATAATTGCTCCAAATTATCAAACGTCTTAAAAGTACATTTTAAGTATTTTTGGACAATACCTAAATAACTATTTCATTCCCAAGAAAGTGAATATGCTTAATTGATTTTAATTCGTCATTTAGAACAAAATATTTTTCAAAAATGAATTTTTTATTCATTTATTTATTTTACTTTTTGCACATGTATATACAGAGTATTTTGTACTCTACATAATATTTCTCATACCAAATCACAAACAATAATTTGAAAAATCTATCAATTTTATTTTAAATTCCCTTTAAATGTTAGTATAAATGATTTAATATTGCAGCCTCTATAACTTACCTTTTTATTCAAATTTATATTGTTTTAAATTCGTACTAACTATTAACCTCACTGCAATTTAATTAAATTTTCATTTTTATATTATCATTTTAATGAAAAATCAAATAAAAGTATTAAAACACTTTTTATGACGCATAAACATTTTCACCTCTTTCTACATTTTTTTATCCATTGGTAAGTAATACTAATTACATCTAATTTTTTGTAACTATGTTAGACATCAAGCATTGATTTTTTAATTTTCCATGAAACTGATGCCTAGTACCGTAAAACTCAGTGTTTTGGAGCTAAAAATATATAATTTATATGGGACTTTATCGTAAATATATTTTTATAACATTAAACTTAGAATTTTCTATTAGGGCTTCAATTTATTCATATTATGAGTTTGATTCAATTTTAACACTTTCTAATCTTTTGAAAAACATGTTGGGCCTTAATTTTAAAATTAATGAATAAGTTTCTTAAGCAGTAACTAAAAATACAAAATGAAATTTTATTTTTACTTTATTAGTCAATTTTTTTAAGTTTTCGTATTTTCCTTAATTTGTGTTATTTTTTTTCGGGAATTATAATAGATTTGTAAAAGATTATAGAGCAAACAAAATAAATAGCAGATTAAACTTCAAAGTATAAATTGGCACTGTAGAATCTCAACTTTTATGGAGATTTTTCCAAGTTTGATTTTTTTAAACCTGTGAAGCTTAAAAAATCAAATTACAACACTTTTAGTGAAAGAGCAATGCTTCTTATTTGAATTCATGCCAGCTTAATAAAGATATAAATACATTACTGTTTAACTTTTTGCATTCAAACTTTTTTTCTGGTAGAAATTGATTCTTTAGGTGGTTTGGTTTGTTTGTCCTTCAATGGTCATGTTTTGCACACGAAGCTAATTGGAATGGGTCTACAAAGTGGATTCCAAACTACTATATAAGCGTTCATGCACAAGAAGAGATTCGAATCCACGAACTGTTGAATTGAGGGCCAGAGCGTTAACTGTACGGCTGCCAACTCGGCGATTCTTTTGGTGTGCAAATCGATAATATTTAATATTTTTATATATTATATAATTTAATAAAAGTTTTTTTTCATTCATGAATGCAAATATTTCTTTCTTGTGCTTTATAAATTTTATAATACGAATTACAAATTACGAAAGTAAAAAAATGAAGAAAGATATTCAAACATTTCAATTAATAAATTAAAAATACAAATATAAAGAAGGAAAAATAAAAAAATTCTATGTAATATTTTTAAACTCATTACAGATTACATAAGAGGATTATAAATGAAGAAAATAGTGGATAAGTTTTAGAAATACATATTAAAAATCTCTTCTATAAAGATATCAACAGTTCATATAATTTGGTTATAAAACTATTCTTTTATCTATAAATAGGAAAGTTAGATTAAATAAAATAAATCGAGATTAAAAGCAAGCTTTTTCTTTAATTTTAATTATTATTTAATTTTACTGGTAAAATCACAAACCAAATCAATTTTACTGGTAGAGAATGTCAAACTTTATCAAGATCAAATATCAATATGTAACTTAAAAAATAAATAATACAATAGATATTTGAAAGCAGAATATTTTGTAGCTCAATATTTTAAGAGATGAGCTAAGATCTTATTTGCATTAATGATAACGTTAACTGTAATCGTAATTCTGAAAAACCAGCCTCAGATGAAAATACGTAATCGAAATGCTTGTACAAATGAAGTATATAAGTTCATGTTACTTGAAGCAAAACAGGAAACAAAAATAGATGAGTTCTTTCACCTTTTAGAAAAGAATAAGAGCTATAAGAGACAGTAAATAAAAAACAAAACAAATAGTCCTTGTTGTAAGGAAATAATTAGTACAGAGTGTAATTGATGTCATTTCAAAAGGATTATGTGGCAGAGAAGGGCTCAGTGCCAACTAAATTTTGTGCGAACGAGGCACATAAAATTGTAGAAAATAACAGCATGCTATGAGGGATTTTGAGAACATCAGATTGTCTAATAGAAAATTATTACAAAAATAGGGATGATTTAATTTTACACAAATGATCATACAATATCTTCAGATCTATTACCTATTTCTGTCTAAATATTTAAATAAAGTTACTCTGAATTTTACAAATGACACTGTTAATGCTCAATTAATAACGCATTTTTTTAAGTAAATAACTTTTCTGTTTTTCACATAAAAATTTGCATAAAATAAGAGCAAAAATATTTACAAAACTTATGTATTCATTGAATAATTTATATATATTCCTTAAAATACTATAAAAACAAATAATACAAGTTAAACTTATATGGCGTCTCTTTATTTTAATTGATTTTTTAAATCAATTTTTTTAATAATCTAAAGAAAGCATGTGTTTCTAAACATTGAAAAAAAGAAGTTACTGTTTTTCGATATAAATTTTTTCCACTTTATAACATATAAGACGCTCTGGTTTCGAAAAGTAAAATTACTAGCATAAAAAAATACATTAATAAGAAATGGTCAAAAATATTCTCCCGTTTGTGTATTTACAAGATTATTAATCTGAATTGTACTGCCTACTCTTATTCTTTACTTACAAATCATTCTATATTTTGAAATTTCTGAGAACTATTTTGTTATTAATACTCTTAATTTAAGATTTAAATTATGAATAATGAAAAATTCTAAAAGAATTCTAGACTCAATGATAATGTTAAAATAATAAGACACACACTCTCTCTCTCTCTTATTTTAAGGATTCAGTATTCAAATTATTATAATTCGACTGCATATTCACTAACGGAGAAAGTCATAGCTCAATTTCAAGAAGAAAATGTCCCACATATAATATTTGTGTATCCTAAATATTAAAAGTATCTTTCAATTACAATTTTCCTTGTGCTATGATAAAGATGATATTGTATATATAAAAATAATTCATTTATTTAATGGTGGTTGAGGGGATATTTGGCTATCATATTTTTTTACTAAGTTAAAACATTTACTCAATATATTTCCCTATGATTCTTTCTCTCAAAATGAAGTTAAACATATGCATCTAGCTCATACTTTTATTCTTCACAGAAAGATTCATAATTTTTTAGTTAAAATGCTCTTAGTTTTGAATATTTTATCGAAATTATATTTGTGTTATAAAATATACCTATTATTGAAACCTAATAAATATTTTTTCTTTAAATGATTTAAAATATTGCAACATTACTTTTGATATATAAAATTGCGCCGTTTAAAAGTTGATAGTAAGTATCAACTATTCTTACAAATAAATATATTAAGAAAAACTGGAAATCTGAGAATTTGCATCGAAAACACTTACTAAGATAATCGACTGTTGCAAAAATAATGTTCTAAAATTTCTCCGTTTATACTTTAATTTCAGCGTAAAACGTCTACCTTAAACTGCATATCTTAAAAATGCAGTTTAAAAGTCATGGAACATTACACACACACACACATATTATATATATATATATATATATATATATATATATATATATATATATATATATATATATATATATATAAATATGAAAATAAGAAAATGTATCCTGAAACACGTGACTTAATTCAAAATACATACTTTAAATTTAAATATTTGTATGATATAAGCGAGTTTCTTCGAAGAATTTCGAAATCATAATGCATTTTACAATAATTTTTATTTTATTGTACATTCAAGTGAAGTAATTTGAAAATATTAAGCAAGACTACCTGCAGCGTTTCACAGCACTACTCTATATTTGAGTAATTTATTGCAGGTAACCATAACAACGTACTTCAGCGTCTATCATGTCGCCGACCAGTCTCTTTTGAAACCCCCTGTTTTTTGCAAGTGGTAAGAGCCATATTTTTTTCGTCTCCTTCCCTGCATCATTCTCCACCCCACCGTAGCGCTAATCCCTTCAAACCCCCTCCCCACGAGTCAGTCCCCTTTCTTCCCTAGGGGACCATAAATAAAAATATAGTCGTATTTTTAGTTTTTAAGCTATTACTCATAGATGAAGAATTCTCAGGTGGCAAAAATACTTTTCCTATTTGTGATTTTTCTTTTGAGGAAAAACTTACTTTTTTCAACTGGAGACAAAAAAAGACAAAAATTTACTAAAAGTGAATTAACTTTCAATCATGTTTACAAATGTAACAAACATTAAAAATTACAAATTACTAAATATCATTTAAATAAAAGTATATATAGATACTAAATAAAATTTGTCGAACTATAAATATTTCCGATTTTTAAAATATTATATAAAAGTTGTTTCCTTACTCTTTTTTAATTAGATTTTATAATACTGTCATTCTGAAATTACAAGCTCTTGTAAAAAGTATTGAAATATGATCAAAATGTATAGCGTTAGATTAATTTCTTATATATAAAAGTAATCGCTTAAAAAATAGCGTACTTTGAAACGAAAAAAGGCAGCTTTTTTATTTCTATATTTGTTATTAAAAACATCTTTAATGCTGCAAAACAAATTCTGAGGTATTTCTGTGATGATTTAAGGGGTCATACAGTTCAAGCTTAATAATTTCGTGACTGCTAATGCTTCCAATAATGAGACAACATGGTCAATACTGGACTCGTATCATTTTTTTTCCGGAACCACTCCTGGTACTCATTGATCAGGAACGAATTTTTTGGACTTCTGAATTATCACATACAATCTGTAGAAAATTCATTAATATTCCCAATTATGTGATAAAGATATGAGCTAATTTCTAAATGCTAACATATATATCCAACATTTATCATTTAAATTAAGTATATACTGTTCGACCTAAATGATAATATATCTTCCAATAATAAATTAAGCATTTTTTATAAAGCTTAT
This sequence comes from Latrodectus hesperus, assembly GCA_037975125.1. Lineage (NCBI taxonomy): Eukaryota > Metazoa > Arthropoda > Arachnida > Araneae > Theridiidae > Latrodectus > Latrodectus hesperus. Next base: position 98,387,876 of record CM075853.1, on the reverse strand, counting down.
TCTTCACAACAATATAAAAATTCAAAATTTTACTGAAGTTGCACAATCTTAAAATATTCTCGTAACAAAACAACAGTATATTTAAATCAGTATACTTGTACTTCATTTACACACATACTCCCATACCGCACATTTCAGATTAGTTTTTCTTAAAAATTATGATTTGCAAGAAATTAGGATATCTGTTCATCAAATTTTGATGGAATTTATTCGATTAGAACCTTGGATAAGGTGGACTCGGAACCATGGCAAACAATTACTCAAATTGAGAAATTTGAAATGGAGAAATTTGAACCATGAGCCGTTGAGCTAAAAACTGAGCACTCATCACTCAATTACTACTATTGTTCATGTAAAACAAATTTAAATATTAATAAAAATGGAAATAATGATCAGTTGTAAAATTTTAAGATATATTTTCAAATTCGTAAAATAATTTCCAAAATGTAGAGCAAAGCATGAACTTCTGAGAATGATTCAAGTCTACTTAACTACTCGAGTGTTAGAAACTTATCATACATTTAAATTCATTCTGATGTAACTTTAACAAAAATTATATATTGCTCATATAAGTCTTCCACTTTTGAGCTAAGCTACATAAATTGAAAATTAGATTTTGTAATGAAACAATCTCCCTAATAATAAGATATTTTTATTTATATAATGTTGAGAGCATATATCTTAGAGATGATTCAATTACACATTTAAATTATTTATAATAAGGAGAAATAGTCTAAAGTGTATTTAATTTTGCAACTGTAAATGAAAGATAAACCTGTATAAAAATATAAATTTTATCGCTTTAATCCTTTTCCTGTTACATACAAATTTTGTAAATTCAATTATATTACTTTAAAATGCTTTTCAGTAAAAAAAAAATCAATTATTAGTGATCATTATGGAAAAACATTAGTTTTTAAAAAAGCTTTATTTATTAAAATATAATATTTTAACGATACTTTTTATTAACAATATATTTTGTCACATAAGTACCAATAAATCGGCAAAATAGTTATATAAATTTGACAACCAATAAAAAACAATTTTTTTCCATAATTAATATTGCATTTTGAGAACAAATTGCTTAAAAGTAGGAGTCAATTCTAAAAATAACAGCTGATAGTTTTCAAACAAGATTAATTATTGAAAATCATCCTTCATTATTTATTCCTAAGAACTGGAGAAAAGTATAAAGGAAAGGGGTACAAATCAAGATATGAAGCAGGCAATAGGGAACGACCCCCAGAATATCCTTTTTTAGTTGTTACGCGATGGATGCAAGAGGAGCAGATAGGAGTGAATGCGTAGCAATGGGCAGTGTTTGTGTCTTGGCGACGGCCAGAAGGGATAGTTCCTTTTTTCATTTAATTTTTTTCTCTCTATCTTTTTTCCCTCTGGCATCTCTCCCCGATGTGGGGAAAAATGGATCGCAAGCAGGAGGGTCCCGTTCTAGATACAGCAATGCTATTAACGGCCCGATTTATTTTTAAGTCACGTTCGATTGATTTCGAAGAGAGATTTCAAAAATATATGAAAGGGATGAAAAAAATTGAAATAATAGATTCCCAGCCTTATTCAATTATTCATTTTACCTTATCATGATAGGACATTGCCCGACCAGAAATACATTGCAGGAATCTGGGCACACAGCAAAAAGTGTTAAAAATTGTTTTTACCTGAAATAAGATGAGAACTGATTTCTTTTTCAGAATTTTTCACCACAAGAGAATTAGAATATTTACTACGCGTACAAAATCTAACAAGCAAAATTTCCAGATATTTTTTTTGAATAATAATTTTGAAAAATTTATTTGAAAATATAATACAAATTAACTGATAGGAATTACTGGTTAAATGATATGAAAACATAATTCACGTTTTTAAGTAAATCTAATAACTAGCTTTCCACCTATATTAAAAAAAATTACCTTTAACAGAAAAAAATTATTAAGTAAGCCGAAAAAATAATTGTTCGTTTTATATATAAGGCAAATAATATAAATATTGTTCTTTAACTCTTGTTCTGGTGATATTTTAAAATATTTCCAGATTACGAGACTTTTTAATGGAATCAAATAGTAGAACTGCTAAAACATTATATTCATAGAAATTATTAAAAAATGCCATTAACAATAATTAATCAATATTATTATAAAAATATATAGATATTATCAAATATTGTTATAAAAACACTAAATATAAAATTTAAATAATTTTACGTAAATAAAGATTTTTCTTACTTATACAAATTTCATTAATCGGAATTTTAACTGAAACTAGCATGAATAAACATAAGCAAATTTACAAATTGTTCAATTAAAATAACTTCAGAAAATACAGACGTTATTGAACTCTCTGGATTGATAAGGTATAAACAATAAATCTGCAGCTTTATCTTCTCCACTATTACCTGAAATTGCTAACATTTGTGTACTACGCCTTTTTCTAGGATAACCTCCGCTTCCTATTGTAGGTTTGTTTGTCGCTCAACGGTAATTTTTTTTGCACACGAGGGCTAATTAGACCGGGACTTACGGTTTAAAGTGGAATCCGAACCACTACAAACATCCATGCCCTAGGTAGGATTCGAACCCACGAACTGTTGAACCGAAGGCAAGAGCGCTAACCATTCGGCTGCCAGCTCGGCCTTCCTATTGTAGGAAACGAAGTATAAGATTAATTAAAATGTAAAATAGCAAAATTCTAAAACATTAGTTTCGATTAAATAAATGTTTCATGAACGAAGAGGATAACTTAAAATTAAATTTAAACATATTTAAGAAACTCTTTAAACTTAAAAAAAATAATATTTTGGAAACTTATTTATGCAAATATATTGCTTGACAATATTTTTAATTATTTCAAGACAGTTAAAGTTTTAATAAGCAAATCTTGTTTTACTTATTCATCAAATTAAAAAAAAAATATTTGAAAGTTTAAAAACCTTTCATTTTTCGGTTTTGCATATGTAGAAATTTAGAATTCGTTTCGGTTCTTAACTCAACTACTTTTTTCACTAAGAAAAAAATATTGATTAAAAATTTATTACAAAAAAATATAAATAAAAGCAAAATACCAACATTGTAAAATTTCTCACAATTGTCTTTCCTGAAGAACAGTTTGCTTTTAGTAATAAAAACTGCTTGTTTACTTACACATTTTTCCAAGTGAAAAGTATACTAATTGATTTACTTTACAAAAATATTTTGAACAAATAACATCGTTAGTTTTTTGTTTAAATTTTTTTCGCTTTTCTCATATAATGGCACGTTTGCTTAAAAAAGAAGCAAAATACTTATCAACTATTTCCCATTCCATTTCCTGCCTTTCATCTGTTGTTGGCTCTCATTTATACTTTATGTAACTGCTAAACTTGTAAAGTTATATAACCATTGCATAACAGGTAGAATTTGATAAATGATTTATATTTTTATTTTCAAAACAGAAGGGAAATTTATTTACAAATCATTTATGAGTAGAAATACGATGGAACTACAGTACGAAACTAGTTGTTCAGGTCTTAAGAAAGCATAAAAAGACAAATAAAGTTTATTTGCTCAGTGCACTGGTGATAAGTAGGCCATTTCATTAAATCTTCAATGTAATATCAAGAAATTTTATAGAAGTTTTGAACTTACTTTTGAGATTTGATATTAACATTAAAATTAGACATTTTTATGTTTAATGCATTAATATTTCTATATATGTGGAACTTGCGACAAACATCAACATGCTATTTCATTTAGTTATTTCTATCTATTTCTATCCATTTAGGTTGTCTATCAGAAAATATTATTTATTTCTTTTCCAAATTGAACATAAACGATTTGCGTTTGTGCCTTCAATACAATAGCTTGTGAGTTCGTTTCCAATCTAAGCGAAGATGTATGCGATGGTCTGGAATCCACTTTAAATTAGAAGGGAGAGGCGAATTAACCCATATGTACAAAAAGTAACCATAGGCAAACCAACGTTTATTTTTTCCCCACGCACGTTTATTATCCATATAAACCTATACTTTCTATTTGAAAACAAATACTTAACTCTAAACCCATGCGGCATAATGGTGAAAATATTCCCCCCCTCATGCAATATGTTTGAGTCGGATTGCAGATCAAGACCAATAGACACAAACCAAATCATTTAATTTTTCCCACAGGATTATTATTAATAAAAGTTTTCTTTCCCGTTCGAAAAAAATTAAGAATAAGAAGCCTATATATATGTGATACAATGTTGAAAATATTGTTTCCCCCTCCCCGCACTCCGATTCCTTGATTTCGAAAGACAAACGTTATTATTGATTGACATTTCAATTATTCCGGTTATGGCTAAAATTACTAACAGATTTTGTTTGAATCAAAATTGACCATCTAATAGTCGACAATTAATGCAATTAAATAATAGTGATTTATTACATATCACATCTTTACCAATTTATGATTTTAATTAGAGCAATTTGAGCATCTTCTATCAGAAAATATTTATTCGTTATTTTCTATAAATCTAAAAAGTATACGAAGTTGCTTAAATATTTAGCATTCTGGTACAATAGTATGTTCTAATTTAAATTTCTTATTTTATACTGCCTAAAATATATATTTATAAAAAATTTACACTTCTATATAAACTAATAATTATTTAACCGAATTCTTTTTAAAATGAAGCATTACACTAACTATTTAAAAATTAATATAAAATAGTAAATTTCATTTTGCAATTCATATTTATTCCTACTTATAATTAACAGAACTTGTGAATTCATCTTTTATTTTTAATCTTTCAATAATAGGCATACTAATTATAATATCTAAATTTGTATTTGTGAAAAAATTCAGAGACATTAGAAAAACACTAACAGCAAATTATGGCAAATAATGAAAATACTATAATGACAATCATTTAAAATCTGCACACAAATTATAGATTATAAAATGCAGCTTACAAGTTCTGTTAATATTTTATTGTCACATAGTTAAATACAAAAATATTTTAATTCAAACCAAGCTAATTAAATTTATGATTATTACGTAATCACTTTCATGAAATTTATGAAAAAAATTTTACAATTTTTTTCCTCAAACAGATTTACAGATCATTTAAAGCTTTTAAATCTTGAGAACTCGAAAAAACTTTCGCAACGAGCAATTATCAAAGAATTTGTATTTCACTATTAAAACTAAGTATTATAGAGAAAAACGAATTTTTTTTCTGAAATCAAATTGTATTATTAGATTTTGAAAATAAGGCGAATTGTTAAAAAAAGAAAGTTTTTCTTAATATCTTATTACCGTACGCATTAGTTTATCATAAAATAATTCTACACTTTTTGTGAATTCAATCTTTTGTGAATGAATCAATTAAGGCAAATTTAGAATCTTATATAGAACAGAAAATCATTTTTTTCAAACCATTACAAACCCTTCTGCTATTCAAGGATTCATTACAATGCACAATAGGGCATTAATAAATTATTCTAAAAACACACTTTTGAATTTGCCGTAGTCTAATGATAGAACAACACACATCGGTGTGGAGGGACCCCAAGTTCTAATCACAGCCGCTACTGGACAAAGAGCAATTTTTGGGTGTTCACACATGTAAACATTAAAACTTAAAATGAAATCCAAACAATAAAGATAAGCGCCTGAAGTAAAAATCAAATCTATCTGGAGACAAAAAAATGTCTACATAACATTGATGCTAAGATGTATAGATTTTCCCAAATTAGTTATTGGCAAAAATCAATTTAACATTTATAAACTCAAAAATATCGGAAAAATCGGAATTTTCTTTTTTTTTTAACATGGATATTAAAGACATTTCATTCATTCCTAAATTGCAAAATATTATTCAAATGCTATAATAAAGTATCAAATTTTTGTTTTCGTAAAAAAAATTTTTTTAAAAGCTATTTTTAACAAAATAACAATTTGCAAAAGTAAGCACTATGGCTATGATAGCGACATTTGGCAATGTTTTTGCCTTGTCAAGTGAATATGATGTCGATATCGAGATTTGGTCAGAAATTTTATAGGTGTAAATTTGCTTTTCAAATTTATAACAATCATGCAAAAAATAAGGAGAATATGGTGGTATTTTTAAATCGCAAGCCCCAATGATATATAAGATAAAAAAAACCATCTACATTGATTACATCTTCATAAAAATATCAAAAATATAGAAATTTATGAAAATATGCAACAAAAAATAAATTGCCTGAAATTTTATAACATAATTATAAAATAACAACTAAAATTTTCTTAGTTATATTTTCTAAATTAGAGTTCTAGCTAACATCAATTTAAAAAGATGAATGATTAGAATAAAAAACTTTAAATATTCCAAATAAGGGGTCTTACTTATATTTCTATTAATGACATGTACTGGAAAAATAATCTTTTTTTAAATAAAAGTTATAATCTTACTAAAATGTATAAATATATATATATATATTTATTTTACAATGATTATATAATAAAACCATTTTACGGTGATAGAAAATTGCTGTGTTTTAAGATTTAATACTTAGGTTAGAAAATTAAGATTAGAATTTTTACATTAAAATTAAGAATTCTCAATAAAAATAAGACATTAATTTAACACGTTTAATAATAGAATTATGAGAAAATGTGGTATAATAATACCTTGATTTTTAACCTATTAATGAAATACATAGAATTAGGCAGTTTTTATACAATAAAAATAACTAAAAACATTTAAATACAATTCTAACCTTGTTGAAAATTAAATAGGTAAAATTACTTTTAAATTTGTTTACTTTTTCTTCTCGAGTACAATGCGAAAGGAATCCCAATGATATCAAATATCAGAAAAGAAATTTTTGATAATTCAAATGAAAACTTAAAAACGCAAAATGGCATGAATTGTACTAATAGATAGCCTCAGTTAAAAATTATCCACAATATGTGTGCATTACAATTAAGCTTCGCAGCCAACTTATATTTGAAAATTAAATGTTTATGCTAGAATTTTTTGCAACCGAAAAATCACGGAATTTTACTATATTTGGCTCATTTTTGAGGTATTTAGGTATTATCATCGATGCCAATTTTGCGGCGAATCGAATTAGCCAAATTAGAACTAAGGGAATTGTGCTAAGATATCATAACAAATGAAAACAATAACAAGCTATGTATTTGATAAATAATTATTAACAGTAACGTATGTGATTAATTAACAGTAAAATTGATTGCGAAGACATAAATGCATAAGTAACATATTTGCCCTTGGCGGCTAATATATATATATATATATATATTAGTTGTTGCCAACAATTTAACTTAGTTGCCAACCCAATATATATATATATATATATATATATATATATATATATATATATATATTGGGTTGGCAATTAAGTAATTGCGGATTTCACTCATAGATGGCTTCAGTTGAATTTTTAGGTTTGCAGATGTAGTACAAATGTAAAACACATTGTGATTTGATAGTTGGTAATTCAGCTGTCAATCAGTAAAATAAGTTTTTTGATCGGTTGCGTATTTTTCGTTTGACGTTCGTTGAAAAATGGAAAATCAAAAGGAACATTTTCGTCATGTTTTGCTTTTTTATTTCTGCAAAGGGAAAAACGCATCGCAAGCTCATAAAAAGTTATGTGCTATTTATGGTGACGAAGCCTTAAAAGAACGGCAGTGTCAAAATTGGTTTGCCAAATTTCGTTCTGGTGATTTTTCATTCAAATATGAAAAACGCTCTGGTCGTCCAGTTGAAGGTAATGACAACCTAATCAAAGCAATAATCGATTTAAATCGTCACAGTACAACGCATG